>BMAW01069141.1:337144-472537 GCA_019974015.1 Nephila pilipes | reverse complement strand
AAGAGAATTAAATCAGGAAAGAGATAGCGAAGGTTACGTAATAGAAAGTGCTCGTGCGAAGTCGCTGGGTGTTTCTTGTGTTCTATGTGGTTTATTAACTAAACTCGACGCTGTCAAGTTGAATGGATTTTCCCCATCTTCTTCCAATAAGGGTATTTTTGACGTATTTTGAAGTGTGTTAGTACTGCAGCAAGGGACTAGGAACTGATAGAGAGCATTCCGCTTATTAAGAAAAAAAGAAATCTTTAGGGCAAGAATATATTAGAGAATTAACAAACTCTATTTTAGAAACTGACTAGATTGTTGAATTGCACATTCACTCTATCTGAGCTTGAACTTAGAAAAGCATAAGGTGGAGACAGATCATATAGACATTAGTCCCAAGTTGACCTTAAAAATACCATTCATCAAAAGAATAACATGCATTGTAACAAATTTATTGACGTCAGTTTTTCAAAAGAAATCACTATCATAACATTATGTTACGTTACATAAATATTTTTGAGGATTTCTTAGACATTATTCTCATGAAGAACATATCGACATTCTAAGTATCATTACATCATCATATCAAGCGAATTTATGCAATGAAAATACTTAATTTATAAAAAGAGTAAAAAAAAAACGTGTTTTCCAAATAATAGTTACTCAATTTCTCTCCTCAAATCCAAAATTCTATTCAAGGTTGAGTGTCTTACGGGAGAGCTCTCAAATCATTATTTTTCACTTCCTGATTTAACCTTTCTTCCAATCTCCATTTCTTCTGACGCTCTTTCTCTCTCCATCTAAAGAAGAAAATGAATAAATTCGTTAAAAGGGGAAATTTATTAAAATTCTGAAGCAGTTCTCAAACGAACTGAGTTTTTTATATGTTCCTAGGCTTTCAATGTTTGAAATGGAAAGTATATAGAATTTTACTTAATCGCATCCCTAACTAAACATAATGGGCAGTTTTACTTATCTTAGCAACTTCAAACAGTTCACTTGCATTGACTGGATTCGTTTCAACTAGTCTTCTAGGAACGAGAACCAAGTCTGATATGCAGGCTTAGAATATCTCACCTCATAATTGCTTGATACAATATAGTGATCCTATCAATCTCATTAATTCCTCTATCCTATTCATTACACTTCTTATATATTAAATATGATTCTTATATATCACGGTTTTTCCAAAGTTAAGGAAAGTATAACAAATATAAAAGTAAATTAGCCCGTGAGGCTAGTGAAATGGAAATGCCACTGTCTATTTTGCCAGTGCCATATATATATATATATATATATATGTGTGTGTGTGTGTGTGTGTCTTTCCATTTTCAAATCCTAGAAAGCTCCGGAACATATAAAAACTCAGTTCGTATTTGAGAACTGCTTCAGAATTTTTAATAAATTTCCCCCTTTTAACCGAATTTATTCATTTTCTTCTTTAGATGGAGAGAGAGAAAGAGCGTCAGAAGATAATGGAGTTGGAAAGAAGGTTAAATCAGGAAGTGCGAAAAAATGAAATGATTTCCAGAGGAGCCTCTCCCGTAAGTACACTCAACCTTGAATAGAATTTTGGATTTGAGGAGAGAAAATTGAGTAACTATTATTTGGAAAACACGTTTTTTTTTTTACTCTTTTTATAAATTAAAGTATTTTCATTGCATAAATTCGCTTTGATATGATGATGTAATGATACTTAGAATGTGATATGTTCTTCATGAGAATAATGTCTAAGAAATCCTCAAAAATATTTATGTAACGTAACAATAATGTTATGATAGTGATTTCTTTTGAAAAAATGACGTCAGTAAATTTGTTGCAATGCATGTTATTCTTTTGATGAATGGGTATTTTTTAAAGGTCAACTTGGGACTAATCGTCTTATATGATTCGTCTCCCACCTTAAATGCTTTTCTAAGTTCAAGCTCAGATAGAGTGAATGTTGCAATTCAACAATCTAGTCAGTTACGTTTCAAAATAGAGTTTGTTAATTCTCTAATAATAATTCTTTAGCCCTAAAGGATTTCTCTTTTTTCTTAATAAGCGGAATGCTCTCTATCAGTTCCTAGTCCCTTGCTGCGAGTACTAACAACTTCTAAAATACGTCAAAAAATACCCTTATTGGAAGAAGATGGGAGAAAATCCTTCAACTTGACAGCGTCGAGTTTAAGTGTTAATAAACCACATAGACACACAAGAAACACCCGCGACTTCGCACGAGCACTTTTCCTATTACAGTAACCTTCGCTATCTCTTTTCCCTCAATTTAATTCTCTGTCGCTTTTAAACGACTTTTGATCATATCTATTCACCCCATTTCTGAAAGTTTATCTAATTTGCATAACTACGTTTCATTCGGTTGGAAACTTAAATATAGAGTGAGAAAGAAACCCCGGAGAGATGATAATTAAGGAAAGTTTCTCGAATAATTCATGTTACAAAGTGTCGTTTTTTAAAAATTTTTACTAAAATTTTGAAGCATTATCTGCCTCAAAATTTTCCATTTAATATAATAAAAATTTTCTTTTGTTGATTCCCTGTGAATATATATTTGAATTCTATATATTTAAATAATTTTATACATGTGAAAAAGGTTTTTCTTTGTCTTTATATAACGCTATATGAACAACATTTATATCTATAAGTTTGATAAAAGTTTAAAATTATTGTATAAGTATTTAAAATTTAATACATTTTTGTTTTCTTCTTATTAAGAAGAATCATTAATAATGAGAACGATTCTACACGTTATCCGGATAACGATGTTATCATCGGTTAAAAGAAACCTACTCGTTTTATGTGTTCTTTAACATTTTATTAATTGTAATTCAGTGAAAATTAAAAATACAAATCGATATCTCGGACATTCTCTGTTGAGATCATAAATTTTCAAATAGTCAAAAAATTAAAAGTTTAAATCTTTTTTATTTGTCGCACCATGAATTATATAAATGATGTAATTGGAAGACATCATGTGTGTTTAATTAGAAGCATTTGTTGCGGCTTGACTACATATTCAGTACTAAAGAATTATCATATTACGAACAGAGACAGAGTGTTTAATTTTTACGGAAAACTTAATTCTAAAGTCGTGAAGTAAATGCCTTATTTACAATGTAGAATTTCTAAGCTATCAATATTATAGATAAAAGATTAATGTTGAAATAGGATTCGAGAAGTAAAGGTTCAACTAAGTCGCGTTCCTAATTTAGTATCCTGGTTCAAAAGTTATCAAAACATATCTACTTCGAAATTAGCAGTAAAATTGCCTGAAACCTTGACATATAAATCATAGAATCTGTCGTGAGATATCTGGTGAAAGATCTGAAAATGCAAATTATACACTAGTTCAGGCAAGTGCTTACTTTGACACAATTTTTACCCATCCGAACATATCTAACCTTATGTGAACAAGAGCTTAGAATCAAATGAAAAGGAAATTAATATTGCTGTTGAGGAGTTACTAAGCAATATTTATTTAGAGAATGTGTGTGCACTCTCTCCTTCTCTAATCTACTATATAAAATGCGATACTTTTACATGTGATCAATTACATTCTTTTCCTGCATGATTTCATCTGATAATACAAGGGTAGTTCAAAAGGTTTCTGTTTTTGGAGACAGATGACATTGCTAAGGCAAGTTGATAGTATGCTTCTGTCTGTTAACAGGTGCTAAAATAAATTTTAAACTAAATCAATGGTTAGTTTTAATTGATTCCACGAGGATACGTCATCTGCATTTTGAGTCAAACTGTCATCATCGATGAAACCTGGATTCGTCATTACATACCGAAAATCAAGCAACAGTCAAAACAAAGGGTTGTTTCTAGTGTATGTGCTCCACAGAAAGTGAAGACGGTCTCATTGGCCGGAAAAGTTCTGGCGACGATGTTTTAGGATGCGAAGGGCTTCTTACTCACGGACTTCTTTTTAAAAAGGAAAAACGGCAATTGCACAGTACAACAGTGAGCATTTCCATTTCTAATACTCCGTTTACCATTCCGCTCACGGGTATTTTTTGAACAGCTCTTATATGTTAATCAATGTTATATTAACAAATTGCCAACTATTATATTTGAATATTTTTGAGGGGTTTGGTGGGAGGATTTCAATTAAAAATACAAAAATACATTGCGAATTTTTTCAAACTCTTTATGATATAAGTTTGAGGAATTTGAGTTATCTGTAAGAAATTAAAGTATTATTCACTTTCTGAAATTCAAAGAAATAAATGCAACGTAACAAGAAATAATCGCGATTTCAATATGAAACAATCGTTCACTTATTACATTTGTTTTGCGAAACTTTGTTATATTAACAAAATCAATGTTATATTAACAAATTGCCAACTTTTATATTTGAATATTTTTGGGGGGTTGGAGGGGGATTTTTTTCAAACTCTTTATGACATAAGTTTGAGGAATTTGAGTTATCTGTAAATGAGGTGAATTTTTAAAATATTCAGATGCCGTTAAACAAACTGCATGTTTTTCAGGATAGCATATTAAAAGACGAATCAAAGAGATTAAATGAAGAAATAAAGACTGTAAGAGACAAACTGAGAGAATCTGAAGCCAAGATTAAAGAACTGCAAGCTCAAAAACAAGTAAGAATTTAAAGTTTTATTCGCTTTCTGAAATTCAAAGAAATAAATGCAATGTAACAAGAAATAATCGCGATTTCAATATGAAACAATTGTTCACTTATGACATTTGTTTTGCGAAAAGCAAATTAATTTTTCAAAATGTTTCTTTATTTTAATTCTTTGCATAGCTATGAGCTGTTGAAAGACACTCTATCCTAGAATCTCTAAATGAACTATATAAAATGCACGAAACAAATTTTATGGAAAATAAAATTTAATAAATGGATTAAGCAGAAAATATTTAATTGTTTGCATTACAAATTATTGAATCAATCAATAGGGGGAAGACTTATAACAATTTAAAGATTACAATTTCAGTACTCAAGGACTTTAAAAATAAACTTCATGGTTTACTTATTTTGGTATTCGTATTTCATACGAATACATAGGACGTCAACTTCTAATGAAAAGTATTGTAATGAAGTGATACGTTTTGTCGAGAAACCTAACATATTGAAATTAATATTGCAAAAACTCCTGTAAATTGATTCATAGAAAAGAATATGATTAATAATATTGAATGCGATTAAATTTTAGATTTATGTATTTTATTCGAATTTAGATTGCGACAGGTGTATTCTGTGCCCATTAGTGTAAAAATAATTAAATAAACACCTGTTACTAAATTTATAAATAAATGTTTATTAATAATTTTGTTGCTTAAAAGAATTATTTTTCATTCTTTACCAGAAATCGTTCTATAATTCAGTTTTTTTACCTCCTTTTAAACATTCTTATACATATTTTGTAATTTATGATACGGAAAACAATTGTTTTGAATTTTAAAAATTAAACGATTTGCGTCTAAGAGAATTGCTTTTGAGATTTATATTTGAATTTAATTTTTGAAAAAAAAATCGGATAACTTTCAGTTTTGAAAACAAAAAGTGTAATTAAAACAATTTAGAATTACATTCCAACGTTGATTCTTTTTGTGCTGTCGCAATGCTGTATAATATATCCTGCCATGAAAAAATGTTGGTGCTGAATAAAGCAAACTTTTTGAATATTTTCCAGACCCCACCTCCAGTCTCATCTCTATCTCAGTCTTCGTCTTTAAAATCGGACGAGTTGAGAAAAAAAGAGGAAGCCCTTCTGCAAGCTCAACTAAGTCTTGATAACAAAAAGAGAGAGATACAAAATCTGCTGGACAGAATAGCTGAATTGGTAAGTTTTATTAAAATTTATATCTATATTTTCCATTTAAAATTTTAACAATTTTTCTCTGCATCGTAAATTAATAAAGAAAATGAAGTAATTATAAGTGGGTTTTATAGTGAGAAAGATATTATGATGTGTGGAGTATTTCTATTACCCGACCCGTCTGAGGTCTTAAATATTAATGTAATCCCAAACCTAAAGTCTGCATTCCAAGCAAGTAATAAGAATAGTGACGCAAAAACAGTTCAAAAATTTAGTCAATTACTTTCCAAAGCGATATTTATTGTTTCTCCAAAAAGAGGAATGCTCTCTACTTGCTCACTCCAAGCGGATACTAATTACTGCTGTAAATATCAAAGTTAATTTTTACCCGGATCCAATGAGAGTTAATCGATAACTGAGCAAACTTCGACCATACAGCACCGGGTTCTAATTCTTACAGATCGTACAGACATGTTAGTAATTCCGTAAGCTGTTACATTCTTTCTATCTTTCAACTACTGCCATCTTTCTATTACCGTAACCTTTCTATCCTCATATCCAATTCCCAGTCACTTATAAACGACTTCATTATATCTATTCTCTACACTTCTTAAGTTTACCTTATCTGCGTAATCACGTTTCATTTGGTTGAAAAAGGAGCTGGAAATTTAAATATAAAGTCAGAAAGTAACCCCAAAGGAAGTTAGTGAAGGGAAGTTTTCGTGAACAATCCATGCTACAAATGAAATATAATAAATTGGCTCAAAATTTAAGGAAACTCTTAAAAATAAGCAAAATAGAAGAGTGTAGTAGTTTTTGGGGGAGACTTATACATTAGCTTAATATTTAATACAATAAAAATATAAATTTGGATAAATTGTTTTTATTTATACAAACAGATTTTGCTCTGTGCCCATGAAAATGTTTGAATTTTTTGATCTATTTTTGTGAATGACTCATTAACTGAATCGCTTTTGTGAGTTTATTTAAATTTTAACCAAATGGACTAAGGAATATAATTTTTCTTAGGAAAAAGAACTCCAGAAAAGTAAATCTAGGCAATCTAAACAGCTGGATACTATCGATGGTAAGTTTTTCTTCAAAAATTGAGGTAAAAAACACTATACCATAAATTACATGTATAAACATACATTTTGCATACCAATTCCCCTGTATAAAATAATTTTTGATCTTGTTTTGAGCATTATTGATTTTTAGTGTTTTTAAAATGTATGTATACTATCACAATTTCGATATTTAACTCTTTGATGAAATTACAGAATAAATGTTTCATTCTAAAAATATAACTAAAATAATCTTTTTTTATCAAATGTAAAAATATTTTATTTTCAAAAATAGTATTCTGATTTAAAAATTAGCAAAACTTTTATCTAGTTAATTCGAGTAATTTATCTTGAAAAAACTGTAATTTTAATAAATATTATGAGATATTCTCGTTTTCACGCGAGACTATGTAATAATTAAGTAAATATGAATTTTTATATAAGCCATCAATAAAATTAAAAAATGTGTAGCATATATAATAACTTACTCATGTATACATTTTTTCTGATTTCATATAAAAGAAAATATATTTTTTTACATTATAGATTTGAATGTGAAACTTCAAAAGTTTGAATCTAGGTGTTCTAATTTCGAAGAAGAGTTACATTCATCTAAAGAAAAAACGCTAGGTAATACTGCTAAATTGGTAGATCTTGCGCTGTATAAAGTACTTTATGAATAAATATATTTAAGGTAATAAGTAGATTTTTCTGAGTAAAAAATTCTTAAAATAAAAATTGTAAATGCAAAAAATTTCAAAAATGAAGTTCGAATATATAATTGAATTAAAACACCCAGAAAAAAAACGTAGTTTCTTTTCAAATTTTTCACTTAAGATTTAAATTCCTTTTTTGTCAATAATACTTGATATTTTAAATTTTACTGAATTTTTTCCTGAACTATGTATGCATTATTTGAGATTTTTTTTTTTTAAAAAAAAAAACCCTAATCGTTATTGCATGCACTGATAAATTTAAAATATCACATGAAATGCTCAATTAAATGCACATAACTATTTTTATAATTTTAACTGGATCTTTTAAAAATGTTAAATAATACTCTATTATTATTGAAGAAGAAAATGCAAAAAAATCTCTTAATTATTATTATATATCTCCTTGCAGCTGTTTGTTAATAGTTAAGTTCTTGGTACGATTTTAAAAAAATTATTCATAGTAAAGTGAATGGTTTCAGAAATCGAACGTCGGTTGCGTGCTTCGACGGAGCAGGTGTCTCATTTGGAGGCGGAAAAGAAACGGCTGGAAGAGCAACTGGTGTCACCTGAATCTACTTCCAAGGAGCAGGCACTCCTTTCCCGTCTAGCAGACAGAGAAAGGTGAGACTTTTTCACAGTAATCATCCGCAATCGAAATTTCTTAAATAAGGATGTAATACAAAGTTCCTATATTTATTTTCAATAAAATGGATCTGATCTTATTAAGTGTGATGTGATTATTTTTAACGTGGCATTAAGAAGCAAACAGAGGTCCTTGTAATTTTGAGCCTTGGTCAAGTAACGAAGACAGGCTCTCCAAACTTCCACACCACGCCTACTTGGGACCTCGACTAGATTTAACGTGCACTACACTCTACACTATGGGTCTCAATGGCATCGAAATCGAACCCAAGACTCGACGAAAACAACGTTGGCCGCGAGTCCGAGATTATGACCCCTAGGACACCACGGACGCGTGCTCTATTTAAGAAAATATATGTGATCATTCATTTACGCATTAATCAGGCCGTATAAAATAAATAAAATATTCCCAACTTTAATTCCGTTAAAGATTAATGGTTACTCATAGTTATCGCGATCAGGCTTTACAGCACGATTTTCTTTTTGTCCTTATGCGGAGTTTAAGTCTTTCTAATATCTAAATTCCTCACATTTGCAGAAGTTTGGAGAAAGGGTTTCAACTTATGTTTTAAACTTTTCCGTGGTTCGAAACTACAAAATCCTTCGCCAATAGCTCATACTGCTTTTAAGTGAGATATATAATCAATCAATCAAGACACGTATCTAATGTTATCACTTAAAATACTTTAAGTAATTGTAAGTAAGTGTTAAAATGTTAAGTCACTCGGCAAAATTTGGTGATATTTGGAAATTTAGACTAATAGTTTCGATTAAAAATTTGAGAGTTCAAAAAGTACTTATGTTAGGAAAGGGAATGTCCTAATTAACTGTAGTACTGAGCTTTGGTCGTTTGACCATTTTTCCGAGGAGTCCATGAATATGACGCTCTTCGCATCCGGAAAAAATTGTAACCAGCCCAATAGACCATCTTTGCCATCTTTGGAGCAGATGCATTGGAAAGAATCCATTGTTTTGATTTTTTATTTCCGATGAAAATAATGAATAATCAATCTTAAAATGTAATAAAAAGGTGTCATCGACGGTGACAACTCAGCGAAACATGATGATGACTACTCGAAGCGACAGCAATACAGTTTGATTTGGCAACATATAGATTCCAAATTAAAACTATCATTTGAATCGGAATTAAATTTGTTTCAGCGCCGTATGACAGCCCTTAATGATTGTATCGACTTGCCTTAGAAATAGTATTTGTCTTCAAAAACAGGTACTTCTTGGAATTACCCTCGTAAGTTGCATTAGAAATGAGCAATGTCCTATTGGCTTCTTGTTTTTGTACGCTACTCTTTAAACTAAATTATATGAAAGTATTGGGTCAAATCCTCAGTAATGTAGAGCCCTAGTTACGCTCTGAGAATATTTACCGGTGAATTTCATTACGGACTTTACATTTTAAAATGGCCATAAAATAAATAGGATTATTTTCATTAGTTAAATCGCCAAAAATTATTTTCGAAATATGGCTGGAGATTTTTATTTACGTCCTCGTATTTCAGTTGCTTGAGTGGAAGAATTAATTTAAATTGAGTGCATTGTTAATTTATTTTGAGTGTATTGCCAGTTTTTGAGTCAATGCTACATATTCATGGATCTCCTTAAATATGTAAAATATTTTGTGCTAAAAAACTGAATTTTTTTGTTAGTTTCTTCATGTACTGGGTTTCAGGCTCCCATCTACCAGCCTGTGGCCACAGCAGCCTAGTCCCGAGTCCGCGGATGCTGTTGTTTCGTCGAGTCGTAGCTTTCAGTCGGATGCTCTTAAAAGATCTGCCATCTTTCAGGGCTGCTGTATGTTAAATCAGTGGAGGCTCCAAGACCTCCCGTGTTGCTTTTAAGTGCGACGTGTTAATAAACAAGCGGTCCAAAACAAAACCTGCATACAAGTCCTTTTAAATTCACGAACGTAGCGTTAATTGTACGAATTTCTGCTTACCTCCTCACCTCTATACCATTGAATTTATTTGAATGCAATAAAGTGCATCGTATAGAACAAAAAACAATAGAATTTTCTGCGATAGTTACATTTTTTTCTGATTAAAAATAATTTTACATCTCCTTTAGTGATTCGTTAGTAGGGTTTTGGTCTTTAAAAATATTTTCGAAAATTGAGGAGAAAATATGTTTCTGCAGAAACCCCCCTCTTTCGTGTGCTCTTTATTACATTCAAACAAATACAATAATCTAGATTTGAGGAGGAAAGTAGAAACTCTAAAAGATTAACATTATATTTGGATATTCACAAAATGGCTAGTAGACGGGATTTTTACATTTTCATGATGGAAAACTTCAGTTAATAAGCTTTTTCGAAGGAGAACGAGAGGAAGAAATTAAAATTTAGATTTTACTTGTCCGACTTTTATGCCTAATATGTTCTCACGAGAGAGATAAAGAATAAAATATATGCAACTTACTATATGATATTTTCAAAGGGTTGCAGCACAATTTTTTGTTTATTTCTAATTAATTTTATTGTCTCTCTGTGTATTACAATTGCTTTAAGGAAAAGAAAATATGCCCATTATAACGTTTACCTTTTGTAATACTTTTATATAAGGATTTATTGTAAGTGATATTTATAATATCTATCTTACGCTTATTATTCTTAAATTGGGTGTCGTCACATATTTCTTCCTCTGAATTATTCTGCAGAAAGTATTTAAAAACAATAAGACAAGATTTCCACGAGGTATAATACATCTTATTCATCTTCATAAAGAAACGTGATAGTTGTCTTACGTCGCTATTGATTGAACAGCTATTTTTAAACTAAACTAATCATAAATGTTTACCTGTACTCGGTTTAATATGTATTGTTGTGACTAACAAGAGATATGTATCGTGATTAAGTTATTTTCTTACGTAATAGATATATTTATAAATCGTTATACAAAGAAGGGTTGTAGGCAGTGTTTCTTGCTTCCTAATGGGTTACATGTCGTGTCTGTATGGTATTACAACTGTGTATATGCAGTGTACTGCAGAGAATTCTCCAGCAAGTGTTCAATGGAATATTTTCAATACAATGAGCAAGTGTTCAATACAATGATTTTAAATAGCATTGTATTGTATAAGTTTTATTTCATGTTACGTTTTTCTTCAATTCAAGAGTATTATATTAATTTAATATTAGAATTTAATTTTTTTAATTGCTAGAATAAAGAAATACTCAGTCGGATGCTTATGCCATCTGCACAGTCTCAGAATGTGCGTAAACACTTGACATGCATGCTTTAATCGTTCACATTTTTATCTAGAGTGGCTTATCTTTAGGATTCTCTTTTGAAATATATTGACGTTCGATAATCCGGTAAAATCACTGATCTGTGGTCCCAAACAGCCCGGATTAAAGAGCGCTTATTGCATATTAGTTTTATGTATATGATATAATTGTACAAAAAAAATTGCTTTACCATCAGCATTTAACTAGATACTAATTCAAATATTTTCTCTTTTCTTCTTTTAAAAAAATTCTGCATTGAACTTTCTCATGTTGTGTTATATAAGGGCCAATCTTAATTTATAATGAATGGCTGACAGTGAAAAGATTGTGAAGTTCAATTGTACTTTAATAATTATCATGTTTCATAATAATTATCACGTTTCATATCATGTACTGTAATAATTATCATGTTTCATGTTTCATTCTATATCTAAGTAAAACAAATCTTACATTTTTTTCCAAAACCATTGTATTGAAAGGTTATTATTTACTTTTGATTGCTTAAGATATTTTTTTTTTTGTGTTGCTGTAATGTTTTGCTATGTATTATTAAAATTATTTGTTCTAGAACACATTTTATTGCGTTAAAACATGCACCTATTTATATATAATTAGTGTTAGATAATTAGATTATGTATTTGGATGAAATTTTCAAATTTAGAAGTTAATGTCATTCATGTGATAGAGCTTTATATGAAATATTTGAGATCATGTTCTGATTCTTCTTAAGAGCTGTGTGCGAAGTAATACGTGTTCGTTAGTTCAAACAGGATCTCAAAGCTTCACGTAGAGTAATCTCACTAAATCATCTATCTCCTGTTAGCTCCCTCTAATACCTTCAAAATATCTCTGACTCACTACGCGTTATTTCACGAGGCGAGGTTCTCAATTCAAATAACGCAATAAAATAGCCTCAAATGTTTGTTAAAGGGAATTGCGCTGCAGTGACATCCTCTCCTACAAATGAGGTGAAAAATTACGAATTATATTCATCGACAATCCATTTTGTAATTCCTTTGAGACATTAATTGCCAAACAAAATCGACATATAGAAAGATTCCCTATTGTTGAGTGTTTCTGAAATGAACTGATACATATGTTAGTGTGTGCGCCCGTGTGTTTGAAGGAACTTTTTCACGATGTGCACAGGAATACATATTTTGTTTTACATCCGTTACTCGATTAATGCTACCTGTAACATGTCTACTCCATAGGTAGGCACAATTGCATGATTTAGTGCTTGCTGTCGTATAAAAACTGAAAACATTTATTGGGCATTTTTCTCGTGTATTTCAGAGACGTATCAAAGTGGCGTAAAGAGGCTGAAACTGCGAGAGCCGAGGCGGATAAATTCCGTGAGGAGAAAGAAAAGATGCGGAAAGAGATGGAGGAGAAAATGCGAACCCTCAATGATGAGCACCGAGAGGAATGCCGAAGGGAGAAAAAGAAAGCAATGGTGGGTGGACCTTTCGTGAATACAATAATGTTCTTTCACTTGCATTCCCACACGTTTGAACCAACACAAGATATTAAGAAAATAATTTTAGCTGTTAGTTCTGTCACTTGAATATTTAGTATGCTTTATAAATTTTTATCTTTAATTGCTCTATTATAAGGAATGAATATTGTGTAATTGATCAGAGTGGGTGGTAGAGTTTAATATTAGATTAGTGGCCCAAGATTAGAGGTAAGAAATCAAATGAACATTCTAGAGGGCGCTCGAAGCCATGTGCACATATGTGTGTTGAGTTAGTTTCACTTCAAAGTAAAAGTAATTTTCATTGCACTCGTTTTTAATTTTATAAAGGGAGAGGCGCTATAAAGTTATTAATTGACGTTGGAAACTGTCTTTCAACTTGTATAAAGTAATTTATTTTTACTACTTCCGAAAGAATCTGTTGTAAAATTAAAATAAACAGAGAATTCTGAAAATATACGTCATATTTTATTCTTTTTAATCTGCAAAGAAAAAAAAAATTACAATAAAATAAATCGAATGAAGTAAGTTCGCTATTTTTTATGTGGCCGAGGTAACCTAGTGGGCATAGTTGTGGACTCGCGGCCGGCGGTTTTCGTCGCTTCGTGGCGGTCCTTAGTGGCATCAGGGCGATTCTGCAAGTCTTGATACCATTAAAGACACGCCATGCAGACGGGGCTGATTCACGTGAAATTTATCGAGTAGCTAAGTAACTCCCGTTGGCATTTTGTAGAAGTTTGAAAAAGGCGGTGCCATCTCAGGTGTCATTCTCGTCACTTGACTGTGACTCAAAATTACGAGGTCCGTCGCCGATAGCCCTCGTGCAGCTTCTGAACGTGACGTTAATGAACAATCTGAATCGATATTTTTTTTTGAAGTATGTGCTAACTATATTACTTAGAATCCATTTTTTTTGTATTAGTATTTTTATTTTAAAAAAAGATACTAAATTAGCCAAGTGAAATTCTTGGTGCAGATGATAACAGCAAACTTAAATTACCATTGCCCAAAGCCTTGGAGAATAGTAGTCGATAGGCTAATAACTGTTGAGAAAGTTACGGTTTTGTCAAAACATTGTATGAACAATATCCCTTTTCTCTTAGTTAAATCTTCAATATTTTCCTCTCTCTCTTCTAGAACTCCAGTCTAATAACCTCTACCTGTGTTTTTGTTGCTCATAGGAAAGCGAAGAGGCCAATTCTTCTAAAATTCGAGAAATGGAGAATCTACTCTCTCATGTGCGCGTCGAGTTGGAATCGGCCCGAGTGGAGGCAGAAGCCCGACTGAACCGACAAGAGGCGCGCCTTCAGGAGGCAGAACTACGCTCTGACAACATTGATCGAATGAGGGAACAGATAAGTCGTCTTCAAGCCGAAAGAGAACTCTTGAGAGTGGAGAAAGATGAGGTAAGAGTCTTGCAATTGCACAATGGAGTCTAATATATGGTGAATAATTGAATATTTATTCCTTTAATTAATCGGAATTATTGGCTCAAGAGCTATATTTGGCCTAAAAATCGTTAATGAATAATAAAAAAAAAAGGGTAGACGGAAAAAACCCCGTATATCTGTGATCTTGACAAAATTTTAAAAGAAAGGGAGGAATTTAAGGTGCTGATGGAATGTCAATGAGAACGGTTTGTAACATGGGTTTTTCGCAACTTTACCCCTCGACTAACACATCTTGGGCTTCTTTCTGATTTTATACTTCAGTTCTCATCTTCTTCCCAATAAAATGAAACGTGATGATGCAAATACAGTAAAGTTTTAGAAGTGAAGTAATCGGAGACAATCGAGTCGTATAAAAGCGACAGAAAACTGAATGGAAGAACAATAAGGTTATGGTAATAAGAAGGGTGCTAGTGTGATGTAGACGGAAGTATCCTGTCAGGTATTGTTGAATTGTTGAGATAAGGACTCAAACTGTCAAAGCAATTGCAAGAAGTTCTCTCAATCTTATTCCGGTAAGTGTATTTTTTGGTTGATTAAAGAACTTGTCAGTAATCGCGAAAGAGAATTGAAGCGTGGAGAGCATTCCCTTTATTTGAGAGTTAATAAGAGATATTTTGGATATAACTGACTGTTCCAGTTAAGTTAAAATTTAGATCTTGTGTGATAAAAGTAAACTTTAAGATGACATATGAGATGGGTAATAGGATAATGTCACAGGATGAAAATAGAGAACAATCGCTACGGTATCCGGGAGTACGACACCCTTATTTACCAGAGAGTAAACCTATAAGCCAAAGAGCAAATTGTATGGGAACTAATGGATCTTAACTCCCGTATTTTATTTAAGTAAGATAAACTTATGAGAGAGTCTATACATTTGAATAACAGGAGCTATTTTATTACTTTTATTTCAATGAAATAGAAATGTTTCAGTACCTGAAAGAGAGTTCCGATTTTTTTTAACTGAAAAAAATACTCATTATAGCTATAAAAGTATTTAAATTCCTTTTGCTAAACTGAAATTTAATTTTTAGTTGAGAAATTAAAATGGAACACGCAACAAGGGTTTTAAAAATGTATTTTCCTTAAAGTTCCGATTATTTTTGCTCATGAGGATACCACTTTATGTCCAATATCAGCTAATTGCGTTTTTTCTTTTTAATATTTGAATCAATTTTGTATGTTTGTTTACACATTTAAACAATAAAATTTAATCAAGAGTTCTTAATAGAACACAGCAGGCTTTCTCGTTTCAAAATCGTTTTCAGGTGTTTAATAAAGATTTAAAGAATTAACATGATTCACACTGTAATCTTTTTGTAGTTGTAAAAATGTTGCTGCACAAGGATGTATGTCGAGGAAATGTATAATAAAAAAAATCTCTATATATATTTAAATACTTTAGTAAAAAACAAGATGTACTTGAATGAATTACAGTAAGAGGAAATAGTTGAATATCACATTAACGAATTCACGTCAATCTATTTTACATATTTCTATGGTTGTAGTCGCTTCCCCCCCCCCAGAAAGTTATTTTTGTCCTTAACCTATTTTTATCGTAAAAATAAAAACACGAAATCTTATTTCTTTTATTAATCTTTAAGAAGACCTTTAACAGACCTTCAATTATTAAAATATTGGTCTCAAACTTCTTTAGATAACTACATATACGAATGAAGAATTTTAGAGTAGCTCTTTTTGAGACGAATTTTGCCATTACGATTCAAGTTATTTTTTGATAGAGATTTGATTTTGTAGCACGTTAATTATTTCTCTATGGAAAATAATTAAACAGGCAGTTGTTAAAAACGTGGATTAATTACATCAAATATTCATCATACATGAAAATGTATAGTGTTTTACTTGAAATGAAGAGAGCGTCTTAAATATGTATCATGCATAATTGCCTTACATCGAAAATTTGCTTATTTCTTAATTTCTGTGATAAAAATAGAAATTATACGCTTAAGGATAATTTTAAATAATAAGAGATCCGATATCATGCAGCATTGTAGTTGATTTCATGTCTTAATTCGATCTAATTTGTTCTTTTAATTTTGATATATTTTGTTATACAATAATTAATTACGTCTACAATACGAAAGCTCGATCATTATCTCCCGGTCTACCCGCCATTTTGATTTCGTGGACGCAATATTGATCCTATGAAATTTCGACTTTAATTCTCCCATCTGTACTATTTGATCTAATTGAATGCAATAAGAGTAAAAACTGATGAAGGCTTCTGCCGAATAACTTTTTCCCTCTGATTCTTAAAAATATTTTTAAAGACCCGAAAACTCGCAAACGAATCATTAAAATAAAAGTAACAATATTTTTATAAAAATCGGTGAAAAATGTAATTACACAGAAGCATTCATTATTTTTTGCTCTTTCGGATTCAAATAGATCAAATAGTTAAGATAGAATTAAAGTCGAAATTATATATATATATATATATATATATATATATATATATATATATATATATATATATATATATACATATATATACTTGTAGATGTATATGTATACATATATATACTTGTAGATGTATATGTATACATATATATATATATATATATATACATATACATTCTTAAGTACAAAACGTTGACAATAACAACAGACAATAAAAAAAAAGCAATAATAACAGACGATTCCGCCATAAAAAAATCAATTATTAAATTAAATATTAAAATAAAAATAAGTGATAAATTATATTAAAGGGGATATTAATATTCTGTTCGGGTATTAAAATAAAAGACGATAAAATATTACATTAAATACATTTTAGCGATGTAAGCATACCTTAAGCAAACTAAATATTATTATTATTATTATTATTATAATGTCAGTCTTTTTTGATCCTAGCACCAAGTTTCCTTTATTTCACATCCATGTATTTTCATCTCAAAACAACATGTTAGCCCATGTTAAAATAAAATCTTACTACGTTAAATATAATAATTCTGAATACAAGAAAAATGCTTATAACATTTTATAAAAAATCCTTTTCGCATGTGAATTTAGTGTGTTAAGACTCGTAAACGATTTATTTTATTCTGACACATTTTCTTTGTCAAATATTTGAGCACTGGGTTTTATTAATAGCTTGATCCAACCTGTCCTCCACCCTCTTGGTAAATCTATTCCTATAGTTTCGTGCACTAGAATAAATTATTGCATACGTTCACAGATAGAAACATTCTCAAGTACGACACGCTTAAAAACTGTATCCGAATGAAGAAAAATTTAAAAATAAAAGTTAAGTCTGAAATTCTTTAACCACGGATGCTTGTGTTGAAAATGAGTTTTTTTTTTAGTGTAAAATGATTTTTTTCCTCATCTATATAATTTTAATTATAAACCCTAAATAATCAAACACACATTCGGTTGTAGTTTTGCTTTTCTTGAATATAATAAGGGTCATATTATAAATATATTTTGAAAGCTATTTATGAGTGAAGTATCACATGCCAGTCTCTCCATCACCAGAAACTTAAAAGAAACAAAATTAAAAATTTAGTGACTGGACACAAATTTTTCTATTAATTTAATGAATAACCTATAAAAGCGATATAGCGAAGCGACGTTTTGAAATTTTATTTTATTTATGCTTGAAGTAGAATTTATGTTGACTTTATATTGAAAAGATCTTATTGTTTAGCACTTGCCTTTCCCCCCATATATTTATTATTAAACGTTTGGGTGTTAGTGAATCAAACTTTTAATTATGAATAATGATCCCTCGATTACACTTGGGTCATGGTCGCGGACACGCAACCGTTTTCGTCAAATCGTGGATTCGTGCTCTGATGCCACTCAAGACCCGCCGTGGAACGGGGCTGATTCACGTTAAGTCTTCCCTTTGGCGTGGTGTGGAAGTTTGGAGAGGCAGGTACCAGCTCAGATGTCGTCTGCCCGAAGTTCCAAGGTCCGTTGAATTGCTTAGTAAAAAATAATCACGATTATACTTGAGACGCTTTTTATGCTCATACTTCTACATCTTGATCGCTGTAATAGAATGGTCGCAAACAAATGGACGTGTTATTTCTGTCCAGTCATTGATTAGAGTCTTGATGCCACTTAAAGATCCGTTGTATCGTAAGTTGGGTTTATGCACTTTAAATCTGTTGGATCTCTTAAGTTCTCATGAGGTCTTGGTGGGGTAATTCATAGGGTTGGATGGCGTCGTCCTCGTCATTTAGCAATGGTAAAAAATTGTGATGTCTATCGTCAATAAAACTCTTGTTGCTTCTATGTACAAAATTCATGAGCTGTCGTCCAATTTGAAGTCAAATGAAGATTTGTTAAGATTATTAATGATATTTACTTTTATTTTAGTTACTTATTTTTTTAAGTTTTACTTTATTCTGTTTCTTATTAAGACTTTACACTTCATTATAGTTAATAAAGACAAAAAAGTCATAATTAACTGTTGTTATTTTAAAGGAAATTAAAATTGATTAAAATTAATATGAAAAGAAAGATTAGAGCTCGAAAAATAGCGAAAGTTCAAAAGAATTCGCTTAAAATCTTTCAATTGTTCAGTCTGTAATAGAGAAGTCATATTCACCAGACACAAGTCCATCTGAAGCCGTTGAGGCCACGGTACCCAATATTAAGTCATTGGTGCGGCCGAGTTTGTCCAGTCTTGGATTCGCGTTCTAATGCCACTCGCTCAGTAGCCGGGGCTGATGCACTGTAGTCGGAAGACTAGAAGTCTCGTGGAAGTTTGGTTGTTTCTCAGAGCGACGTTTATAAACGATCACAATTTGAAACAGTTGAGACTTTAGCTACTGAAAGAAGTGCTTTAATTTCTTCTGTCAGTTCGCAACTATCAGTTAACAACTTCTGCAACAATGCTAGTCATACAAATTAATTTCTGACTTCCATTTCAGCTTCATTATTTCACTTTACATTGATTTACGGATTCTAATCCTGAGGTCATTAATTATCGGAATGTTCTATCAACCAATATGGTGGGTCTTTCCGTGTTTGTGCAGTTAATATTGTACACCATTTACATAAATATGGTGTGCAATATTAACTGCACAAACACGGAAACTAAATGCCTTGAAACTTTATTTGAACGTTAGTATTCCTCGAAAAATGAAATACTGCAAATGCGGAAGAAAATATGTGATGCTATGTTATCTATATTTGACCTGCGGTTGGAAAATATGTTGCGGAAAAGTGCTTTGTGGTTGGAAAATATGTTGCACATTTTATTGGGATTAGTGACCTGCTGCTCCTGAAAACCTGCATCATTATAATATCATCGATGTAACCACATTATTGCGTTAATGTTTCTTCCGTCTTTATAATTGCGGTAATATCTAAGTTGAAATCAGAGGCGATGAGATAATCACTTTCGTTTGATTTTCGAAAAGCTTAAGCATGAAATTCATTTCAGGAGATGCTGTTGGCAGTCACAAAATTATTTTTGAAAATGTCATGTTTGGTTACTCGAAAGTATTCTATTTTTTAAGATTAATTGACTAACGTTAAGTTTGAACATGTTTGCAGATTTTTAGCAAAAATTCTACTTAACCAATTTGCAATTATTTTACAAAATGCTATAATACTAAAAAAAATAAAAAATAAATAAACTTTTTTTGAAAATTTCTTTTTCTTTAAGGCTGTTACGCTTAGTTAATGTTAGATATAATTTCGACTTTTAACTTTTTCTCAGGTGGACAAAATAGTTCAGCTAAATTAAAGTGGTATTTTGACTTGTGTGTGTGGAAATTTTCAACTGTTTAAAAAACTTCTCAGTTTTTATATAAATAAATACTTTTTTGTCGTTTTATAATTTCTTCCATTTTTTTTCGTTCCTGTTCCATATTTTACACTGCCAAAGATATTTTTAACTCTAAATGTTAAAATGAAAAATTGGATTTCTTATTAAATGATTCGTTATTGTAAGGATATTTTATGAAAAAGGGGTGTATGTATTAAAATCACACGGACTTATATCTGAGTAAGAAACTTCTTTGTTTGAAAAAAAAAAGTCCCGTGTTTTAAATCTTGTTCGTAAATATTAGGCGAAAGAAGCTTTAAAAGTTAGCAAATTAATTTATTTTACATATTTTATATCACATATTTTGAGTTTAAGGTTTCTTTCAAAAGTGGATAGTTTATTTTCTCTACCATATCGTTTGGAATTCGGTTGGTATCTGTTAATTATTAACCGCTGATTTGATAAATATTTTGAAACTATTTCAAAACACCTTTCTTAATTCAGTCCATCTGTGGTGGCCGCGGTAACCTAGTGGTCGCGGACTCGCGGCCGCCGAATTTCGTCTAGTCGTGGGTTGGATCCTTGATGCCATGTAAGACCCGCACGAAGCTGATGCACGTTAAATCTGTCGGGTCCAAAGTCCTCCTGTTAGCGTGGTGTAGAAGTTAAGAGGGGATGCCAGCCCTGGTGTCGTCTTCGTCACTTGACTTAAGTTCAAAATTACAAGGTCCGTACCCAGAAGTCCTCGTGTTTCTTCCAGTGCAAAGTTAATAAAATCAATCTGTGACTATCTTTCTACATTATTTCACTTGATAGCCATCATAAAATCTAATTAAACAGTCAGTAGGTCCAAAGCTCCATTTGAAAATGCGTAAGAGAAGGAAAACACACAACTCTCGAATCCTTTCTAGCTCAGTTAAATCTAATTTACATTCAAATAACAAAGTATTGCTTACTCAGTCATTATTTCCATTTCAAAAACTTTTCAATCATAGCAGATTCGACTTCTATTATTCTGAGACGGAGTCACTTCCAACTACTTTCATATAAACGATTAATTTTGAAGTTTCATTCCAATCTACACATTTATCAGCTTGTCGTTATCCTCTGCATTCACATCACATCACAGTAGAATCAAAACTGCAAAAAGAGGTGCAATTCACAACCACCACATGCGGAAGAAAGCAGTGAGCAACCGATGCGAAACATGATGAGCGCAAATTGATGGAACACGGCAGGCTGTTTTTGTGTTTATCCCTCCTTTATATTTTTAATGTATAGAAATATATATATATATATATATATATATATATATATATATATATAATGTGTGGGGATGAGTGTGCATATTATATCCTTTAAGTTAGATTATTATAGTAGGTTATGCTATAAAACAGCGGCAATTGTATAACATATTCGCATCTTTCTATACTTTGAATCTCTGTTTTAAACAGATAAAGAGAATATCCTAATTTTTTTTTTTTTTTAACGTTGTAATGAATTTTGCATTTATATCATCCATTTTAATTATTTATGGACTAAGTAAAATAATTTAAATGCAGTTGTACCTCTCGCGAGGGACACCTCTATTTAAGGAACAAATCTGTTCTTTCTTGTTCCTTTGAATAATGTGTATATTTACCCCTTAATAAAGGACAAAACATACGACTCGGTGAGTGTCCCTTATTGAGATGTATTAGTGATCTAATGATTCTTTCACCGTACCTTGATGGTCTCTTTAAACCAATATTTAACCTCTTTTCTCAAATAGTGATTATTGGTAACACAGTGATTATCAACAGCGTATTTATTCTTAAAGCGAAATAGTTAAAATAAAATCAGCTTATGAATATTATGAAGTCATATAGTAAGTATGAAAATATAAAGCTTTAATGAATTTAGTATTTGAATAAATAATTGCTTTTCAATATTAACAACTGTGTCAAAAAATTACAGATGTGAATAATATATATGTGGAAAAGGTTCTCATTTTATAACAGCAAATTAAAATGGTGTTGATACCTTTAATTTTTAAAAAATCCCTAGACTTTTCCAGTTATGTTCTAAAAATTACATTATTCTTTTATTCTTAAAGGTTAACCACTTTATTATTTGAATGGATTTTGAATAGTTGTCTGCTGAAACCCTCGCATAATACAACATATTACAGAAATGGAAAAACAACTTAATAAAATGTTGTGAAATGAAGAATGAATCATGTTATTTTACCAAGGACGTAGACAGTATTAATTTAAACTTATAATTTAATGGTTGTCTTTTTCAATTTATTATCCATTGTTGCTTTAACCGAGGAAAGTTAGTTATTTACCACCAGTGGAATTTGTGAATTATTAAACTACTTTGACCGCCTTTTTAAACATGTCTAGTATGGAAAAATTATTGCGCAAATGGAATTGGCGTAATTTTTTAAACGAGAAATTATTTAATTCTGACTGCCATAGAAAAACGATATTTAAACTTCATGAATTAAAAAAATTAACTCAAAAATTAATCAAATTTTTATTTCATAGAATTCTGTTTCCATTTTAGATACTTCACATTTTAAATTCGACGCATATAAACTTTATTTTGAGTTTTGCAGTAATACTTTACCGAAATTAAATCACGAATAAATTTATAAAATATTTATAATTCTGTAAAAATTATCTTAAATGAAACTTGTCCAATTTTTTTTTATTTTGAGTCATTCCGCTATATACACATACACTATGGAACTGAAAGTAATGCATCAAGAAAGGAAATGAGGTGCAATCTCGAATCTTGGCGAAGTAGCTGAATGATGGGAAAATGATCCTAGTTTTGTGCCAATACGCAGGAGCACACGTCCTGCAGTGTTGCTACAGTCAGGAAGTGGGTTCTGTATAAACTGAAGCATAGCGGAAGAGACATAAAAGTGAAGAAGATGACATTTCGACTCTAGGATGAGTTACGTTAACGAAGAATGCCAGGTAGACATTTCACACAGTTAAGCGAGTTTGAAAGGGACTCGATCCTCGGCATGAGAAATTGCAGGCTGGTCAACTAGCCGTGTTACTAGCCAGGTCTATCGTTTGGAGTGTGCCATCAAAATTTATTCCGAGCAATGGACACGAGATGGTACCCACTTCAGGAGAACCGGGTCGAGAGGATCGAAGGATCGTGCGGCAAACGCTCGGGGATCCCACAGTGACTCGTAGTGGGCTGCTAGTAGTTCTACAAACCATACCCAGAATGTCTTGAGGAAGCGAATCTGCTATCAATTTCGTGTGTTGCCTTTAAAACGGAAACATTGGCGACTTCATCTGTAGTGATACCAAGACAAAGTGACGTGGAATGTCACAAATTGGAAAAATGTGGTTTTTTTACGATGAATCCCGGTTCACTTTGGGGACAGATGATAATCGCATATGGATATGGAAGTACCCTGATGAACGGTACAATTCCAACCACACTGTCGCGCTGTATACTGCCAGCACATGGGGGGTGGCATAGCTTATGATAGCCGGTCCACTCTAATTGTGGTACGTGGAACCTTAACGATCCAGTATTATGTGGACCACCTTCTTCTACCCCATCTGGAACCTTTTCTGAATGCACTTCTAGGGGTATCAGCAAGATAATGCTCACGTCCAAAAACAGCAAAGACTTTCTACGTCATGTTCAGGCTCTTCCATGGCCGGTACGCTCCCCAGATTTGTTCCCTATAGATCATTTGTGAGTTCACTGAAACGCCAGATGCCACCGTGCCCCACTGTATATGATTTGAAGGTGACTATTCAAAATTTGTAGGTCCATTTGCCTCAGAACAACATCCGACATCTAATCAACTCAATGCCGTACTGTGCTGCGGCATGTATAGCAGAAGGAGGCGTCTGACGCGCTTTTGCACTGCATTCGTCAAATTTACTCACTGTATTTGTTTAATTGTCTTGATTTTGGAATCAAACTAATATCTAATTTATATCATTATGTATATAGCATTTCATTTCAATGCGAAGCTCCCTTCTTGTTGACTATTGTTTTCAATGTTCCTCAGTGCTTTTTCCACAAAGAGCACATACTTTCCGTATATATAACTACATCTGTTGCATTTGCAAAAATTATAATGGAATGTTATTCGACATTCAACTGATTTATGGGAAACCTATGGGAAGAATATATCTTTTACGAAAATTTTCAGGCCCTTTGCTGGTGGTATGCAGCAGGCTGCAAAATTTAGAGTACTCAATTCATTCGATATCTTGTAAAGTGGAAGTTACTTGGGCAAGGACAAATACACTATCCAATGATTTTTTGTTGTCTAATTTATCAAGCACAATGTTAGACTAACATATTATTATATTGCAAATACCTATTGTTTATATTATGTATCGTTAAAAGTAAAATTCAATATTTTTTTAAACATTAATGGGATTATAATTATTATGTTTATTTTATTATTCTGATGACGTAAGTATTTAATTTTTGTGTTGTAAATAACTTTTGTACATTTTGAATTACTTTGAAAAATATATTTTTTAGAACGTTTGTATTTTTGTATTGAAAATACTCCTTATTTATTTTCCTAACATGAGTAAATAATTTTTGTAAACTTGCTATGTTTTGTTTATAACATATGATGTTCATATGGGAGAGCACAAAAAACCGTCAAGCAGGCGTTCTATTCCCTCAGGAGCAAAGTTGGATACACACGCATGTACATATATATATATATATATATATATGTATAAAGAGAGAGAGAGAGAGAGAGATTATAAACAGTTACAGCAAAAGAAAAAGAAAGAAAAAACAATTACAAAGGAACAAAACACAAAAAAGAACAAGAATTGCTGCAACAAAGTTCATTAATCCAACAGATATCTAGTCTTACAGTAACGTTCTGAAAGAAAAGTCTTTCGAAGATTAGGGTAATGGAGCAGATGAGCGGAGTCCATATCCTCACCAGAGCTGCACAGAGTGCAAGCCGGTGAAGGAGCAATTTTGAATCTGTAAAGATGTTTTTGTAAGCAATCATGTCCGGTGGCTTGGAGGTATTCAGCGGCCAAGACATAGATCTTGGGCCATTACTCAAATTGGAGACATTCTTCAAAGCCTTGTTTAATATACGTTTGGAAAGGTTCTCCTGAGCATGGTCTATTATAATTTTTAATAAGGTTTTTAATTGTACAAAGAGGCAAAGGACGAGAAACATTCTGCTTAATTATAACACCCCATTTAGCCAGATAGTCCGCTTTCCCGTTACCTGGTACCCCACAGTGGGCAGGAACCCATTGGAAGACAATAATTTTCTCAATAGAAACCAGGTTCTCGAGGTGACGACGACTGTCCAAAATATCCTGGGTTAAGGGATGTTCATCAGATAGGATGGCTAGCAACGCAGCCTCTGAATCGCAGAGGACAACAGCTCTTGTGAACTTATACAGGTGGCAGTGTAGCTGCGATAGGGCTGTGAGAATCGCAGCAATTTCTCCGTCACATGCAGTACCTTCCCCACAGGGATGTAGAAAGAAAATATTTTGTAGAAAACTCCGGCACCTGCGTTAGGGTCAATTTTCAGGAGAGACACATTACTCGGGTTCGGGATAGTAGGTGTGCAATACTTCAAGCGCCAAGATTCTTTAAATAGAAGAATCTGTGTTACTTTTAGTGACCCTTTGACACGGGTCAAGTTTAATCCGGGTGGCTGTCAATTTTATTGAGTTTTGTTGTGGTGGAACGAGGAGTTCTAGTTCAAAAATAAAGCCGAGTGTAGTTTTTAGACTTCCTGAAGGAAGCCCATCTGGGTCTTTAGTTTTCTGGTCAATTCCCGACTGACCTCGTTCCAAAGTGAAAAACATCCAGGTACTCTAACGATCTTTTCCCAGAGAATAATGGCCTTCTCTTGAATCACAGTTCTAAGTGGCCATTCACCAGCCAATAAAAGCATGGCATCTATCGTGGTGGTCTTCACAGCCCCCAGTTACAATACATGGGGCCTGATTTTGGACCCTTTCAAGGGTACGAGTACATTTTCCCTGCCACAACAAGTGGTTCACAGCAATAAGTCAAAAAGAGGCGAATAATGGCCTGGTAGGTTTCAAGTAGAGTTATTCTAGTACAACCCCACCTTTCCACGTCAAGGCGTTTTATGGCACTTAACCTCTTCATGGCGCGGTTGGTACTGTCCTCCACATGAGGCTTCCATGTTAGTTTGCGATCCAACGTCACTCCCAGATATTTAAAATTATCACAAGCGGAGATTTGAGTGCCTTTATACTGAAGTTGAAGATCCAAAGAATGATGCCTAAGTGAAAATGTCAGGCAGTATAATTTATTTAAGTTTACCTCCATATTATTAGTATCACACCAATCCTTCCAGAGCATTCAAAGCAGATGACAGTTTAGTCTCTATACATGTTCTTGCGTTTACTTTTTTAGAAACTGTCCAGAAAACCAGATAATTGGCGTGTAAGAGGCATTTGACGCCATGAGGATCCCTTATTTTCAGAATCAAATCATTAATATATATGTTAAAAACGGAACAACTACTAACGGCTCCTTGTGGGAGACCCTTTTAGGATCTTGGAATTTGAAATTACATTGCCGTACCTTACTCTACAAGAGCGTTGGCACAACTTCGAATCCAGTTAAAAAGGTTTGTCCTAATACCTAGATTTGTAAGCTTAAATATGAGGCTCTCACGCCATTTATTGTCATAAGCAGACTTGAGGTCAATAGAAACTGCCGACAGAACCTTTCTGCTATCCAAAGCGTCCTTGACAAACTGGCTCAAGAGGGTTACATGATTATTGGTTCAAAGGTTCTGAATCTCTAAAAGTTCTGAATCCCGCCTGCTCCTCAGCTAGTAGACCTCTAGTTTCTAAGTAATAGTTGAGCCTTCTTACTATTATTTTCTCCATAGCCTTCCCTACCACACTAGTCATCGATATTAGTCTATAATTATAAATATTATTAGGATCTTTGTCCTTCTTATGTATAGGTTAAATAATAGATGTTCTCCAGTCTGCAGGTACAGTAACAGAGTTCCAAATTAAATTTAAAAATAACCAGATAATTTCAAAACCCTAGGACATGGGTCCTAGGGCTTATGAATGAGAAACTCTGAATGGATACCATCTCCAACAGGAGATTTACCCTTTGAGAGACTTCTTAAGGTATTAGTCATTCGATCCTAGTTATAGGTGCCTCAAAATCTGATTTCGTATTAGGCTGAAATTTTGACTGCGAGAGTAAGGTTTTCCGTTTAATTCCTGCCGAATTCATTTTTGCGTTGGTGTTTTTTCAAAGAGCTCCACAAAACGCCCTTGCGACTGCGGGGTCTGAAGAAAGCTCTTTATCTTCAACTAAAACTGATTGTTCGGGGGAGTTGGAATTATTCATTAAATTACCAATAAATTTGACAGTTCTCTTACCATCAGTTTGGTAATCTATGTTAGAAAAAAAATTGTTGAATGAAGATCATTTACCATCAATTAAGGCCTTTCTAAAATTTGCAGAATGTTTTCCGCAAAGTTGAACATCACAGGGGCGGGAGGTCAACTGTGCCTTTCTCCTGAGTCTGTCTATTTTAGCTTTCAATGAGGCCAACCAATTCTTCCGTCTAAAAAGGCTTTTATATATATATATATATATATATATATATATATATATATATATATATCATCAACTCTTATCTATACATTTAAGTAATTAATAAAATGAGTAACATATTATATTTATAAATGCTTAATATAACGTCAAAATGGATTTTGTTAAGTCTCCCCTATTAAATAAATAAGTAATATTTTGGCAAGAATCCAACTACCTCGTTATCTTGTATGAACACAAATAGCATCGGAAGCTGTAAAATTCCCAGAGGACATGTAATCGATTCATTGAATCCTTCCTAAATATAGTTTACTAAGTTTAAAAAGCAGACAAGAAAGGGGAAAATTCTGTGAGTCATATTGAACTTCCGAGGAAAATTAAAGGCATACAGAGCAAAAAAAAAAAAAAAAAAATACAAGTTGGGGATATTTCATAACTGTTTTCTTAATAAATGAGTAGGATAAATCTTTTTCCACATCATAAAAGGTACATGATGTCTTTTACTCTTTTGTTTGTATCTGAATTAACTGTTCTGAAAGTATGAAGAGAAGTACGTCTACCAATCACATTGCTGTTGTTATATATTTTGGCTTCAGAGAGTGAAGTGGATGTAAATCATTTGTTTTATATCGCAACTGTGACGCCTTGTAACTTTCCTTTATATCTCAAAAATTATCAATCATATGTATATTAAAATTTAGTATTTATAGTATATAAACTTTATTTATATAAATTCTCTGTACATTTTACTTTCAAAAGAAATCAATTACTATAAAATAACTATTGTTATTTTTATCAATCATGAATAATCTTAACCTTAAATTTCACTGAACGCTATAAAAAGTTGAAACAGAAAATGAGGCCAAATAATAGATGCTTGTGTATTTATAAATTTACTATATTACATTACTTTTTAGAAGTTTCTATACGTGCAATATTGAACTGTGGGATATTGTAAAAATTTGGGACACGTGTTGCAAATTTTAATTAACTTCATTGCATCATTACGAAAAAAAAGGATGTTACATTTAATAATTTGCCTTTTAACAATTATTTGAAACATTTTGATCAAGGATCACAAATAAAAACAATTGAAACTTTTTGGCATGTCACTATTTGAGATATTAAAGTAAAATATACCGAGTATATACTTCCCTTTTCTTGCAAATGGCTTTTTAACTGAAAACGATTTGAAGGCGAAACAAATTTTCATCTCTAAATCTGTTTTGTACATGTGATATTTAAGTGAAACATTATCAAATGGATCGCAACAAGGTTTTCTCTCAAATGAATAAAAAGAAATAAATTATTTAATTGCCTTTTAATCATTTTCCTAATGTCGTATCACAGCAGCATAGAGATCGCTCTAAAAGTACATTCAGCATCACTGAAATGCTGAAAATTTTAAGTGGTGTTTTTGGTGTGCCGTTTTGAATTAGTTTGGTCTGAGTTAAGTGTTATCTCCCGCCTGTAGAGGACGCTTTGAAAGGAGCGAATGTGTACACAACACCTCAATGAGAGAGAAATACTAGAGAGGGAGGTTATTATAATTCATCTCAGATGATGTATACGCTAAAAGTAATCTGCGTCACTTATCGACGTAATGCGATAAAAGCATAAAGTCTCATAAATTGTTACTTTTAACTATGTTCCTTTTATTTCTCTGAAGTTTAGACAAAAAAAAATTTTAAGCTAAAGTAAGGCTAAGAATTGAGTAATAAGTTAAAGTGAAGCGATTAAATTATTAGTTAAAAATTTTATAGAAGGAAAGTGAGATATTAGCAGAAAAAAGTATGGATGTCTACAACGTAAAGTTACACTAAAACTTCATGAAAATGACCAGCTATAGATATCTTTTAATTGTAAATGGTGGTCAAGTGACAAGTGAGATCATAAGCCGGTACCTCCCTCTCCTAACTTCTAAACCACACCATTGCACGCCTTTGAGGAACAGTTTAATAAAACGATCCGGAATCAATTCCACAAAAAGTCTTGGATGCATTTAGGACTAGTATTACGAATTGAAAATTTCCGAATGTTGTCATTTCTTCGTAAAAAGTCCAAATTTTTCATTTTTTGATGGGAGAAAAAGCTGGACAAGTTAAATTTGTTGTGTGGAAATTAATTGTGAAATCGTTGTCATAAAATTGAAATAATGTGAGTATAGTTAAGTTATATCATTGGGGCATTTAGTCTAAAAAGGAAATATGTGCCAGAAATCGTTATAATAAGTAATGACACAAAAACTATTATGAAATGAATTGGATTTGTTTTAACAAAACATTAGTATTATATTTCTTGTACTCAAATAAACAAGCTACAAAAAAATCTTTCATGGTAAATATTTTTTATCGGTTAAAAATGACCTGATAGTTCCGATGAATATCAATATACCATATCAACAATGAATATCAATTAACTATAATAACGAGAAATGATCAATAATTATTTTTTTTCAGTAAATGCAATAAATTTTTCGAAGAATAAAAATGCCGGCAGAACGTTTCAAAAAGGCGTACATTTCTGACAATAACCGAGCTTATGAAAACCGAGAACCTAATTCGTGTTCGGACACATCATCACTAGCCTTGAATCACGCGACCTCCACCATATAACGTTCTTTTCCACTTCCTTATAAAATTCTTAAAAAGTTATGATATTGGGCTATTCGCGATTTTCTTTTCGCCGATCTCGGGTACATTTTGGAGATTCGAGTTGCATACAATTACAACTCTTTGTCAACCAAATGAAACGTGATTAGGTAAATTAGATAAAGATAAAAATTGTAGCGCATTGAATTAGGTATGGAAAGATATACAAGTGGAATTGAAAACAAAGAGAAGGGATTTAGAGAATAGTGGCAAGCGGATAGATGTGGATTAGAGTGAATCATCGTAATTAATCGTTTTATATGAGAGTAATTGGAAAAGACTCCTTATCAGAATAACAGGAGTCGAATCTGCTATAATCTAGAAGTTCTCCAATTGGAATGAGTGATTTAGAAAGCTGAGACTTTATATTACTTAAGTATAAATTAGGATTAATTGAGTTACAGGGATTCGAGGGAGAGCGATCTTGCATATTTTTTTGATGAATTATCCAGTGTTCTTCTCTTCCGTAACTTCAGTTTGACTGTTTAATATCACTTTATGGAATGGCTGTAGAGTCATGAATAATGAAGGAAGGCCTTCACAAAGTGAATCTTCCATACAAGACATATTCCATGTTCTAATAAATAAAAGCTCCTTCATTTCTTGTTTCTGACTTTCTTTTGACAGACATGGAAACGCCTGCAGATTTCCGAGCAGTCCCGCACCCGATGGGAATCCGAGGCGAACAGGGCCTCCGAGGAAGTGAACCTCTTGAAATCTCAGGTGCAGCACCTACGCACCGAGTTCACCACCCACCGCGAAGACCTGATTAAGAAACTGGCCGAGACTAAATTCGATGTAGAAGCCGTTCAGGAACTGCACACGCAGATGTACGTAAGCAGCCAGAAATAATCCTTTCCCCTACTTTTCTTGTTTCCTTTGTATAGAATGTGTACGTAAGACTTCTTAAAGTAATCCTATATTTCTTCCTTTTCTTTCCTTTTTTTTTTTTTTTTTTTTTTTTTGGAGAATAGCTCTTGCCACTTTTCCATCTGAAGTAATAAAAAGAGAACAGTTTTAAAATTCAGACTGGTTTACTTGAGATTTATGTAATGTGTCAGAATTATAGTTTGTGTGTGGTATTTTTTTGCAATTTTCGATGTATTTTTCTCTTTTGCTTATTCGCATCTTATTAATCTCTACAATTTAATTATTTATGATTTTTAAAAGTTTTTATTAAACGTAGTTAGTTTGCTTGTGTTCTGTCTTTCAAAAGCGAACAATAAAAATTAAAAAATAAGTTGGATAAATTTGATTTTTTATGTTTATCTCAAATGAATTAAAAAATTTCCTTTTTATTTTTTTGTTTTTTTTTAAAAAAAAAAAAAAAAAAAAAAAAAAAAAAAAAAATCAAATGTCAACATCTTTTTAAAATACAGTAATGGTCTTTTTACTAATATGGTGATTATTTTAGTTACAAAGTTCAAAAAAAAAAATTTCTTCTGCAACGTAATTTATAAAATAAGAAAATAATTATTTTATGTTCAAGGAATGTTAATATTAGCACTAACTTGATATAGTAAAAGAGAGTAAATTTTGTTATACTATGTCCAATAAATGAACAATTGAAATAATCATATTCCATGAACCTAAAATAACAGAAAAAACATTTATTTAACATGAGAAATCATTTATCCTAGACAAAATTTTAATTGATAACATGTTAATATCAACATTGATGGGTGAAAAGTAAATTCGTCTTATCATTTTGACGTTTTTATCGTAAAATGAAATTAATTAAAGTTAATTTTATTTTTTATTGTTTGATATAAAGCATTTTTTTTTATTATTATTTTATCAGAAGTTTGTTTTTTCTATTATCATTACAATTTATAATTTCGTCAGATTTTCTGTAGAGGAATGATGGTAACCTTTCTGAAATAAGAGTTTGTTATTATTTCTCTTCAAATCAACTGGAAAGTCAAATTACAAAATCAAATGAATAAGAACATATAAGGCATTTATTTCTTTTCATTTAAAACTGGACCAAACAGTTATAGTCATTATTTATATACATTGCTAAAGACAAAAAAAAACCACTTCTGATAATAATTACAATATTTGATTCAAGTTGAAAAATCATTGACATTGGCTAAATGGGAACTCATTCGCTATAAAAAAAAATGCAGCTCACAGTATGTTAACAGAAGGTCAATAATCTAGCGGAAGTAGTGCACGTGCATGCTAAGTTATCTAATTTACGAGAAAGGAAAAAGAAAAGGTGAAAGAACAGACGACAGTCTACAGAGCAAAGAACCCTTCGCCTTGCTCTTGCAAAACCAGGAGACATTTTTTAAACGATTTATGTGGGTTGTCTTCCTTCGGCCTCATTAAAGGAACACATTGTGAAGAATATGCTCCTCATTTATGAGAATGGTTTCTTTGCTCTTAGCTTATTTTTTGTTTGTACGTAAAACTCTGCAACAAAGTGTGTTTCAGAGTTTTACTTAAAAACAAATGAACTCTGATATTCGTCTGGACCATTAATGTATTGTAGATTTCGTGTATGTACCTTGTGTGCACATCAAAATCGGCTTCGAAAAAGAATTTGCAACAAAATACTCCAGAATTTGAAGAATTTTTTTATGAAATCAAATAATCTGAATTTAAATTTGTACGATCAAATATTTATTTTACAATACTTGGAATCTTTTAATTCAAATATTTACATATAAAATGCATTTTTAAGCGGATTTAAAAGTGAGAAGATAAATTCAATAAACGTTACATTTTGTACTAAAACGGCATTTATTTTTAGTGAACAATAAAAATAAAAGGATTGGTGAAATGATGAGATAGTGTTGTATTAATATAGATTAATGCTCTTCATCAATAAACGCAAACGATCTACGCTCATCATAAAATGTGTTTTGTTGCCCTTAAGTTTTTAAAAAGCAACCAGTTTAAATTTTCCTACTTCAGTTAAAACTAAATACATATTTAAGTGTGTAGAACGAATCCTTACTTGAAACAGTTTTTTACGGTTCCATTTACGCTCTATTTTCGTGGAACTCATTACTCATGCTAACAGTAGCACAAGTTCTTTAGAGTCATCCTGCAATCATCTTCAATATAAATAAGAATTTTTAGTTAACATTTATTAAATAAATTCTTTGTCTGAAATGCTTAGTTGTTGATTTCACAAACATTTTTTTAATCTCCAAATGATATATAACAACAGTATGTCAGATTTATTTAAAACAAAAAGAAATGGAAGTTGAAAGGCCCTACTTATATGTGCTCGGGCCATACAACAGTATTTGTGTAATTCACCTGATGAAAATTCAAGACCTTCTCATAACGATCCAACATATGACTATTTTTAATCAGATTTTTTCTCTTTAAAAATTGATTATTGTGCGAAAAGGTGATAAATAATATGTTAGAAGCCTTTTGGTTTTTATATTCCCAACACACAATTAATATTTTTGAAATTAAAGACACCTGAAGTATTTTTTCATAAAAGTTCTAAAGAAAGTAGCACATGTTTTAAAATTAGTAGCAAAAAAAGACGATTTCAGAACATCGAATTGTATTGTTAAAATCTGCAATACCATTGAAATAACAATACAATAATACTTTTAATTTAATTATTATATCTTTAATAGTACATTCAATACATGATAACGCTTTGTATATATTTCTCAGGTATATCTAAAACGTGTCATAATTTATTTTAGAGTAGTGAAAAGCCGAAATATTTTTGTACTAATGCTATCTATGAAAAGAGGCAAAATAGTTATCTCTGGAATAAGGATCTCTCTGGCATTTTGAACATTAATAAGTTTATATATAGCATCAGAAAAGATGTAGACAAAAAAAATATATAAAAACATGTTTGATGTGAATAAATAACTTCCGTTTCTGCGTATGTCTTTCCATGAATTAGGTATTATATAAAGTGAAAGTGGTCTTTCCTGTCAAAAATTTCATTTCTGTTTTTATCATCTCCAGTATAAATACAATAAATCCACTGTTGTCAGACCTCAGTTCCAACGTCTGTATTCTTCACTGTTGCCAGTTCTTTAAAATAGCGTTATTTTGCTTTGAGTGTGAAGCTAAATAAAACAAAAAATGCTAATTTTGTAAACTAAATAAATAAATCCCCAACGAGTATGCACTTCATGTAAACTAATATATACTACAAAAGTCACTGGTTTATTTTTCTATTTATTTTTCAGTAATAATCAGTTATTTAATAATGAGCTTTTTGGTTGGGTCTCTTGCGGCTAATTTTTCAATATCTACTGCTTTTCAAGTGTTATTTCAACTTCATGTGTCTCTCATTTGTTTCCAATTTATAATGCAGCCTTTGCTTTTCTATTCCTCACTATTTATGACTGTAATTCTTTTAAATTCAAGAGAGGAGCAACGTCGTGTTTTGGAGGAGATGCAAAATCGCCTGAAGCACACCGAAGGGGAAAGGGATCAACTGCAGTCAGCGCTGTCAACCAGTCAGCACAGTCAAACACAGGTATACGCTCGCAGTCATTAATCATTTGGTTTAATTTACAAATCTAAGCGCATTACTCGTTTAGCAATTTGCACCACCATTACTTTCAAAAGGGACGTTGCATTGAGGTTCAAAAATGCTTCTTTCATCCATCCTTCCATTATCTATCAATTTATCAAAATTCAATGTTATAAAAATGGAGCCTTTTACATTTTCTTTCAGTAGTCGTAGCTATCGAAGGTACGAGGAGATAGCGTGAGACTTTAATTATTACAAAGAAATAACCGAGATATCTAGATAAATTTATTCTGTATATTAATTGATCCTTGTGTATATAATGTCTTAAAGTACAGCTATTAATGTAGATATGTTTGGTTGAAAGAAGTCGTGACTTGAAATAACTCGTAGTGTCGAAAAATTTAATTCTTATCCCTGGATATCCAAAGGTTTTCATTATTACTAAAAACTATCGAGATGGAAGGAAATTTAATTCTTAAGATTTTCTGCATAGTCACTAATCCAGAGTTATACATTTCTCTCAGCGTTTCTTGACCTTTAGAAGACCGTCATTGTAGAACTCAGCAGATAGAATTCTATCTTCTACACCCTGATAATTACTTTGAATGTACTCCTTCCTGAAACCGAACAAATCTACATGGATAGCTGTCATTTACAACGTTATGTACATAAGGATCAAATAATATGCAAAAAAAAAAAAAAAAATTCTTCATATATATCGGTTATTCCTTAGCAATAATTCACACTCGGGGTATTAGGTCTACCAAACGTTCTGTTCATTTTTGAAATAACAGAATATGAAATATTTTCAACACATTTAATAATAAATGTAGGCGCATTTACTTTTTTACACAACTTTTGATAAATAAATATTGTTTAATGATGATGATATCTGCTCTATGATTTTTTGCGAGGAAATCTTACTCATCTCGTCGAGTATACATCCTCGCTGAGAACCGTCCGTTTTTATTCCTCGTTTTTCCTTTCTTGTCAATTGGGAGACCCCCATTTTCCCACCATTCTTTAGGGTTGCGTGCTTGGACACTAGCATCCAAATTCCGCTCCTTCAACGTTCTGTTCTGAGGGGTCCTCGCATCCGTATATATGCAATAAAATTTCCATCGTTACTTATAATTTTTTCCCTACGTGATGGTGATTTGAGGATTTCATTTCTAAAAAAGAATTCACTTTGGGAGGCGAAGAATAATGCTTGGTTAACATCTGCTTCATTTTGAAATTTTTTCCCTTCAAAAATTTTTAGATTGTGAGAAACAGATGGTAATTGGAGGGTTCTAGGTCTAGGGAGTACGGTGAATGCAGCAGAATTTCTCAACCTAGCTCTGTGATTTTTTTTTTTTTTTTTTTTTTTTTGGGAAGACTGTAATCTTGTGTTGTGGCATAGTTAGTTTCCTATTGATAGTGCCAGTCTTTTTCTCGTGGCTGTTTCTTAAATATTTTCCATCTGCCGACAATACATTGTCGAATTAAGCTTTTCGTTACTTTTGAGAAACTCTTACCATATTGGATCTTAAGCATCCAATCATACAAACAGCATTCTTTTATCGAAATTTAAGATAGGTTTTGAAATTATCACGGTGGGAAGAGGTCACAACTAACGATAAAAGCTATAATGTTCAATAAATATTCATTATCGAGTTTAAAAATTATTTTTCTTTTATTTTAAAAATGGACAGAACTCTTCGCAAGAAACCCGATCTATTTAATTTCTGTGATGAATTATTCTTATTTAAATATTTAACAAAACTATAGTTAACGTAAGATTCTGATATCTCTTCAAAAACTGAAAATTGCGAATGTAGTATTAAAATATTTTTAGATACATTTTTCCGTTTAATTAATACCCTTTTCCGTTTACTTAACTTAATTTTTGCAACAAAATCAAATTTCTTACTGTGTTTTTTTTTTAAATTCTATTTTTTAATATATCAGATTCTGGAAATATCTATGAAAGGTATAAACACTCATATATCAGTAATAAATATAAGTTCTATTACTCGTCAAAAGTTTATTTATGGTAGCTGTTAAGGAGCAGTTCTCTAAACCTGACAATGTTTTTGCTGTAAAATTAATATTCTTGGAAAAAATATATATGAAGGATTTATATTTCAAAAATAGAGGTTTACTGATTGCAGACTTTGTGGCGGAATAAATTACTCATGCAATAGTTCGGAAGTGAGTTTAAATAAACAACTTGGGACCTGCCATCGCACGCTCTTTAGTATGGAGAAACTTTACTTCTGATCGATACTTCCAAGAAAAAATAAAAAGTTTAAAGTTATGCGTTTCTTTTTATTCAACTTTCTCGTCACTCACGCAAGAAATGCAGGTGATAGCTAGTACTTTGGCCAGTGGCCAAAATCTCGATTCGCCGACGTAGCCATTTTTTTTTTTTTTTTTCTCTAAAATTATTGAATATGAGATCGATAGAATTTTCTTTTGAATTTCCAGAATATTTACTTTAATTTTTTTTAATTCATAAAATAATTCATTTAGTATATAATATGTGTTTTTGCAATGATGAACCCATTAGCTGTGTTAAATTGATTTGATTCGTAACTGATTTTTCTTAAACTTCTTAAATATAATTTCTTCTAAAATATCTTAGAATAGTTGAAATGCTGCTCTTATAAAAACTAAGCATCTATTAACAAGCCGATTGAAGCATTATATTAATTTATATGCTCTTAAAATCTCATGAAAATTATTGAAAATCTGGTCAAATTTATGCAATTTTTTAAATTTTTGTGTGGTCTTCATTTTTTGTCTCTTGGTTTTCAAACCATTTATTTTTTCACATACTTGGGAGGAGAGCTTATAGTTTTAATATAGTCGTGTATTGCATTATAAGAGCATGTGCAAGATATTAAATGTGTTGAATAATGTTAAATTTATCAAATCTTCGCGTAAGCATTTTTATAGAAATTCATGTTTTTTATTAATGTTAGGAATTTGTATCAAAAAATGAGAAAATATTTGCTTCTATTACTTTCAATGCTTATACGATAAATCTTGCTTAATATGTTTAAAAAATATTGAACTATTATAAGGTATAGAAATAATAATTAATAGTTATAATAGTTTCTTGAAATTACAACAATATATCCCTCGTGTTGCTTTTACGTTCGTTAGCAAAAATCAATCTGGGTCAATTAAATGACAAAAATTAATTCTTTTGACTGATATATTTTTTATTCTGAACGAAAGCTAAAAAAATTTGGTAATCATATGTTAAATAAAGTTTTTTCAATTATGGTAAATATTTTTTTTCTGATTGGATTTGTCTTTTATCAAAAAACACACATATTATTTAGATACTGTTAAAAATAAATCAAGTGAAGAATTGTATTTACTCTTGAATAAATCTCTTACTTCCATTATTAAAATATCCCAAATATTAAAAACGTGAAATTGGCATTGCTAATTTCATTTTGACGTGTGCTAACATTTTTTTTCTATTAAGTTCTCGAAAAAGTTGAATTATTCAAAATGAATATTTGTTAGCGTAAAGTAAACGTACTTCCAAGCCCTAAGCTCCGCAGAAGCAATTATTATCAAGAAAAGAAAATATCTTCTTCAAATTCCTAATGCATTTTTATTTTCACTAGCAAAACGCTCGTAAGTACAAAAACATTGCCAATGTTAAAAACTAAAAGAAAAAAAAAGCAGAACGATTCTGCCATGAAATTCAATTATTAAATTAAGAATTTGAAAAATAAGAGCAACTGAAGTGTAAATTATTGAAGCAGATAGTAATATTCTGTTCGTATATTAAAATAAAAATAGACGATAAAATACTAAAGATATCTTAACAATGTAAATATATTTTAAGCTATTAAATGTAGTAATTATCATAATCATAAGGTATGTCAATCTTTTTAACCTGACACCATATATCCTTCATTTTTTGTTGTAGCCGTTTTCTCAAAACAACATGTTAGCACACGGTAAATATTTGAGGAAAAAGAGTGCATTAGCAATTGTTATTGAAGAGTGCATTAGCAATTGCCTTGATATTGTTAAGAATTATTATAATAGATTAATAAATGGAGTTATTATGCTGATGGAATGTGCTGTCATCAAGAGTTTTACTAATTTCTTTTTTTTTTAAATCTTTTTTTCAGGTGGAGAACGGACTTCGCCAAGACGTAGAGACTCTAAAGCGGAGGTAGAAAACAGCAAATAAAACATCCTCACTTTTTCTACTTTTTAACAAACTGCGCAATTTTCTTCCACGGAATTTCTTAGATATTTCTGAAATAAAAAATTATTATTCTAGTACAAAATAAAGAACTGTTACATGGCAAAACAGAAATTCTCTAGCTATATATTACTGCATTCTTTAATTTTATTTATCTGAAGTGCAAAAATGCTTTTGAATGCACATTAGTCTTTCAAAACTCATATAGGATCAAATAGGGCAAAGCTTCTAAATATAAATTACACTCAGTTGAAAAAAAGTAAATAATTGTTTCTGTTATTACAGCTTATATACAAGGGCGGATCAATTATAAACGAGACATTTTTAAGATATCTTTCCCGAAATATGTATCTGAATTACTTCAATGTTATTTTTCCATATATTTCCTCTTTTAAGATCTTCACATGTTTCCCCCTATATAATGAGAGTTTTTTTTTATTTTTATTTTTAATTCCTGTATGTTTAATAGAAGCGGGATATGTACAAAATCGACTGTACGCTAATTCTTCTACTTCTTCATTCCATGCAATTCTTTCCTACGTAGCTTCTTTCATGTCCAAACAAATGGTAGTCCCACGGTGCTGAGGGAAGATGTTCGAGTGTTGTCCAGGGAAATTAATTGATTTTTTCCCCTTGAGTTACACTATCTATGGGGGCTCAGGAGAATGAGGACATTGCGGAACACAACAGAACGTCTTTTTAACCGATATGTGGTTCTTTTCTCCAAAAGTTCACAGTAGTATACTGCATTAATTGTACATCGGCTATGAAGAAAATTGATGTAAACTATACCCTTCGAATCCCAAAATCAGTAGCGAGAACTTTTTCTAAAGTTAATTGAGTATTTGCTTCATGACTGTCTTCGCGTAATATCAAAGAATGGATCGAAATTTTGAACACGTTCCCTGGCTATAAGTTTGCTACGTTGTAATAAGCATCCATTTATGATGAGCATGACAGTTTAGGAGACAAAACATGAAACACGTTTTACACCAGAAAAAAGGGATTGATTGAAATAGAAATGAGTAGTTTCACAAAATATACTTGTCTTTAAAGAGGGTAGCGAAATTAAAATATAAAATGAATGTTCCAATGCTTTTCGATCGAAAAAGAAATTTCCAATTTATGGTATTTTAACATTACGCGAAGACAGTCTCAGGCAGAGCAGTTTCTCTTTCGGTGCAATCTCATATTGGATCACCTTTGTTTCTGGTGGTTTGTGACAAAATGAATGAAACGACGGTCATTTAAACTTTAAGTAGCTTGTTACGGTGGCTAGGATAAAATGCATAAAAGGCATTTGTTGCTATTAAAGAAGTCTCGTTTACATTTGATCCATCTTTGTATTCAGTGCTGGAAACAACTGCAATAATAGAATATTTTATCATTAAAACTCAGAATTCTCCCTAAATGTGGTAGATTATGTATTTAAAACAAAGTGAATAAATTAAGAGATGGATTCGAAATTTTGAATTATTTTCACGAACTGAAGGATGCGAAGAAATCTGAAATTTATAAGCTACAATTAAAATGAGTGAAACAAAACTGTAAAATAAAATACTTACTATAAGAGCTTTTATCTATAAGATTTTAATAGCAACAGCATCTTATTAGCTTTGTAAATAGAATCAGTACTTAAGAATTAAAATGGATACAGCAATATCAATTATTTTAATAAGCTGTTAGATTCAATTTAAAATACAAAAAAAAAAAAAAAAATGTGGAGATATTATTTTCGAAAACTTTAAAATTTGAGACATTATTTGAAACTAAATAGTTTATTGCTTAGGTAATCTAGTGGAAGAAATTTTGTAACAGCTTTTTTATGTCGATCAAATTTTGTCACTAACTTATTGTAACATGTTGGGAATAAAGGATTTTTCACTATAACTTTCTAATTATTTTGAGATTCTGTTTCCTGTTAACAATATTAACAATATAATTTTAATGGAAAATGACTGGTATCTTGGTTATTCTTAACTTGTTCTCTCTATTTTCAAACTATAGTAAAAATGTTTCTCATGCATTTTGTTGTAGAATAATTCCGTATATCAAATTTATGCCTTTCATTTATCTCTGCTTTTGTTAATTCTAAAAATTATTTTGTTTTATATTTATTTTTTACCTTTTTATTTAATAACAGTTCTGTTTATTACACTATTCAAATCTGAAAATGTATGATTATTATCATGGTTTACTACTACATCAGCTAAAATTTAAAAGGTTTATTTTTTCTTTTTCTTTTTGCACATTATTCTTTTCGCAGGATACAGCAATACAGAAATAAATGTAGAAAAAAGATGAAAATATTTGTTAAAATATATATTTTTGATTAAATGTTTATGTCAAATATAAATATAGGTTATAAAAGTACAAATTGTTTTAATATAAGACAAGTTAATTGAAAAACTATATCCCTTTTTCACATTTTAAATTATAATGAGATAATTCTGCTATATTCCTTCAGCACAAATTATTATAAACAGTTTGATCAATTAACAATTATATTTGTTGCGAAAAAAAGTAATTGAAATAGGAATTCAGTAGAAGTCGTTGGCTAATTTGGAATGTGTGTGGATTTGAACAGCCTATCTGTAGATCTGAAGATACATGTTCTTGTGACAACTGGGATGTAAAGGAATTCCCCACTGGAACAGTTATTAAGCGCTTTTACCTCTTGAAAAGGGGGCCTCCACAAATGTGAATGACACTATAGGGAGAAATTCCATTTTTATTTATTAATTCAGAATTTTCTGTATTCACTGAAAAGGGTTATGCTAATCTTTTAAAAAGGTTTTTTTTTTTTTTTTGTGAATAACGTATAGTGATGAATTGGACACATTTTAAATGCTTAATTTACTTATGGATAACAAAATCTAATTTCTTTTTTATTAAATAAATTATTTATTCGATCGTTTATTGACGTATCAAGAAATATACCGGAATAAATTTTCAGGAACGTTAAGAGATTGCTTTGTTAGCTCGTTTGCAGAAGTACATATCTAAACTGTATTAGAGTCAAAGCTTTACTCTTCTGAAACGAGTCATGCGGAATAAAGGAAACGTTACTGGAAAATGGATTATAAAAATATTTTCTAGGCCTGCTGTAGATATTTAGGGACTGAAATATTGTCATTATTTGATCTTGCTAATGATGACATCTCGGGTATTGTCATCATTTGATCTTGGTTCAAAATTATGGAAATCTTTTCTAATTCGTACACGTTAAGTAACTGTAGTGTGATGTTTCTACAGAAAAGAAACGCAATTTATTGAATAAACTCTAAGCGTTTGTTTATGTAACACGAGAGAGATTAATTCTGTGAAGAAACTGATAAAAATATTTTCAAATATGTATTCTTACTTATCGTAATGTTGAGATTAAAAACTTGAAATAACTGCAATCAATTTGTAATATATTCTGAAAGTAAAGAAAATTCCGGTGATCAAGGTATTGAAATCTTTGAAATGATTCATTAGTTTCGCTATTTGACAGTCATAGTTATCTTCTACTCTTATAACAAATTTATACTCATTTATATGTCTGCCTGTTCATAAATAATTCAAAATCGTGCTGGAGAAGACCTCTATTTTAAGTATTCAAACTTATAAAAACCTTATGAACAAGTTTCTTAAATAATACCGTAACCTTACGATCTTTTTGAAGTAGAAATTGCTATCAATTTCTTTTCTTAGTAAAGTGGTGTAGACAAATGATTGCTGCAATTTATTATTTTGATTATAAAGTAGGTAATGAAGTAGGTGGTTAAAAACAACCACCAATTAACACCAAGAAACTGAACTGTTGAGAGATGCAACGTTGAAGAAAAATATAAATGACATGACCTTGCTGAATTATAATATACGAGGCTGCGATATTTGCATATTCAGCATTAACAACAGGGTCGTGTCAGTCAAGTGTTAATCGATTTCAGTTAAAAGAAAAACAAATTTTTCTCTGACAAGATCATGCTAGGAATGTTTTAATGAGTCACGTTGTGTTTCGAATTATTTTTAATGATTACGGATAATATTTTTAAGGAATTTAAATTGCTTTTGAAGGGGTATCATAAAGTTTTATTTATATCCAAAAAATAACGAAGATATTTTCGTGAATTTTATCCAGCATTTGAACTGATCGTTATATACGTTACGTTGTAAATCATAATTATTAATATTGGTTTGTTTGGTTTCGGGAAGCTGTAGATTGAAGTAATCACATAATGGAAAAAATAGAGTTCATTATCGGCTGAATTCTACAATGACGGCCTTCGATAGGTCAAGAAACGCTTGAAGAAATGTATACCTGTGGATGGTGACTACGTAGAGAAGTCTTAAAAACAAGAAATAATTTGTTTCTATCTGGACTATTTTAGTAATAATTAAAACTGTGCGACAAAGGGGGTCACTTCGATTTCGGCTTTTTGAAATCAAACAAATCAACATTTCCTACATTATGTAAATAAGGATCAATTAGTATGCAGAATCAATTTAATCCAGATATCTGGGTTGTTTCTTAGTAATAAAACTTAACGATATTCCCTCGTATACTGAAACTTTTGAAATGATTTGGAAGATCGCCCATTTTTTATTTCTAGAACGTGAAATTAATTATATAAATATCTTGATGTTTTTAGATGGTTTTGATTTAAAATATATACTGCGACAACTAAATGAAAAGGAAAATATCTAATGTAAATTATGAAACAGAGGGAGTTTGTAGAGCGTACTTTTTTAAAAACTTTCTCAGTGATTCACTGTTGAAGAGTTGTGTGCGATTTGACGTAAAATTAAGATACTTTCAGACTAATATTCACGGATTTGTTATTTAATTTTTTTTCTCTTTCGACAGCAAAAATAATTTGATTGAACGAGTTTTCATTTCTTCAAGACATTCTAAGAAAAAATGAATGATTTAACTATATCAAAATTCTAAGAGGTTGACATAAGTTCTTCTGTTTATTTATTGAATGAAGCTTCTTTTTTTAGTGCAGAATTTATAATAATCTTTTAGAATTGTGATGAGGTTAATATAAATAAAAGTAAATGTTTCGACTTCATGTTCTATGATGTTCTATCACAAATTAAAGAAATATGTCCAAAATCCAAATTAAATTTTCGTATGTATAAGTATGTTGTTTATTAAAAATTTTTCTTTTCACATTTCATTCAAAGGAAGCTTTCTCATAAAAATATATCAGAACAATACATGATGTAAAACGTAAAATTTTTCAATCAAAAAGCTGAGATTATAAAATGATTTTAAATATGTTGCATGTATAATATATGTTGATCATAAATGAATAATTTCTTTTTTTTAACAAAGAAGTATATTATTTATAAATTTTTTTTTATTATTTTTTGTAATTTTCATTTAGTATAATATAAAGAACATTATTTTGTATAATGTGAAGTATGAACAAAATTTCATTTTAAAATTCGCGAAATCTACTTGAAGGGAAAGATTGGAAAAATGTACTTGATATAAATCTAAGGATTATAACAAATGTTTAGCTGATTACTTTTGTGCTTCTAAAAAACTTATGCTGAATAAAATATTAAAGCATTCCATGCTTACTGAAGTATTTTAACTTATGATATGCTAATTAAAGTATTTAAAAGTATGAGACGTACCTACCTCTTATTAGAGAAATGTTTCATTGAGCAAGATTGAGTTTCCTTCATTTTCATAATATTTTCTGCAACATTAATTCTTCTTCAAATTTAAAATTTCGAGAATTTTTTCAAAAAAAAAAAAAAAAAAAAAAAAAAAGAATAATTAACCTTCTGTATGGTTTTAAATAAACCTTAATTGAAATTAATACTAAGAAACTCTCTTTTTTTCTGAATGAACATGCAACAATAATCGTCTTTATGAAAGTTAACAAACCTAATGTACAATCCATTCGAATAAGACATTGAAAAAAATTATGACAACTTATAAGCGCGCTTTGTTTTCAATATCGTTCGGTCACTCAATAGCCCGAAAAAATCCGAAATAATAACCAACTCGGCTCTGGTTTCAATTATTAACAGTCTTAATTACGAAGTGATGTGAAAAGATAATCATCATTCGACCTTAAATATACTTTTTAGTCGCTTGGATTTGATGATTTCGTTTTTTTATGACACATTTAGTGTCAAATTACTTTGATTGAATAATTGGATAAGAAATGTTGGTTGCTCTGTGAGTCATCGCCGCTGTAGTGAGTCACACCACGCGAGTCGGTGTGGTACTCACGCAACGAGCCCGGAAAGCCATAATTCGTGAGGCTCCAATTAAATATCAAAGAATTGATCGTACATATAAAGTTTTGTTTATTTCCTCTCCCCAGAAGAGCGTGATTATTCCTAGATGCTCCATTATGAGCTTCAATGTAAATCTCTTTTCTCAAGGTTTCTCACGAAAGATAGCCGTCTATCCAAGCATACGGCTGCAGCCAGTGAAATCGATATTGTTTATGGCTTATTTTATTTCGTTTGAAATGGTGCCTAACGCTTGCGAGAAAAATTTTATAATTTGTTTGTTTGGATTATGAGTAGCATTAGAAATTATGTTTTTCTTCCTTTTGAAATTTTGTTATTCATTTAGCAGACATTTTTCATATCTTTTTTTTTTTTTTTTTTTACTTTTTAATTTGTTTTAAAAAAATTAAAATTTCTATGCAGATAATACATATTTTTTAATATTGAGAATGAAATGTAATTCAGTTTCCAGTGGCTTTCATAAGCATTTGAGAGTCTTAACATGAACATTCGTAATTTACAGCAATGCTGTTGAGAATTAGTTACATAATTTGGAATTATTATTAATATTTTTTAAAAACTATTTTCAAGCAGTGTGTGTTATCCAATTTTTAAAAGTATTCTTATGTTAATTTTTTCCCAAATTTATTGGAGGAGCCTTATAAATAATTCAACAGATATTCAGACGGCATCTATTCCTAAATCTACAAAACTACAAAAAAAGAAAAGAAAAAGGAAACGCTGAAATTATAAATGACTTATAAAAGCAAATAGAAATTAAAAAAAAAAAAAAATGTATAATAAACTGCGCTTACGATGTCAAATCTAGATTGTTCGTCAGTAATAGTGGGTCGTGGATTATATTGCGTGGATCTTTTTGACTTCTGCTGAGAAAAAGTAGCCCCGGGCTACTGGACTCTGGAATTCTAAACATTGCTAAGACATGGATTTTCTTGCAGAAAGGAATCTTGTTATTCTGACATCAAATCCTTTTTTTTTTCTTCTACGTAAAAAAACTCTGATAAAGTTTTTTTTTTTTTTTTTTTAAGTTATGTCAAATTTACATATTTTTGATGCATTTAATGTTACATTTCAATGATTTTTCGTACATATATTTTGGAGGAAATCTCTCAAGCCTTTGTCTACGTTTGAAATAGTTATTTACAATACATTCACTTTCAAATTCGAAACATAATCGAAATATTTGTGTCATTAGATGGTCAATTTCAAATTGGTTTGTTGGACATAAATTCGACAAATAATGGTAATTATGAAAATTTGTGATTGCAGCTAAAATGTTGAAAATTTTCAGAGCCATTGAGAAAAAAATGTTTGTTAAACACTTTGTAAGAAATCCATTTTTAAACATTCAACAAAATTAATTTTGGTAAATTTTTATAAATAATATATTCCTTTCCCCCCTCTTCTTTGTTTATGAAAACAGCTGCTTTCGATTCAAAGAATGATTATTACACTCTTTCGTTCGATTCGGTAAGAAAATTAGATAAAAAAAAATTCTACATTTTCTTTTTTTAGAGATTTACTACTAACATATACTTTGTCCTCGTATCAAAATACAGCAAAAAGAAAAATGCTGTTCTGTAATTCAGGAGGATTCTAAAATAATATTCATAAATAAAAATAATAAATTAGATTTTAAGAATACATTTCAGTTAAACATTTAATGTATTCTCACCAAATGTGATCATTTAAAAAAATTATACTTTGAAATAACTTGAAATACATAAATAGTTGAATTATTTTCTCTAAAATCAATAAAATCACTGACCATTATCAAGAAAATGACACATTTAATGATTTTCTTTTCATTTTTACACCTATAATACATTTTTAATTATTACTATATTTGATTATGACTACATTTATAAACTTACATTTAATGCAATTATTTGTTTTCATACTTGGTATTTTTCCAATAGTTTGAGAAATAAAACAAACTGTAATACATTTTTCTCGAAACACATTAACAGCTACTTAATATTTTTTTTTTCAAAGAAAAGGGGGAAAGAATTATTGTGACATGATAATAAAAATGAAATATAAAACTTCAGTTTATACAATTTTACTTAGGGAACAATGTGCAGTAATTCGTGTTTTTTATAACTGTACGGAACGTACATATTCCTTTTAAATTTTTATATAAAATTATTTGAATAAAGATGGTTTTGTTTTGAATTATAATTATTTTAAATGAAACTTTGTATGAATATATTATTTCACATTTTATGAATAATTGAAATCGAAACATTATTTAGTTCTGAAATGTTCTAGATTAAAAATATTGTGAATGTAATTGTTATTAATTCACTATTATTGATAATTACTATTTTAAATTTTACTCGGAAGATGTCGCTACGAACTAAGGAAGCTAAAATTTGCTTCTTTTAAGTACTCTGTCTTTCAATTCATATTTAAATTCGCTACTTGATACAGAAATTTACAACATTGTAGTTACAATAGATAGAACATTCAATTATCATTTTCTTCAGCTTTCAATGAAAATTTTCTTGAAATACGAACCTTGATTTATTGTATAATCCTGAAAGTAGTGAAACTAAATTTATAAATATATTTTATAAATAAAAAAAAATTAAAAAGAAAATAGTTTTTTTAAAAAAATTTTGACAAATTGATAAAAATTATATAAAACCCCTCCTTTTTTTCCCTCATTGCAAAAATCCTCTGAATGATTTTTTAATCAAAAAAAGTTATTTCTGTATATTAAAAATACTTTTGCAAAATATGAAAAAAAAAAAAAAAAAAAACTTTTCGTACGGTCCATTTTATTTTATGTATTTGTTCTAATTCAAATTAAAAACTTCAAAAGTTTTTTTTCTCTTCTTCCTAATATCCTGACGTATTTATTACCTTACATTGTAAAAGTAATTATGTTGTTTAAAGTTTTGAGGGCGACATCTTTCGACAAACTAGTTAAAGAATAAGTATTCTCAAAAATTAAAACGGAAAGGAATATTATAGAAAGGAAACATGAATGATTATGGAAATATTAAAATTTTTAATTATTTGAAGCATATTTATAAATAATTTTATTTGGATATTGTTTTAGTCATTGTTTCAAATAAAAAGAAATATATTAATTTTATTACAGTTAATTTCACAGCAAAATTCAGGAACACTTTTGGAAGTTTTAATTGGAATTATTATGAGTGAAATACCCATCAAAATATCATATGCTACTACACTTTTTTTAATGATTTAGATGAACCCCAAACTTTTCTTTTCGTATGGGTGTGGGTTTTTAATTTTTTACACTTTTTTATTTTAAGATTTTTAACACTCAATTATTTTTCTTTTCTTTTCAAGCCCATTTTTTACATAGAGATTTTCATTGCATTTTTAAAACTTGTTTCCTGTCCTTTTATATTTCAGTGTGTGTGTTTATCGTTATCAAAATTAATTAGTTATAAAATAGCATATTACACGATAAATGTAAATTCATGAATTTCTGTATAACTTTTTAATTTTATAATGAACGTTTTGCCATTGATCTTTTTTTATGTTACTTTTTCCATGATTAAAAAAAATTACAAGAAAAGCACTTTCCAATTATGACTGTGAACAAAGATGGCCTATAAGATTTTTTTTAAATGATCATTCAAACGATAAAAAAAAAAGTTTCAAATAATAATGATAATTATGGACTTTTAGCTAATTAAAGTGAGAATATTTACTCAATTTTTGTGAGAGAGTATACTTCCAAAAAATCTCCTTAAAGAAAAGTGCAAAAGAAAAGTTTTAAATGTGTTTGTAATTTTTTTAAATATACAATAATAGGAAAATTCATTTTGCACAATCGTTATTATCTGACATTTCTTTTCCTTAGGTTAGAACAAGCAGAGTCAGTCAACGACTCCTTAAAAAGAAGCTATGAAGCTGCACAATTGCTAATAGAAGAGAAAACTGCTTCGCAAAAACAGGTAAAAATATGTTCAAGATATTGCACGGTATTATTCAAAAAAAAAAAAAAAAAACAGTATGATACCTTTTGCAATTAAAAATGCACAGAAACTTTGCTTACAATATGTTTTAAGTATAAAATTTCCCTTATTTTAAATAAGTGTTTGTTCAATAAAAGAAACTTTATATATATATATATATATACACATCGATCAATAACTCCGAGTCTAATGCATTGAAAACAACATTTATTTTGATGTTTTTTTATTCTCACTACATTGCCTTTTGTTAATCATCTTCTTTAGGTGATACGACTGATTAACCGTCAACGTTTCCAAATCTTCCCTCAAAAAAAAAAAAAAAAAAAAAATTTTTTTTTTGTTTTTTTTTTTTTTCAATAAGAAATCGATTTTGTTGCAGTAAATAACGATAAACAGCTTTCCACGGATACATCGACTCGTTGCTGTTTTTGTTCCATCGAAAGCAATCGCGGCACCCACTTGGAAAAAACCTTTTTCACTTCACTTTAAAAAACCTTTTTCCTGGTCCGATTGACTTAAAATTTTGACACGTTTCAAGCAAAGGTTAGTACTCTAGAAAGACCTGGTTACTGGTTTACTACGAGCGCCATCTCTGGGTTAGTCTCGGGAGTTATTGATCGATGTTTTATATATATAGGATAAAATAAACACAGAAATTCAAGAATTTAAAATTATGAGACTTGAAATTTTTTTTGAAACATTTGATAAGCTGAACTTTTTTTTTTCTTTTGGGAAGGGGGGGGGAGATAAAAGTTGAGAATAATATATTGAATATTGCAACAAGCTTTAGACTGTTATTCTGGAATTATGAGCCTAAGTATCATAATCAACAAATAAATATTATTAAAAAATAATACCAAAAACAAAAAATGAAAAGAAAAAAAATTGAATACTGAAAACAAAAGACTAAAATTAAAGAGGTAAACACTCAAAAAGCCACCCCTCCCCCGAAAAAATCTTTAATAACAAAAATAAATAAATCGCGAATATTAAAAAAATAGCCTTAAAAAAAATCAAAATTTTCCAAGTTTAAAACTCCACGTGTATTAATATTGTCTGCAGGAATACAAAAAAAAAGGGGGGGGGGATGAGAAGAAAGAAAGAAAGGAAAGAAAGAAAGAAAATAGAACAGAAAAAAAAAGAAAAGGAAAAAAAGGATAAAGAGTTAGAAATTTACTTAGCAGAAAACAATAAAATTTCAAAATACGATTTACTCACGTTAAATACTCATGAATGTTTTATTTCAAATCATATAAATACTTGAAAAAGCATAAAAAATGAGTCAAAATTGGCATGAAACAAATACCGTAACAACTTCCCACATGAAGAAAAAACAATTCTTAAACGCTGCCAAAATCCCAACTCTAAACTCTATAAAGAACAATTTTTAAATGTTAACAAAATAGCAACACTTACAGACAAAAATCAAAAGTCAGCATAATTTACAAGAAATATTGAAACAAAAATTACAATTAAAAAAACCTTGCAAAATCATGAATTTAAAAGAAAAGAAAAGAAAAAAAGAAATCCTAAAAGACGTAAATAATTAATAGCAAAAAAAAAAAAAAATCAAAACAAAACATGTATCAAACTGTTTCATAACTGAATCTAAAAAGGGAAACTTTTCGACAATAGCATTTAAATAGTAAAATTAAATTAAATAAATGAAAAAAGAACGAAAAAATAAATATTTAAAAAAATAGTATTTTTTAAAATGACAATATAATAAATAAATAAATAATAGAAAACAATGAAAAAAAATAATATTGTAATTTAAAAATTTTAATTAAGAAAAATTTAATAAATATAAAATAAAATAAAAGTAGAACAAATAAAAATAAAAAATATATATAATAATTATGGAAAAAACAAAAATAAATTTAATCATAATAATAGAAAATCTTTGTTTTAAATTAAAAGAAAATTGTAACCTCTCAAATATATATATGTAATAAAATTTACAATTAATAAATTTTACAGCTTTCATAAAATTTCATTTTCTTTTTTCGGTAAAAATTAATTGGATAATCGTCTGTAGCACAAGTAAAAAAGAAATTAGTTTGAATATTTAAAAGTACATAAACTAAATGGGTGTTTATGAGTAAAAAATTTTATAAAATATTTCTATAAATATTTGAACTTAAATTGCTATCAAAAAGGAACTTTATCTCTCTGTTAAACTTTCCCCCTCAAATCAAAACTAAATAGTCTTATTTTTTCGTTTTCTTTATCTTTTGATGAACTTTTTTAATAGAAAAGACGGGAAAAAAAAAAAAAAAAGGAATATATACATAGATAAAATATTACAATAAAAACAGGAATGAATGAATTATTAAAAAATCATATGTTGATCGTGGGGAATTATAAAATGAAAAACATTTATGAAGTAATTTGAAGAGTAATGTCAGTGCATCAAATTTTGTTTTTTTACAGCATACTTTCTAAAGCCTATTTACGTAGAATGGAAATTAAATTTTGTTTGTTTTTCGTGTATGTTTTGAGGAGGAAAAGATATTCTTTTCTTATATGCTTTAACTATGTACTTCGTCATTTTTACTTGAAAGTCTGGTAACGTAACTTTTATTTACTAAGACGTGTAAAATGTTATAAATAATACGTATGGTTTAATGCAAATTATGTTTTTTTTTTTTTTAAATTCATGTTCGAGAACATAAAAAAAAATCCGATCAACTGACAACTCTTATTTTAAAATGGGTGTGAAGAAACCTTTTTTGCTGCTTTAAAAACGTATTTCAACAGATTGTAAATAGCATGATCGTTAGAAATGGTTCAAAATTTAAAAGTTTTTTTTTTTTTTTCGTTTTTTTCTTATTTTGCGTACATGCCATATAATTAATTAATAGAAATGTTGCATATTTTTACAGTACATTTTTAAAATTTCGGTTGTGTTCTATCCCTCCCCCCACAATTAACAGTATTTTTTTTTTATAAAATAAGAAAACTGAATTCTACATATGAATAATTATTATAATAAATTACTAATAATAATCTTGCATATTTTTCTATGATATGTCTTCTCTGTCTAAAACTAATTAATTTCAGTCGTTACAGATTCAAAATGCGAAGATGAATGACACAGAAAGATCAACGCTTGAAAATAAAATTGTAGATTTGCAAGTAGAGTTAGCTGCTTTGAAGAATGGAAAAATGGATCCTGGTAACTGTTATTTCGAATATACATTTATTTATATTTTACAAAATATTTTTCACATGTAATCTAAAATCTCATTTTGTTGTTGATACATTTTACTGTATTCATGGGAAGTTTTTGTACCTCGTTATTTAGTATTTTCCCTTTGTTTTTCACTTCTACTATTTAGGACTGTATTTGAAATTGTTGAATGTTTCTTTCATTTTGTATGCAGTGTGACGACATCCGTCTGTTATTTTAATTATTGTATTAATTAAAATATCTAAATTTCTACTTAAGTTCAGGAACAGACCACGTGAATAAAATGTTAAATTATGTCCAAAATATAGTTTTTATTTGATCCTGTAAAAGCGGAAATTCCCTCAAACAGTTTGATGTTTCTATCCGCGGGATCTAACAAGTTCTGTAATCTATACAGTATACGCTCATTGGAATGCAATTGCTCTGACAGCGTTAAGTTCTAATCTCAGCAAATTCATTATATATGCCAGAAGACTTCCGAGCGCATCACACTAACATTTTTCTTTTTTTACCATAAGTTTAATAATCCACAATCGTATTCTCTGTCGCTTTTTTATGACTTGATTATATGTCTTCACTCCACTTTCAAAGTTTACTTAATTTGCATCACGTTTCATTTGATTGGGAAGAAGCTGGAAACTTAAATCAAAAAAAACCCTAGATATTAAACGGAGGGAGAAATTCACGAATATCAGTACTTATTTGTCGTCATGCTTTGAGTTTAATAATGATTAAGTTATTGGAAAAAGATAAAGCCATGAAGCTTTTGATAGTAAAAGTACTAAAAAATATATGCTTTATAAAAAAAAACATTAAAATATGTATGATATAAACTAACAACTCTAAAAATTATAAATGTGTCCATTAAAACTTAGTATCATGGATTGCAAGGACGGATTTCTCTGAAAAATGAGTATAGTTTCAATGAATAAAATTGTTATTTAGTTAAAACAAGAAATGGGCTGATTATGACTATCTTCTTCCAAACTTGTTTTATATATATATATATATATATATATATATATATATATATATATATATATATATATATATATATAACGTAAGATAGCACAGTTTATTTTTGTATACAGTGCTTGTAAGTAGCAATATTGGCAAACATGATTTGCATTTGATCCTATTCATTTATGTTTCCTTCTACAATACGTGGTAATTAGGTGCTTTCTCCGTATCCCGTCCGGGTGCATTTTTTCGTGTCTTTACTGGTTTGCCCATACTGCGCGTGTGCAATCTGATTTCTTTGTCTTTTTTACCGATTTGCTCATATCTTTTCTATTTTTATTATCAGTTTGTTGTAAACGGTTTGTAAGTGTAAAAGTAATAATTGTAATTGTAAAGAATAATAAATTAAATGTATTTCTTATACACAACTGTAAATTCAGCTTCTCTCTTAAGCGCTTATGATGTAAGAAATGACTTACAAAAGCAAAATGAACAAACTTAACAAAAAAGGGAAATTTTGATTGAATTTGTGAAAATATGAAATGAGTTAAAGGGTAAGAAAGTATTAAAATTTCCAAAAAAGGGAAAATTATATTCAAATTCTTGTTGAAGCTTGTTTCCTAAAAATTGTGAGAATTTATTATTTAATATTAATTTAACCATTTTATTTTATTTACTTATTAATACGAAGGGTATGATTTTGAATTAAGTCATCCCTTCAAATTTACGTCTTGTATCCATTATTTACCGGTTGGTCGAAATAAAAATTTTAGATAACAGATATTTATGAAAATGTTCATACATTTTAGATATCTGGGAGTAAAAATGAAATTAATTAGGTTTCCAACCTTTTTTAGGTTAAGTAGAACTAATAATTCTAATTTTAAGAAATAAGTAATCTGCTTAATCATTAAATAATTTTCCTATTATAAATATATAGTGGTGTAAAATAGTATTCTAGTATCTGTACAAATTTTTTTTAATTTAGATGTGAAATGCCATTTAGATTAAACTTTTGCTTAAAAATTATTTTTTCAGATCAAACCAATGAACAATTAAAAAATGAAAAAGAAGCGCTAGAACAACAAGTGAGTATTCAATTTGTTGTTGTTATCACTTTCACATCTACGCATAATATGTAATAATAATCTTGTCACTTTGAAAACGATGAAACGAGTCAACACTTTAGAGGTCGAATCTCCTTCATAATATGCGAAATTTTTTTTGAAGTATCACAATATTGCAAGAGAAACTTTTTGCATTAAAAGCTTTTCATTTATGAGAACTTCATGTTTGAGAAGTTTCTAATTCATTTTTAATTACATAATCTGATTGTTAGTGATATGATTGTTTATCAACGTCGCATTGAAAAATAACGCGAAGTCTGTTGCCGACGAACCTCGTGATTTTGAACTTTGGTCAAGTGACTAGGATCCTACCTGAGTAGGCACCTCCCACCTTAAACATCCACTCCACGCCAGTGGGAAGACTTAAGACCTCGTCCGGCCGTAAACAGAAAATTACATATTAAAGTACTTATTAAACTGTCAGTGCACAATTTTTAATATCACATTTTTTCATGAAATTTTAACATGTTATACTTAAGTAAAAATATTTTTTGTGTCTCATAAAATGAACGATATTATTTAATTGATAACTTGTGCTTATAATTTGTTATTTATTATTGACGTATTTTTAATCATGTACTTTTTATTTTATTTATTGATTTACTTATTTTTGAAAAATAATTAGGTAAATTTCATGAACAGTGTGATAGTGGATATGCAACACAAAAATGACGATCTTCGGAACAGACTAGATATTTTAGAGACAGAAGTTATTTTTGATGGACAGTTACAATTGTAAGTTTTTAAATATTTTTGAAATGAGGTATTTATAGAATAAACATTACTTTGATTTTCTGCCTGCATTTAACTATGTAAAAAATTTCAATTCAAATATGCAAAATATAATTAGTTTATAAAACTAAAAAGCATGATATAAAACTTATGGATGAATTCGTTCTAGAATGCTGCTTACTTCATTTGCATTTCTATAATTAATTACCTTTTTCTCTTAAAATGTCTTAAACGTAAAGAAAATATTTTATAATTATTGTCATGTTAGGAGTTAAGTTTCAAAGTTCATTAATTATAACATTTTGCTTTCATATTGTTGATTCAGTTTTAATATAATCTGTCCCATCAGTGAAATCAAATGATTCATAATTGTGTTCTTTTAATATTATCGCTTACCCGTGCATTATGATTCGATTTAAGACAGAGGTTACTTACGTTTAATGCTCATTTATGAATCAATTTTTAAGAAACCGGTATTTTTAAAATTTATATAAATATTGCATTCTCTCTCTTCATTTCGATACCTAATGTAAGAGTTTAAAATATCTTTAAATATGAAAATACACTTACTGTCGAAGTAAAAGTGTGATTTCTTGGTTCTTTTAAAATCAAAATTTTCACTGTCAAATATATTTTGATTACTTCAAATATATTTTTATATAATTATATATAGAAATAAGTGTAGTGTAAAATCCTGCAACTAAATCTCCTCCCCCTCTTATTTATACAATTTGACAATATCTTAAATTAAGAAAGACGATAAAAAAAGAGAAAAATATATATAAATTAAATCAAAATAAATGTAAGTGTATTTCTTGAAATCATTACCATCAATTCTTAAAAATACACTTCGCCCCAAATGAAGTAGGAAGAAAATATTTAAGGGGCAATATAAAACTGAAATTTAAGCCAATTTTTCTCATGAAATCATAATAAATATAAGGAATGAAATAATATAAGTATGAAAAGGGAGGACAACAAAGCACCAGTAAAGTTCTTTCTCCACATAAGCAAAACCGAGAGGATTCGGCTAAAAGAAAGATCGGAGATACGCCTTTCACAAGATTAAAAAATACCTACATATCAGAGTATTCAATTTGGGAGGACTTAATTTGTGGTGTTACGTAATTAATAAGAGAGCCAAGAAAAAGGAAAGATAAAATTCTTGAGAATGTAACTATAGTGCGTAGCTGCCTATCCGAGTATGAATAAATGCAAGGTACAGCGACGCCCTTAATGAGCGACGCCGGCTTATTTTGAAAGACTTCCTCTCTTTTTGGCTGCTTAACTTGCACTAAGTAAGTGAAGGGGGGTGTGGAAACTCGGAAAAAACTCGACTAAAAGTAACACTATTTGGCAAGTAAAGGCACAAGAACACATCGAGTTTCAGACGTTGGTGGTTTTTTTTCACGCTAAAATAATACATTTGTGAGACGCAATCCCACATATAACAAGATAAATGAACACACTTTAAATGCCAACATCGTATTCTACTGCTCTATGTGTTACCTCTATCTCAGGAGTGGGTAATTTATTTGGTTTGGGAACCACTTTGTGGAAGTGGAGAGCCGCACCTTTTGAAAGATTACATTCACTAGTTAACTTTTTCATTTCAGAAAAGGTATAAAGTGTACCATAAAAATTAATAGATATAAATTAAATAAAATAGTGGCAGTTTTATTCAATTTATTTATTGTGCTTACTTCCTATCGTCTATCGCTGCAAGCGCATCTAATTTTAGAATAAGTTTAATGAGACAAATACATCTTATCACACTTTTCTACTATTTGTTTGAAATCAGGAATGAGATTGATTGCTGAGTTTCTCATCACAGACAGCAAGTTAACGTCTGTGAAAGAATATTTATATATAATCTTGTTGACATTCAAGCAAGAAATACTTTGCTCACAAATATATGTAGATCTAAATATAGAGAATAGTTTCCCAGAAAATTTCTTCATGCATGGAAATTAGTTAGTAGACTACGGTTTGTAAAAGTCAACAAATGTGACATAATTAAATATTTATTTCACAGTATGATCTGATTGCATGTCAGTAAGTTCAAGGTGCAACTCCTCAGGTGCTGTTTCAATACCAGTAGCGATAGGATAAGAGAGTTAATTGAATTTAGGCTCAATTTTCTTAAAGGGCTGGAAAAAAACATTTCTCGTTCTCTAAACTCTACAAATGATCCCTAATCTCACCAGAAACATTTTCAGGCACTTTCTTTTTTCCTAACAAAAGTAAATGATAAATTTGCCTTATGCTGTTTGCCTTTCAAATAGACTTATTTTAGCTTTGAATGATTTTACATACTTCAACATTTAATCTGCAAACAACTGCTTTCCCAGCAATGTTATACTCAATTCATTCAATTTCTCAAATACATCAACTGTTAAAATCATCTCATATGTCCACTCCTATTTTTGTAACAAAATCATAAGAGATCCCCCTTCTGTTCCAGAAATAAGATGATTTTATTCTTCAATTCTAAGAATCTTTTTATTACTTGGCTCTGGCTCAAATACCTCACATGTTTTAGTAAATTGTGTCTTCATACTTTGCTTCCACATCCTTAAGAAAAAAAATTGAACTGTCTATTATGGAGTGTCCTTGCTCTGAATGTGTTTACCACACTAACAATAGGATCTACTACATGTTTTAAGTTGAGCACAGTTTTACAAAAACTCTCCTGACGCAAAATGCATTGAAAAAGGAAGATATCACTATCTGTGATTTGTGCTGGTAACTTGCTTTTAACATACCTACATTTTTTTCTCAGAAAGTTCTGGCACCATCTGTTGTATTGCTTTTATTCCAGGACAAACCACTTTTCTCCACATAATTCACCAAGCCCTAACCAGTGGTTCTGTCTTTTTTTTTTTTTTTTTTTTGATTATAGGCCGACTAATTTCTCTGGGATGACGACATTTTCCATTAATTTCACGGATACAGATGAGTAAGTGTGTATTGTCTTCGTTATTTGTTCTCTCATCCAGTGTCAAAGAAAATCAAAGTCTTTGTTCGCAATATACAGCTATTCTGTGAGTTGATCAATAATTGAGTCAATGCACCGCACTACAGTCCATCTAGAGAATGAAAAGCTTTTGAATTTGTTTGTATTACTATATGTTTGTACACTCTTCAATACACTGCTTAAACCACCGCCCGAAAGAGGCTTTTTACATTTAGAAAGGCTGTAGACTACCATGAAACTTGCTCCTGTAAAGCTATTTTGAAGTACTGATTGCTTTGTTTCTTTAGCTTTTTCACACATTCCGCAGATTTTATTTTGCGTTCTTCATTAGAAATCTAGTTGGAAAATTCGCTCTTATGTTTCATAATGCTTTTCAGACTGTACCCCTTAAATACGGCTATCATTTCAAGACACAACAATGAAATATTGTCCATTCTTTGGTGAACACACGACGTTCATCACCGAATTTACATTTTCTTGGAGGATTCATTGTTTAACTAAAACTGGAGATTTATATCTTTACTGATACAAAGATAAAATAGAAATTAACTAGATCAATAGGAAAAGCACTGGGTATCGCACCTGAAATATACATGAGAACTGACACGGCATTTTGGAGAATACAAGACGAATTTTGGTCGAGCACGGAATGAAATCTTCAAGATGAATTTTTTTGCGTATCTTGGCGGGCCACAAAAAAAAAAAAACTTTTAGTGGGCCGCTATTTGACCTCCTCTGCTCTATCATATTCTAAAAACTGACTTATATAACAAAGATAAATATAGTTTCTGCACTAAGAAAGGCCAAATAGGCTGTCAACCTCGGTGCCTAAACCCACCTGGCAATTTGGAACCTTACACATATTGTCAATAGTGAAAAAGAAATTCTAATTAAGTTTAATGGAGAAGAGGGACTGATGCCCTATAAGGAAATCATTTTGTTGAGATTGTAAGGAATTTATAATTTTTTTTGTATGTATTTGTATAAATGTTACACATTTTTTTTTTCTTTCCTTCTTAGGGGTCTTCCTCAACATCGTGCGACTACCCGTCTTTATTGCGATATATGTAGCGTTTTCGATATTCACGATACGGAGGATTGTCCCAAACAACGAAACGTCCGCAGAACTCCTTCGTATTCATCTCAAGAAAGCGAATTTTGATTCCGTCCAATCATATTTATTTCTTAAATCGAAGTGGACCAATTATTTTTTATTCCATTTAGTAGATATAGAATCTTTTTTTCTTTCTCCATTTTTAGTATTGAAACAGTGCCATTTATTTGTTTTAATTATGCATGCATTTTATGAATAAAGAGAACGATTACATAACTTGTGAAAAAAGCTTTTTTGAACTTGTTTTTTGTTAGTGTAAGAATCAAATGAGTTCGTGTATTGATTGCCAAGGTGTAGTAATGGTGAAGTTATTATTATATATATACCCTTAATCAATGATGCTTTGTAGTGACAGCTGTTTGCTTTGTTAAATCGGACACAAAAAGAAGCTTCTTTTTGCCAATTTTATTTAGTTCCTGAGTAGTTTTTGTTTTTGATATATTTAACTCTTATTTGAAAGTATCTTAGCAACAATTTTGATGTTGCAATTTTATTTAATTAATTTTTAACAGAAAGTGATATTTTTATATTTTGACAGATATTTTTGATACGTCCTTCACTACAAAAATGGCCATTTTGTCTTGTTAGTATTACTTTATATGTATTTTATATACGAGTATATACTTTTATTTGTGTTATTGATAAGGAATTAGCAAAAATTAAAATTTACTTTTTAAATAAATGCATTCTTTGATATGTATATGGATACTGAATTAAATATGTAAAACGTACTAAATGATAATTTAATGTTATACATAATGTGTGTCTATCTTGTAAAGTTGAATTTCGGTTTATATTGGTACAATTTTTTAAGAAATTGTTTACGTGTAAGAAAGTACAACAATAATTATACTAGAACAAGGATTTGATATCCTAAGAAGTGTGTAGAACAATCGTATAATAATGTATTGGAAAATAAAATCATTTTTTTTCGTTGGATCATCAAATAATAGATTGGAAATTTTTTTGTTTAACACTCACAATATTGACTATTTAAAGCTTCTTCTTTTCTAGGTATGTTTATATTCTGATAATGTTTTGATATTGTGTTTTACACTAATTTAAGTATTTTAAAGTGGTCACTTCACGCAGTATTCTCTCGAAATGTTAAAGATGACCAATTTTAAGGAAATGTTTTTAAATGTTAGCATGCTATACAGTCAAAAAATATTTCTGTGCGTTTATTGAATTGTTTTATTGTGAAATTTTGTCAAAAAAGCAATTCAGCAAAAATTTACGGATTAAAATGCATATTAATTTTTGTTACTCCACACAAATGAGTTTTTTGTACAAAAAACAAACAAAATTTTAAAAAATGCTCTCGTTAAAAATAATAATAAAGCAATAGATGCACATAAGCTAATGACTCTACAGCCAAATATTTTTTTAAAATTTTCCTTAAACATTTTTAACCTAAAAAAAAATGCGGAAAGTGCAGTGTGTAGTTGAGCTCCTAATACTATTTTAGAGTCTGAACATTAATATAACAAAAATGTTATTTTATCCAGTTTTTATTATAGCGTTATAATTTCTTTAATATATATATTTTTCATTAAATGGGTCCTTAGTTGGAGATTATCCAAGGATTTTTTTGACGATAGAATCTATTCCTTACAATATATAGAAACTAAATAAATAATTATTTTACGGATTTCTAATATCTAAAATGAAACATATATAAAATTATAAAAAAATATTCTCAATCAAAGTTTTTATTTTCCAAAATAATATATTCTTACGTTCAGAAACTAGATAAATCTAGTAATCAACTTTAAATACCTACGTTGAATTTGCATCAGTATCACAACGATTCATTCTGTTTTTGATTAAAAAATAAAAAAGTTTAACTTTGATCGTATTCATTTATTTGATAATCATAAAATATTGCATGTACCACTCCTGCATATTGAAATTATTAGTAACATTAATAAAAAATACATTCATGATTTTTTCAAAAAAAATGTTTCAGACTAAAGATTTCTTACATGAAGAATTTAATTATGTCTTTATTGCATCATATTTTTATCTTAGGTTGTCAATTAATTGAAAGAAAAGTTATTCGTATTGGAAAGTTCTTATTTTCAAAATCTAATCAATCAAATTGTTTTCTTTCGCAATCGGTGGGATTTTATGTTGTAGGTTCTTTTCAAGCACGATTAGGGCAAAATAATATTACTACAACATAATGTATATGATTGAATAAATAGCTATTAACATTGCAAATGATCTCAGATGGAAAGGACGCAATTTTGAAAATATATGTAACACTTTGCATGATCCTTGTCCTTCGTAAGAGCATATGTTGAGCATAAAAAAAACCTTCTCTAAGTTTCCACCACAAAATTTCTTGATAAAAATACAATATTAAAGACAAAAATTTATCCGAATTTTATCAAAACGCATTTATTTTTATTGCGTTTTTATGTAGAAAAGCATTTCAGTGACACCGAATTAAAAATCAAGAATCGAATGAATTAGAGATTCAGTAACGGCGAATCTTTCCTATATAGTCAAGACAGCAAGGTATAAAATTGGATATATGGATACACAGAAAAGACTGCTTTATTTTATAAATAAATATTTGAATAACCACAAAATCACGAAGTTATCAGACTAGTTATGACGTGTAACACTCCATCTGTTGTACTCATGTCACCATAAAGGACTTTTGCTTCCGATACTATGATGCATTCTGTTAAAGGAAACACATATTAATCAAATATGAATCTAAAAAAAATTTAATAAATGGTAAATAAAGCAAACGAAAAATAAATCTTAAAATTTGTTATTTTACTTATATGTTTCTTGGTTTCTCATATCAAGTTCTACATACTTAAGAGCTATTTTATCAGAAGTATAAAAAATGTTTAATATGAACACAATATTAATTTCAGTACAAATATTTTTAATCAGATATCATAACATTTTAATAGATATATTTATTTAGTTAAACTCTTTTTTTTTACTGAGACACTTAAAAATGAAAAAAAAAAATTACTTCGAGCATCAAAAATTAAAATCTGTTGCACATCCAAAATTTGAATCAAAATTCATTCTGCATACTTTAATGGAAATAATTTAGATTTTAAACGGAACTTGAACAATTCGAATTTTAGACGAAATCTCAAGTTATTTATGTGAAACAGTTTCTATGTTTTTCATATTCATTAAAATCTTAAAATTTTTTTTGTCTGAGTTATCTACTACAAAAACTTTTAAATTAGTATTTCTAGTATATATCCTGGAATAGTTATTACCTGGAGTAATTTTGACTGTGAGATATGTATTCGCTTCTGTAAGCAATGTTTGTCCATCCTGCAGACCACTACTGTAATAACATCCTTTCACTAAATATTTTTTAATGAAATCTGTAAAAACAATTAAAATAATTATTACTAAATACAAATGGGAAATATAAAACTTACAAACTGTACTTACTTATTGATGATCTTGTTTATGTAATAAGAGGTATATTATGTATATAAGATTACGTATTTCGTAGATTCTAATTATGCCCAAAATAAAAGTATAATGTAAAAAGGGGGAGGGAATTTTACCCATCTTTAACGCAATTTATTCATTTTAACAGAAATTTAATCTCACTATATTTAATATATAAAAGTGGAACACTGAAAGAATTAAAAGGATTAAAAAGAATTCTTTTATTTACAAAGTTTCTTTTCCTTTCTTTTTTTTTACCATTTCACTCGAAAATTTAGTTACCATGGTAATTCATCCACAATAATCGCTTCATTACCTAGTTGTGTTATTCAATGGCTGTTTCAAAATGAAATATAAGTATTATTTTGGAGACTGAAATATTATGTAGTATCGGGATGGTAATGAAATACTTGCACACATTCAAAAGAAAATATGTGCATATATCTAAAATTCATATAAACTTGTTATTCAAAATTTTTAGATTTGGAATTGCCTCCAAAATCACACACACATATTAGATAAAATGGTAATATACATAGCTATTACACCAAAAGGTGACTTAATATGTTTAGTGATAAAACATAATTTTAAAAAAAAATAGCTTTTGTTAGCCATACTATATAGTCTTTAATTTCAGCAATATATGTTTCTAAAGGTACAAATATCTGATATTTCATGGGGAAATTATTTAGCTCATTAATTAGAGTATTCAACTGATTAGTGAATAATTTTTAGTTGTAATGATAAGTTGAAGCCTGTAATTTTCTAGTTATTTTAAGCAATAAAACATTCTCCTTAAAAAAGAAGCATGTACTTACCAATAGCTTTTTTCCTATTAGTGATTAAGTGCTGATATTGCTCTGGGTCCATTTCTTGAAAAGCACATGCGTTGGGTGCGAATAGTGTATATGGACCATCGCCTAAAATACATTGGATATATTCGGAATGGATTTTACTTCATGGCATTAAGAATTTTTAAGATGTGTTATGTTACATTCAAGCAAATGCATTTCACATATTTAATGAAAACTATCCAATAATAAAGAGAAAGAAATTGAAAACAGCAGAATATTCTACTCGGTTTACGGAATTTGTATAATACACTGTATTTTCAATTATAATAAAATTAAATAAATATTCATTTGATATTACAGTGTAATTAAACTTCAATATTTTAAACGAAATCAAGTTAGGAAGTAACTCAGTAGCAAAAAGAAGCAAAATACAAGAAATTACTTCTGTGTGACATTGAGTAAAAGATATAAACCAATCGATAAAAATAAACAGATAAAACATTATAAGAAAAGAAAAATGAATAAAAATAATCATATTTATCTATAAAAGAAAAACAATATAAAATATAGAAAATTCCAAATTCAGTAGATTGAACGAAAAGGTAAATTAACCGACACAAATATTATCAAATTGGAATTCCCTTTCATAATGGGTCTATTTAATTGCTGCGAAAAGTTTTAACACTAAGAGATGTTTAAAGGGTGTATTCAAAGTAGATCTACTGTCATTGACAAAATTTCAAGCTGGAACAATTAGATTTAATGGAAAAACTTTTGCAATAACAGATTTTATAGAAGAAAAAATACACTTGCAAGGTTATTTAATGAAAGTGAGTATTTCCTAACGCCTCCTTTGTTTTTAATCACTGCTACAATCCTGTTAGGCATGTTGTAAACAAGAGTTTGGCTGTAAGCTTTATTAATCTGTATGCAACAAATACACTTTATTGCTTCAACGAGCGTCGTAGCACTGGATGGTTGTTTTTCAGTGACATTACTTTTGACAGTACACTATAAATTCTTAATGGGATTAAAATATGGGCTGTTAAAATATGGGCCAGATATGCATGAGAATTAAACTTCCATGCGAAGATTCAACATTTTGCCAAACAAATTTAGGTATCGACTTATTTTTATTATAGTGGCTTTAGGTGGCAGGAAACAAAGCGTAGCTGTAGCAGACAAAGATATTTCACCCCAAATCATTGGGCTTGGAGGATGCTTTGCAGTTTGAATCACATATTTGTCATCATATGTATTCCCCCTTTATAACATGCGGGTGAACAACTGTATAGCATGCTGAAAATTGCTGTACATTTGACTTATCGAAAAATAACACAGTTATCCTTTTCGTTTCTGATACTGTCTGGCAAAAGTCAGAAATCTCTTTTTCATACTTGGAATAAGTCGAGGTTTCCTTGCAGGTTTATAGGATTCATAAACCAAAATCTGTAGTCAAAAGTCTTGAAATAGAACTGGAACTGAAGTTTGAGCGCTTTGTAACCAGAGCAAGTCTAATATTATAGCAAGAGGGTGTTGGAGATCGCAAGAATAACCTTCTAATCAATTACACTGGTATTTCTTGAGGGGTCGCTCTCTTTCTCTTACCGTAAAAAAATTTCTGAAAATTTTAAATTTACTGTCAGTTTGATGAACAACTGTCTTGCTCACATTTACTTTCGAACTTATCCCACGTTCAAAAAAAATTTAACTTTATGTGGAGTCACTGTATCTGCGCTTTTTGCTATAGGAAAAAAGAGTGAGAATGAAGGGTTTTTTTTATCGATTACAATAATTACACAACAACATTGACGACGGCAAAGTCCAATAAACAATCGACATGGGTACGTTTATTTATAGTAATAGAATGCATCTAATACAATCAGCACTTGAGATGATACAGTAAACTGCGAAAATTATTAAATGAGTCGAAATACTGAAAATATGTTACTGGTATAAAACTTTTGCACAAGATTGTATTAAAAAAACTGATTTTTATAATCATTTCATTTAATTGTTAGAGTAAATTACATGATATATGAAAAAATAACGATTTAAAGTAAGCTCAATTACAAATTGAAATAAATATTTGAACTTACTATAGAAAACCTTGCATATTGATTAATTCCGTTATTCATAGTTTTTACATGAGCCACTTTACTTTAATTCAAGACTGATTTCTCTGTTTCTGTAAGTTACGCATTGACCATATAAACTGTGATACATGTTATTAATTTTCTATTAATTTGACTGTTGAACTATTAAATTCACTCTGTTCGAAGGATAGAGAAAATATATATATATATATATATATATATATATATATTGCTTTTCAGTCACAATACTTTTTTCTTTTATTGTACAGAATAAAATTTACTATAAAGAATTCAAGAATTTGTGTATGTGTGTGCTTTATACTATTATATACTATTATTTTCTACGAGCCCGAAAAATGTTTCAAAGTGAAAACAAATAAGCAAATACTAATCAATATTGATTTTCATTCCTATTTTATAGACAACAAAGCCAACGGAAAATAATAAATGTATTTATTTTGTAATATGTGGGATATGTATTATTTTATTTGCTCTCTCAATCAAAAATAAACGTTTTTTTGTAGGAATCAATCAAGAAAGCCAATTTCCCTGTATTCACCTCCTCTTGTGTATATAAATCAATTGATTTTAGTCCCTTGGAAGGTAAACTTATTGAAAGGTCTACTTGGATTTTCTTTCGATATAGTCTCATATGCCTATATATAAAAAGTTAATTTCAAGGAAAATAGCGAAGGTACAATTTTTGTTCTATTTTTTTTGTGTGCATTTCTATTTATCTTATCCCATTTGTAGTTTTCAACACATAAATGATATGTGCATGGCAGCTTAAATTCTTAAAATGGTGGCTCAAAGTTAGTAATCTTTGTAATTAGGTTTTTCTAGAATGTTTTTGAATAAGTTCCCCTTAATCTGGGGTAGAGGGTCGCGAGCTCATGGACATCTTTGTTCCGGTCAGGTTTTGATGGCGCGAAAGACCGATCATGTTAAAGAGCTGATGCACATTATATCTATCTGGGCTCAAAGTCCTCACGTTGGGATGTTGTGGAAGTTAGGAAAGTAACGTGCCAACTGAGATGCATCCTCGTTAATTGATCGCGGTTCGAAATTGCGAGTACCGTCACCAATTGCCTTTGAGGTGCTTTGACGTTAGTAAATTATCAATCAATCCCTTAATCTGACTATGTTCATCAAATTTTTTGTATTTATGGAGTATTTCGCTTAAATCTAATTCATTCCATCACTCTACTATAACATTTATCTTTTGAAGAAACTCTAATGAAAATTTCTTATATTCGTGTCTCGAAATAAAAATTCTAAGTATTTTAAGTAGAATTCGTTTTAGTTATCAACTATAACCCTCATAAGTAGCTAAATATTAATGTATGCATCTTGCGTAACTGCTTTGTAAAATATTATGAGTGCTTGAGAAGTTATATCTTCCAGAATGATTTGGGGAAAATTTTTTTGTGCCTATAATCTTAAGAAATAAAATAATTTGTTTACTATATCGTCTGAACTCTCGCGTACTGTATTGCAATTAAAAATACGAAACATTGGATATGGTCATACTTTAAAACATTTGATCCAATCTTGACAACAGGTATGAAAATGTGTGTGTTTTTCATAATTTATATCATGTTACCATTTAAAAAATCCATATTCAAAATAAAGCGTTTATGGTATGATTTGCGTTAAAAATACGTACTTGTTATCATGCTGTCCATTCCAGATACCTTGAGAATTTTGGTGAAATTCGTCAGCATCGGGGTCTTTGCCACCGTGAGAGGCATGTCACCTGGTGGTGGTGTCATTACGTCGTTAATGACCGCCACGGTCACATTAGTATTCGGTGCTAGTTGCCGGATAGCCGTTACTCGACAACCGGACACTGTCAGGATTCCAGGCTGAAACAAGATAGAACAATTAAAATAAAAAATTGAAATTGACTTTGCTAATTTCATTTGAACACGTTTTTTTCCCCCTTCTGCTAAGTTCTCGGAGGAAGTCGAATTATCAAAATGAATATTAATGAATATAAAGTAAGCGTGATTCTAAGCCTCAAGCAAGAAGCAGAGTTACTATCAAGAAAAAAAAAACCTTCTTCAAATTCTTAATGCATTTTTATTTTCTCAAGCAAAACATTCTAAAGTACAAAAACGTTGCCAATGTTATCAAAGAGAAGAATAAAAAAAGTCGATTTTGCTATAAATATCAATTATTAAATTTAATATTAAAATTCGATATAAAAACCAACGTTTTTAAAAACAACGTTTTTATATGGTGGCAAAGTTTATTAGAGAAAATTATTGAAATATTAGTTAAAACTGTTAGTTATTTTTAACTTTAAAATTTACTTAAAAAAAGACATTTGTGAGAGTATTAAAAAATTTATAATACTCATAAAATCAAAACATGCATTTGAAAGTTTGTAAGCCATTCTATTAAAAAAAAAATGGGAACCAGAATTCAGAAAAAATTATTGTGATAAGACATGGTGCCAAATATTGGAAACTTTCTTTCTTGCTCATGATTATTGACTAAAAGTCAGCAACCCTTACTATCTCGGAGATAGTAAAGGGGAGATAGTATCTCCCCTTTGTGAGTACAATAGTTTTACGAGGCCTCATGTGGTGTGGGGAGTGCCCGGTGTTTCCAGAGGGGGAAAGAAGTTTTTTCCTCAACCCTAAAAGCGCCTAGAGGAAAGAATATTTTGACTTATTAAAATTATTGAAATATTAGTTAAAACTTGTCGCAAACGTCTAAATATTGCATTGTTAGGCGAGTAAGAACGATTCCCAAAATTTCAAAGCTCTAGCTTGATGGGAAGTTGGTTAAATTAACGATCGAAAATTTGATGACACACACACACTCTCACACACACACTCACACACACACACACACCAAGTGAAATTCAGAAAAACGTTGTAAAATAAGAGCAAGCGATAAATTATTAAAGTAAACAATAATATTCTGTTCGGATATTAAAATAAAAGCAGGTTATATATTAAATAATAATATTAAATATAAAATAATGAAAATATAAGAAAATGAAAATATAAAAAAATGAAAATATAAAATGAATATATAGTGAAAATATAAAAAATGAATATATAATGAAAATATAAAAAATGAAAATATAAAAAATATTAAATGAAATATACATCTTAGCAATGTAAATGTACCTTAAGCTAAATAAATTATAGTACATTATAATCATAATGTATTACAATGGCATTCTTTTAAACCTAACATCATGTATTCCATTCTTTATACCTACGCATTTTTGTTGATGCAATTTTTTCAAATCAACAACATGTTAGCACATATTAAAAAAATAATAAAAATTTTAAAATGTCAACTTACATTTTTTAATGATTGAAACAATAATTTCGAAAGAAACGTGTAATTATGCAAAATTTCAGAATTGAATTTTATACCAGTATTAATAAATAATCAAAACATCGACTATATACATCTATTTCCTACCCATAACTTTTCAATTGAGGTACATACTAAAGTTAGCTTAAAGAATACATCGGCTTGTATTAACTTGTTCTCAGTTTGGAATTATTCTTCGAGATTCATCTCAAATTATTATTTATAGTCATATAATTTTGAAAGAACACAAATGTAAATAATTCATTTCATACATCAATTATATGCATGATAATCTTATAGGTAGTTATAACTCGTTAGGTAGCGCAGTTATTAATAACGATATTTATTTTTTAAGAAAGTTGTGGCAACAAATGGAGAGTATGTTTTTTTTTCTGTAGGAGAGAATCCTTATTTTGAGAAGAAAAAAAACTTGCTATATATGCTCTTAATTTGTGAATTATTTTATTCATAATGAACCATTCTTATCCTGTGGAATACCATGTTATATACAACCTTAAATACTTCAATGCAGTCCACTATGATCGAAAATGTTTCTACGTTGTCTAGAAGGGTTTTAATAACATTTTTTGTCGAACTAGAGCTCAAAGGAGTGTAAGTAATGGTCTGGAATCAGCTCTTATTGGAAGATCCAAAAGTCAAGAAAGAATTTCTTTTAAAGATTTTTTTCTCAACAAGTTAGTAGCGCTTAAGAAATCGGAATTCTATTTACTAAACTTTCTAGAATAATTTCAAAAAAAGATAGGAAAAAAAGGGAAGAGTAAGTTTGTAACGTATTTCCTTCATTATTTAACTCAACAGTCTTTTTAAAGTCTAATTAAATAATCAATAAGTTCAAAGCACCAGTTGAAGATATGCTTTAGAAAGACAACTTAATTTATTAGCTAGAAACAGAATATGCAATCTCTGTCTCTCTCTTGAAAATCCAAGCTCATATTCTAATAATAAAATTTTAGCTTACCGAGTCACTCGTTCCGAATTCACATAATTCTTGTTCATATCAGGTTCGACTTTTATCACTTGAGCTAGGGGTTGTTTCATTCCCAACGATTAATTACGATGATTCAATCAATTTACAAATATCTCTCAGTTTGTCATTATCCTATAATTCCCTTATTTCTCCTTCTCAATTTTATTTCGCTTAGATATCACTACATTTAATTCAAATAATTGCACTTCTTATCTTCAACTAATTTACCTAATTTATTCTACTTCTTATCTTAATTAATTTACCAAATTTATTGTACTTCTTATCTTTAACTAATTACTATTTTTCATTTGGTTGGCTACGAGTTATAATTGTATGCAGTTCAAATTACAAAAAGCTCCCGAGATTAGTGAAAAGGAAATTGCGAATAGCTCAACGCCACAAAATACCTGTTGTCAATTGGAATTATGAGCAAAATATACGAATTCATTGTCAGTATCTTATCCAAACAGACTACACAATGGTTGGCATTAAATATGAATGTTAACTATTCAAAATTTTCATAGTTTTAACACAGATAAATCATTAAAAAACGATTATTCTCTACTTCATATAAAAAAATGCTTTAATTCTTTTAGCAAATTTGAGTTTTAAATCATTCAAATAAAATATACAAAATGTTGCAACGTTAGCAATTTACAGCTAAAATAATTTTTCTATTAAATTGTTGTAATAATCAGCATTCACTTCCAAATTAATGAATCGACTAAACTGTAATTTATCTAGCCTGTTTGTGTATTACTTAAATTATTCTTATACGTTCTTTCTATTTATCATCTGGCTAAACATCTTAATGGTTTATCTAATAGATGAATAGTTTCTGTCATTAAGATAATTTATACAACTACTTCCATAAAATTATTCCCGGTGCATTTTCAATAGAAAAAAATCATAGATTTCCTTCCCTTGAAAAATTTTCAAACAAAAAATTTATAAAACATTTTTTCTCTAGCTTTTACTTTAAATGTAATTCATTTCATAATGTTTTATTAATTAATTTTAAAAATACATCGTCAGCTTGTCAATTTGTGTTCAGGAAAGTACGTCCTCTACTTGCATCATTTCTCACAAAAGAAACGATTCAAGAAATTAACACAGACACATCGGAGTACAAACACACTCTTTCAATATTTTTTTTTTTTGTATAGCTCAGTATAGCTCTGAACAGTCGTCTATTATTTATGAAATATGATCTGCATGACTTGCCTTCCAGTCTATTGTGTGAATTCAATGAATGAAATATTCTTTTTGAACACCAATGAAGTTGAAAAATGAAATGCAGTACTCTCTCTATAATCCGGCCCTTTCTGCCTTTGTCAGTAATCCAGTGTTTTTATATACCGCGGACATAACATGCTGACATTTTTTTATGCTTTCTGTTGCAACGGAATAATGTAGGCTATCAAAAGAAAATAGTACATTTTTTCTAGTCTTAGTAATTTCGTGTGTTTGACATTTTATTTGTGTGTGTACTGTATTGAGTTTTACACAATAGCACATAGCTTTTGCTCTTTAAATAAGTAGTTATTACTGATTTTATTCTTTTCCATGAATTGAAGTTTGTAAAACCCCCTTCGATCTAGAGAGTAATACCTTTCTGTCTTTGGCGTATATGTTGCACCGTATCCTCTTTCTGGGCAGCAGTGAAGGCATGAAAGAGTTGTCATATACCGAGTTCCAGCTAAGAACTTGAGGGCTGACATGAAAACGGATGAATTTCTTGAGGCGCTCAGGATCCCTCAATGTGATGGAACGCAAAGTTGGAGACATTCCCTTCAGAGCAGAATTGATGGGCAAAAATAAAGTACATCCGGTTTTCTGTAGGGCTGAAAAACACAACCATATTAATGGAAAAATTATGGTATTGGGATCATGCAAGGATAAGTGCATATAAAAAAAACCATTATTATATAAATCTGTATACCTTTCGTGACAATAAAGCTTGACTTAAATCTTTTTTCTTTTGACGTATTCTTTTTTAATCTTCATCTTATTACTCTTTCAAATCGATATACTTTTTGCACAAAATATGTATTTTTATATTTTTATTGGAAAATATTTATTAGTCAGAATTTATAAAATCAGTTTAGGTTAGAAAAGTGTATTAATAAATATTGCTTTACCCTGAAGGACTTATGCAAATATATTCACACTGAATCAAATTAAATATATTTTTGCTTTTCTGTATTATAGTTAATACATTTGTTATATAACTTATTTACTAGGCAGAAGAGGAGGCTATAATACGATTAGGTCCGAGTTTTGACGTATTTATTTTTTTTCACAAAGTTAGAAAACTTTATATAATTCATAAATCCACACAGGTAAAAAATAACGTTAAACTTAATTGGTGTTATAAAGTTATAAGAAATGTAAAGGTAGCTATAAATAAATTTGATTGTTACCATGAATAAATAAAAATTTCTTGAAACCGAAATTCCTAACGGAAAATCTGAAATCAGTAATAACGAAAGAAACTAAAAGAATCAAACAACAATTTCAGAGTATGAGTGTTCATTAATTTAAATGAAATTTGTATCGATTTCAACATGAAAGAAATCTCAAAAAAATGTATTGATTAGTCATAAGTTTAAAGTTCTTATGAAATGTTAATCATAAAACTTGATAATATTCTAAAAATCATCTACTGCACTATTAATTTATTTAAAAATAAAATATTCAAAAACCTTTTGATCTCAAAAGATTCTGTATGCCAGCTTTGTGCATCCAATCCAGAAATAAAGTTGCATTGAAGTCTTGAGCAATTTTCATTAAGCCACCATCATCTTCCAGATGCGGATCTGAAGAATGATGATGATCGTGATGATGAGGAGTCGAGGCGGGATGCTGATCATGATGGTGAGGAGATGAAACACGATGATGATCATGAGGAGAAGGCGATTCTATTTCTGCTTCAAATATATTTATAAAATTATATTAATTTGAATAAATTTTTAATGGATCAAAATTCGATTAAATGATTTTCAGGGGGAGGGGAATGAAGTTTTCAGTTTAGAAAAATTTGGCAGCAAAAGTAATACTTAATGAGTTACAAATTATATATATACATTGTTTTGATTGAAAAAATAGTGATTGAATTATTTTGTTATAGATATTTCAAAATTCTTACCAATCGATGGAATGAAAAGCAAATGATCAATGGGATGAATCACTCCATTTCCGGCTGTAATTTCATCTCCAGTTACAGGTTTTTCATTTACGTATAGTGCCCCTTATGAAGATAATAATTAATTAGTTTTTATTTGCAATCGTACATAATTACTTTCCGCAAAAGAAAATTTAATTAATAAAAATCATCATATTTGAGATAAAAATGTTCTTTTTTTGTTACATAAAATATGCCACGATATTTTATTAAATGTTATTCCCTAACAATGGCATATATCTAAAACAAAATAAGGCACTAAAATGTTTAAAACATTTTATGATTTTGGAGTAATAAATAGAGGGAACTTTGCTGATTACATTGTTGTATTGTTCATGAAACTTTGGAAAATAGAATGTTTAGAAATTGAATTTTAAAATTGTAAACATACATGCCCTGCCATAGAGAAAAATACATCTGCATTTGGGTTTTTCTCAAAATATCATATTTAAGGTACACTATCCAAATATCATATTTAAGATATCAATAGTACACTTTCCGAAAAATATACTTCATTCATAAAGCGAATATTTTCCCCACAATGAAATGAGACTATACCCTGAGCAGGGAATATAATTTTTAAGAAAATAAACACTTGTAAATTTTCTATATAGCACAATAGTAGTATGAAAATTGAGGGAAATTTGAATCATATGGTATTTTTTTTAAAATTGCAATTTTATAAATTTAAATTTTGAAATAATAAATGAGTTCATAGCATAAAATGTTATATTTATAAGTGTTCCGTAAATTTTCAAATTCATAAATGCGAAATATTTTATGAAATATGTGCCTAAAAGTAAATACAACTTTCAAATAACATTCACACAGCTATTGATTATTGTTTACTCATGCAAAATTATTTACCTTTATAAACGGGAGTTTATTTGCATAAGCATATAAGTATACGGTATCTCAAAGTTCAAATGTGATTTATAATGTTTTTTTATTTTAAAAAGAAAGGTTATTTAAACTTGGCAGGGAAAAGCTCATTTCTCCCTTTCATTGGCATCTCAGTTACTTATAAACCTAACTATAAAAATGAATCCTACATACATTCATTGTTTAACATTATTTTTTTATCTTACTTAGAAATCTACACTTTGATTAGCGTGTTTACGGATGTTTTGCTTATGAATGCATTGGTCAAAATACAATTTTTTTTAAATAAAAATTGTAATATGGGTTAATATTTGGGGTTTCTTTCTGATTTCCTATTTAAATTCCCAGCTTCTTTCCAATCAAATGAAATGTGATGATGCAAATTAAGTAAACTTTGGAAGGGCATTGAATAGACGTAATAAAATCGTAGAAAAGTGACAAAGAATAGATTAAGGTTACGGTGATGGGAAGAGTGTTGGTAAGATGGAAGTTTTCTTGCGTGTTTGTGTGATTGGTTGAGACCCAATTCTGTCTGGTTGTTTGACTATTTGGAGGAGTTACTCACATCGTATTCCGAAGAGTGTGTATTCTTTTGCAATATTATAGATGTTGCTGGTACTCACGGCAAAGGACTTGAAACTGGTTGAGAGCTTAAGTTGAAATTTAGATTTGTGATTTGAGTAATAATTAAGATGACAGACGAGAGGGGTAATAGATTACATCACAATATTAATGCGGTATTAAACTGGTATGTATAATCTGTTTCAGAGGAAGAACCTTAGCTAATGTAAAGGAACTTTATATTGCAAAGAAATTGTCGAATCTGTTACTTTAACATCGATCGACAATGCACAGTTCAAAACAGTAACAAATAAATTCATGAAAGTTATCTCAGGAACCAAGTTAATTTGTAATAGTTTAAAATAACATTTCAATTTACTGAAAATCATAGCAATGTCTTATAAGATGTTATCAAATTTTTCTTTCGAGAAGCATATAAATCTTTTAAATGATTGATAATGCCTAGAACTCATACACAAGGCTGAAGAAAATTCACATTACTTTACACTATATGTTTTCTTTGAAACAATAATTTTGTTAATATGTTAAAAATTTCATACGTTTTAATTTCGAACAATACTACTTTTTTTTCTTTCGAACATATTATCATACATAAAAATAAAGAGAAATTGATGCTATAGTATATAATTATACATAAGACAAGAAATTTTAAATTACAATCAGAGAAATTTGATACTTTAAGTATAGCTCCTTGCCGAGATTTGCACGAAAATTCATATCGCTATACTTTACGGGCATATGAATTTAAAAAATTATTGCATAATATGATTTTGTTTTTCATAATAAGTATTTAATGGTATCAATATGCTGAAACACAAATCACTGCAGTATATTACCTGATGGCGAGCGATGTATTAAGATAGTGTTTCCTCTCACGGTTGTCAGCCTCAATCCAGGACTCAGCCGCGTTCTGTAATAAGCTCCGGGTACGACGTGTGACCAAAATAGTTCTTAAATGATGAAAATTAAACAGAATTTAGAATTATAGTCTGATAAATTTTTTGAACATCACAAATGAGTTATTATAATACTTCTATATTAAAGTATATTATAATTTTAGTATTAATAGAAGCTTTTAATAGCACTTAGTTAACAATTGACTACTTCAGATAATGAAAATTTTGGGTCGATAAATATTGAATTATCATTACCCGAAATGAAGTTTTGATCCCTTAGCTGAGCAGGGGAAAGAAGTGACAGAGCAGCATCTGTTGGAGCAAATATTGTATACACTGATCCATCTGAAAAGGGAATAAAGATTGTCAGCTCCACCTGTGCTTACGAGATATTAATCATTAGAAGAAAAAAAGAAACATATAGAAAAAAAATTCTTCAGATTAGGAAATGGGAAGAGAGCAAAGATAAAAACAGCTTTGTATGTGGTACAGATTCATTAGAAGTTCCTTGAAAAAAATTCTACTACACTTCAGAAATAATGAATCAAACAGTTCGAAAAAGGAAAAAAAATACTGGAATCAATTAATTTTGATTGCTAAAAATGTTAAAAAGTATATTTTCATTTGTTGTGATTTTTCTCAAGTAATGAATATTGGTTTGAAATGGTGGTGTTGTGTGATGATAATGCACTATATATTGTACCAAACAGATAAGAGGAGGTACCATAAAATTTTCAATTATTACTAAAAATTACCATTTTAATTTGGATAATCTGCATATTAATTTATCTTTAAGTATTTAATGTTGTAAATTACGTATATTAATATCGATTTGTTCCATTTTAGGAAGCCGTAGATTAAAATTACCTTCAGAAAGGAGAAGACAGAGTTCAATCTGATGCCTTCGAAAGATCAAGAAACATTGGGAGAAATGTTTAATACGTTTTCATTTTTTCTGAATCATCATTAAATTTTTATGTAAATAAAAAGATTCGCCAATTTCCCAATAGTAAAACTGCAATTTTAAACGAAAAACTTTGCAAGTGAAGAGTGAATCCACGTGTTATTGAAGTTCTCAACTGATAGATATGATAACAAATAATTTTGCGCCAATAATGCTAATAAGTATTTTTCCTGAAATTCCTATTTTTGTAAACTAATCCTGATACAAATATATTGTAATTAAAGTATCAAAAGTTTACTTATATTTTTAAAGTTTTAAAAGTGTCACTAAAATTTGAAGTCTACATCATTAATTCTTAAGGGTCCTACATCGTTAATGCTGTTACAATAACTTAACAGGTTGGTTTCATTTAGAATTGAATGATACTACTTAAATTTGAATTCTCTTTAAAAGAAGAAGAAGAAAGAGAAGCTTGGGCATTTTGAAAAAAAAAACTAACTTTTAAAACTAAAAACTTTTGCTTAAAATATCATTTTGATGCTCTAAAATAACAACACGAATGTGAAATATTACTATTACTTTCGCTCTTGGAGAATAACACTATTCTCTAAAAATATTTATTAGGTACTACATTTTAATATTTCCCGCTTAAACTTTAAAATTTGTAAAGGATATTTAGTTACCTAACAAACATTTTGATGAAGGAAGCAATAAATATCGTATAATGTCATTCATGCATTTATGAAAAATATTTTTAGCTTAAATTTTCTTTTAAAACAATTTTTGGAATGTTGAGCCAAGCGCTCGGGTGCCTTCTATCTCTCTGTTACAGGAATAACTGATATCGATTAGGGAAAACTCATATCCCTTGTTTCAGTCCTTTTTGACAACTTACCTGTGACAAGTGAATCTCGAATTTGAGTACGACTTTTGACAAAGTCGTTGAATTTCCGGAATGGACTCAGAGCGTCCACAACAGTTCGGGGAGATGGAGGAAATGTGACTTTGTCGGTGACTAACACCAGACCATCCGCTGCCTGACGTACGGATAAAACACGAGCACCACCGATCATCATTGACTGAAAATAGACAAAATGACAGTTACAGTAAAATTTATGTTTTAAATGTTTGGAAGAAAAACAAAGAACATTGTGTGTGAACTTATTTGAAAGACACAGGAAAAATTGTGGACTTAATACTCCAAAGCTGCATTTTTTTTCTTTCGGTTTTTTTCATTTAGGAAAAGTACATATAACGGGGGAGCTTTTATAAAGAAGCATTATCTTGATAAAATTATTGTAAAAACGGAATAAAAGCATACATATATATATATATATATATAATTTTAATTAGTTGGAGATATATTTAAGACTATATATATATTTATATTGCTGATATTATATGAATAAAATTCGTTACGTGTATATTTAGGTATTAGATATTTCGTCAAGTACTTGATGCTTATTCATTTGTGATACTTTTGAAATGACTATAATTTATTCGAAAGAAATCGATTTACTTTATGAAAAATAGTTGAATAAATGAAAGGTGGTTAAGCAATAGCTGCGAAAATAAAGGTTAGGGAGATAATTTTATTTTTTAGATACATTTTAACTTTCTCTCGTTATTAAATGGGTTTTTTTTAAATTTTACGTACGCATAATTTTTTTTTCGGTGGGGTTGGTCCAGATTTTCCCAATTTGATATTCGTAAGTATTCTCTCTCTCATTTTAAGAAAGAAATTAAGAATTGTTGAGGATGTCCGAACCATTCGAACACTCCCTTGCTTATATAAGTACAATACAATACGTTATATTTTAAGCAAAAGTTGTTATTGCATCCTGTTATCAATATCTCGAATCTTATCGTAAATGTCATTGAAATTATAAGATCTAAATTTGAACTTGATTTCAAGCGCAGATCAAATTAATAAAATAGTTAATTCTGTCTAGATTATTTGTTTATTAACTCCGTTAATAAGGTGGTATGGGGTGTTCTTAAACAGTTTACTTTCTTTATCCTGGAAATCTAACAAGTTCTATAATTTATCAAAGAATACGCTTACCGGAATAAGAATGAGAGAACCTTCTGAATGCATTGAATCCTGATCTCGCAAAATCCACTACACACACCAGAATACTTCCGCGCATATCACCCCAACACTCTTTTTATTACTGCAACTTTAATTATCTTCAATTCAATTCTCTGTCAATTTTATACGACTCAATTGTATCTATTCACTCCACTTTGGAGTTTACTTAATATGCGTCATGTTCATTTGATTTGGAAGAAGTCGAGAACTTAAACATAAAATCAGAAAAAAAACCTTTGTTAGTTAAAGGGAAATTTACTGAAAATATTAGCTAAGCATCCAGTCAGAATTTTAAAAATTTTCAATGCATGTGAGTATAAACTGTAAAAATTTATCTTCTACATCAATATATATATATATGTGTGTGTGTGTGTGTGTAAGATAAAGCAATGAATTTATCATTAAAAAAATAAAAGTAAGAGAACAATTAAATCCAAAATCAACAAAAAAAACCCACATTTATAGTATTAAATAAAAAGATGAAATTGAATCAAATTTGAAACTAAAAGATGAATAAAAATTGAATCAAATTTGAAACTAAAAGAATAATTTGAATACCCAACAAAACAAAACATGCATATTCAGACTGGGGACTGAATTGTGGGGTTAAACTAGTTCTATGGTACCAACCCTCCCCCAATGCATCTTGTTGGGTAAAAATGGATTACTCCAAAATTCAATTTCTAATTTAAAGAAAAGAAACAATAAACAAAGAAGAAAAATTGAATGGCGAGATATGTTAATTACTAATTATTTTCAAAAACAATTGTTTTCTAAACTAATAAAATATATTCTTTACTTAAAAAATTTCCAATTAAAAATTTTTAATCAAAAATCATCTATTAAATTATCCAATTAATAATTATCCAAATAAAAATTATCCAATATATATATATATATAACACATCAATCAATAACTCCCGAGACTAACATTGAAAACAACATTTTTTTTGCAATTTTTTTTTTTATTCATCAACATAACGCCTTTTGTTAATCACCTTTTGCTTTTCCAAATCTTTTTCAAAGCATATGAGTAATAGCGATAAACAGTTTTCTGAATCAATGACTGTTGTTGCAGTTTTTGTTCGAAAGCACCACTTGGAAAACCTTTTCATGCTCAATTTTTCATGAAGGATAAAATACACTTCCATATGATAATATTTGAAAAGGTCATTCTAGCAACTTTCACGGAGCTTCACTTACGATCTTAATATAATTTTGCTCACTTCTCACTTCACATTTTCGGTGTAACGGCTTCCAATGTTCACCTTGATAGTTCATGTCATTTGTGTCGGTACGACCACGTTTAAACTCGGCAAACCACCGACAAATCGTTGCTTTTGATGGACAAGAGTCCGGGTAACATTTTTCAATCCATTGTTTCGCTTGCACGGTGTTTTTACCCATTAAAAAACAATGTTTTATCAGAACACGAAACTCGGTTTTTTCCATTTTTTAAACAAACTACAAAACGACTTTACTCCAACCTCGATAACTCAGCCGTTTCTGGTCCGATCGACTTAAAATTTTGACACGTTTCAAGCAAAGGTTAGTACTCTAGAAAGACCTGGTTACTGGTTTACTACGAGCGCCATCTCTGGGTTAGTCTCGGGAGTTATTGATTGATGTGTTATATATATAATATATATATATATATATATCGGATAATTATATAATATATGTGCTTACGTTTCCACCATTAAACGAGCTGATAATAATGGTCCCTCCAAGGGACCTAATGGGTCGGTCTTTCTCTTTGCCGTCACTGGTGATGTTCAACCGTCCCTCGACCATCTGACATAATAGCATGCGACGCAATAGCTTGGAGTTCCTGCGAAGTTGGTCCAGTTCCTTGGGTCCTAGAGCGGCGTAAGCAGTATCGGTGGGAACGAGCATCGTAAACCCTATGTCAGAACCTATTAATGAAATAATTTAATATAAAGAAAATGAGGAACTCGTTTCTAATATTTCAAAAACTTCAGTTTTAATTCATCTTTCGTTGTATATTGAAAAATCCCAATAAAAACGGTCAGAATATTTCGTGAAGCTTTTAACGATAAGAAAACTCTCATCAATTTGAAAGAGAGTGTGTAGTCAAGAGACAAATTTGTATTGGGAAACTGTTCCATAGAAATTTCGAGAATACACTCACTAAAAGTGTATGAAAATTATACGTCATCATAATTATGAATAAATATTTAATGGAATATATATTCAAAAAGAGGGCGTGTAATCGAGAATAAAGAGGAAATGTAAATGAAGTTTAAAATGAGAGGAAGGGTTTTGGAGTATACTTATTTGGTATTGTATAGTATACGTATACAATATATTTAGATACTGTTCGCACACACTCACTCATGTCCAAAATTACTTTCACATATCTAACAACAATGATATTCCACCCAATGATATTCCAAGTACCCAATAGAGGTAATTCATTTTTGCGCTTTGCTCAAAGCGAATATTTTAGTGAATTTCTGCTTTGCTGAGCTTGATTTCAGTGAATAAGGATTCAAAACAATTTGTTATGGCTTCGAAATATCATTCGAGACAATCTATGAAGTAACGAATTATCGGCCGCTTAGTAGAAGGACAAACAATTGTGGAGGCAACGAGATATGTGAATATTTCAAAACAGACAGTGTCTACGCTATGGAAACAATTTCAGAATTCTTGAAATGTTGTAAGGTGGCTTGGACAATATCGTAAGCGAAAAACAATTGCTTCTCAATATTGATATAACTAGCTGATGCAAGCAGTAACTGTTAGGCAGTTAAATTCTTAGAGCTTGCAGCCGCCACTAGAACTGATGTATCACAGCAAACTATTTACAAAAGGCTTAATAAAAATGGCCCTTATGACAGAAGGCCAAGGTATATGTTTCATTTGTATTAGCAACAATAGAGGGATCGATTTAATTTATGCAACAAACATCAAACCTAGAGTGAATACCAGTAGGCCCCTGTTCTTTTTAACGATGAGTCGAGGTTTAATTTAACATCTGATCCTAAAGATTTTTACACCTGGAAGGAGTCAGGAAAGCTAAATTTTCCTTCAAACGTTACGGAAGATATAGTTTCAATAGGGCAAATGTAATGACGTGGGAAGAAATAATGAAATATGGACGTACGTCCCTACGCATTTTAAACAGAAGAGTTGTGACCAGACAGAGATATCGAGATTAGGTCTGAGAACCTAATCTCGATACGACATCTTAGAGCTACATATGGATCTGATTTTTTTTTTATTTATGGACGATAATGTTTGTTCCCTTACAGCAGACTTCATTAATAAACTCCTTGATAGTGAACCCATAGAGCGACTAACAAGGTCAGCGAAATCTTCTGAACTAAACCGGACAGAGAAATGGGACTACCTTGGTAAAGAGGTTGCATGGAGGCATCCATCTTTTAGACACTAATAATGCCCTGAAAGAATAGGAGACCCCTCCCCCAACTGTGGTGAACAGCATTATTTCCAACATTAAATCATGTTTTGATAAGTATATACAAGTTCGAGTCGATCATTTGCCACATTAAGTTCACAAGCCTTAAATTTTGTAAATCCTTTTTTCAGAATACTTCTTATCACGTATTATTTCCGTTTGTATTGTTTCATGTTATAGTTGTGCATCATATATAGCGTATTAAATTTCTTTTCTTTTCTTTTATGTGTTATAATATTATGTATAATTCTACAAAAATTCCTGAAATTATACTTCATCGTTTCTGATATATCTGTGATTTTATGCTTGTGAAGATAATTTTGGACATGAGTGCAATAATAAAAATGTGTTAAAAAGGAATATCTTTCTCTTATATTTTTTTGAATAACATATGCTTTGAGTATTGTTTAAATGTTAATAATGCAACATAATTAGGTATTAACATTAAAAAATATAATAATGAACCTTCCTTTCTTTCAAAATATTATGTATATTCAATTCATCTGTTAGTGTTTTTAAGGCTTCGAATTCAAAAACCTATTTTTGAAAAATTTTCGTAAGTTTTCAGCTGATTTATAAAATTGGAATTAAGTTAACGTTTAAATAATCCTAGCATACAAAAAATAATCTTTGCAATTTTAATAAGATTCCACTTTAAATACTTTAGTTCTTAAAGTGGGATTTTCCTATTTTTTTTAAAAAAAATTACAGTCAAAATAATTATTAAAAAGTAATAATTCTGACATACTAGAAATCTGGAAATGAACATTCGAAAAAAACATCTACTTTAGCTTTTTAATCAATTAATAATTCCTTTTTTAAATTCAGAAAATGAAGGTAAGATTTGCTCACCGTTATTTCGAAGCGTACTGAGTAGTAAAGACCTTCTCAGGAGCGAGTTGGCCGTACTGAATGTCGCCTGAGTTCCATCGGGCATGTTCAGAGGAGTGACAATCGTCTTCGTGAGAGTGCGAGGAACTGGAGGTGGAGGCTCCATGTACACCGGAATGGGTATGTACTCGTTATTGATGGGAGGAGGTGCTAGAAAAAATATAAAATTATGAAATATATATATAAAACAGAGAGGTAGTTAAAATTATCTTCTATAGTTATGCAACGAAATTAATTAAAAGTGTCTTTCAAATTCTGAAATCAGTATAATATAAATTAAATAATTAAACAAATATTTGACATTTTAGATACAATAGTAAAACAGTTTGAGTTTACATAAAATGCATCGTATTACTACATTGGTAATATTCAGTCAACATGGCTCCATGCGATAATACTATTCGGATGTAGATCAAGTAGTACTCAAGTTAGAAAAAGGAAACAGGGTATTAAGAATGGGAGGGGAACGTAGTGAAGAAAAGAAAGACCCGAAGTGAAGAAAATTAGATACAATGACTCATACATGAACTAACACAATTTTTTGCGCTTCAGTGTCCTATGAAATTTCATACATAGATATGATGTAATACTATCAAACGTTATTTGAAAATGCTATAGTCTATTGAATGATTTATGTCATTTGACTTATTCCAGAAATTCTTCTTATTGAATCGGTCTTTCTAAGAGCATTCATCGATTGTCGAGTAAAATTTTCAATAATAGTATTGCCCATTTATCATTTATACTTTTTCCATGAAGTCCTTGAGTATGTCGCCTTCACAAAAAAATCGTCGCTGATGAGACCATCTTCCTCTTCTCTAGAACAGAATAATCGAAAACTACCCTTTATTTCGATTGTTGCTTATGTTCCGATTTTTAATGCTGAATCTAGGTCTCATCTATGGTAACTTGACTCAAAAATTGATGACGATAATTCGACGTGGGCTGCCAAATTAAGACAAACCTATGAACCAATGTCACATTTGTTTGGGCTCCACTTAACAGATAGATCACAAAGGCAGCATCCGCTTGCCTTATCAACCAACCTTTATACCAGCTATTTTTCAAAAACTGCTTCTATATAAGAAATCACTTCTAAATTAATCAAATTAGAAAATATCAGAATTACCTGGTACAGGACTGCTTTTGAAAGGAGGAGCCATGGTTACAGGACGTCTCCTGGAATATAATTCGGGTGGCAAGAGCAACCTGTTGACTGCATGAATCACGCCATTGGTCACAGATATGTCCGTTTTGACTACTGGTACTCCATTTACGAGAATAAGACCTAGAAGAATATAATTAAATATAGTGTAAAGTTCGCGATATATATAGTGGCAGCTTTATTTTTTGAAAAATTTATATGCTTTTGTTAGTTCTTTGGCTACGGTAGCCAAGTGGTCTCGAGCTCATTATCCCCATCAAGTCGGAGGTTCGAGTCTTGACGCCACTCTTAACAACCTTCGTATAGTGGGGCTGATGTACGTAAGTATGTCAAGATCTTAAGCCCTAATCATTGTTAACAAACGATGACGATCATTGTTAACAAACTTCTTAAAAATTATTTTTTATTTAAAAGTCAGTCTCATTAATAAAGTTGTTCTTTTGATAAAAAGCATTTTTCTTATTTAAGTTTTCCTTATAATTAAAGTAGTTCTGAATTAAAAGTATTCTTCTAATTAAATTTATACTTATAGCTATACAGCAATACTTATAGCTCAGTTAAATCCTCTTCTAATTAAAGTTATTTTATTAAGTTTATTTTTATAGTTATTCTTATAATTAAAGTTATTCTTTTAATTATACGCAGTTATTCTCTTTCAGATAAAACTGTTCTTCTAATTAAAGTTATTATTCATTTAATTTTTTTCTTTTTGCTTTCAAAAAACAAAGTTGTATTTTATTTGTATAGTCTTGTGATATTGTTCCCATAGGTCTAATTAAATTCGACAAGTTGATACTTTTTAAAAAATATTCCGCGTTATTACAACATACCCAGGACACTTAACGAATAACACGAAACATGACAACAAGTGGCCATTCGTCAACGAAGTCGAGTTAAAAACGTAGAGACAATGTATTAATTGAACAAGAATAAATTCCTACATTGATACATAAGTAATGCATAATTCAATGAATACAATTTCTTTAAGAAATTTGCTTTACCTCTTCTGTTAGTGACATGAATAGGCTCTCCTCCCAGAGACCTCATAGAATACCCATGAGCCAGGACTGCACTGTAATGAGTGCCTGGGACAACATGATTCAGAAGAACCTCTGAAAATTAAAGACCATCATGTGAATTAACGTAATTAAATAAAATCAGCTTATTTATCGCAGGTAATTTTATAATTATTTAATGAATATTTCATACTGTTATTATCAATTGGAAAACTAAGAAAATTTCAATTTATGTTTTATTACATGTATTTTTAAGAAAAGACTTAGTACGACTGAAATATGGTAAATACATTCCAGAGTAATATCAAAGAATACAAACTTCTTAATAATGTTGAGTTATGCATCAGTTTCTCTTGAATTTCAGGACTCAATGCGGCAAATGCTTCTTCAGTCGGAGAAAACAGAGTAAACGTGCCACCTGCAAAATAATTATTACATTTCACAGTTGCCAAGTGCATCGTAATTAGGCAAAAAAAAAATGTCTGATAATAAGCGTATTGTAATCTTTTGATGATGTGTCGCTATATTTCCTTAACTCTAGATACAACTTTTGTTATGTTAGAACAGAAATAATAAAAGATATAAAAACATGCATTTATTCATGCTGTAGTCATCTGATAATATTAAAGCAATGAACCAAATATTTTTGAATTCTACACACATTTCATCTTATTTGTGTTAGATAAGTAATTAACCTGATCTTTAATTCTCACTATTAGGTGGGTGTTTTTTAATAACGAAAATAATAATGAAAGAGGCAGGACTTTTCATGAAAATGAAATATTTTAAATGAGGAGTTACAAACTCTTTTAAAGTTCCAATAATAGCGATCGTGTCTAATTGGTTAAAAAAAATGCTGTAAGCAAATATATTTTTAACTTCAAGTAATTTTTGTACCGCTTATTTCCATGAAAAATTTAAAAGACTTAATTTTTCAAAAATAATAATAATAATATAATAAAGAAATCCTTCTATTCATATTTAAACACCGATAAAATTCTTTTCTTAAAAATTTCAACACTTTTAAATATAAAATTTTGAATCACCAATATAGAATCTGAATATAAGTCAGTATCCATACCATTCTTATACTATTTCCTGAACTGCAGAATCATATATTTTATTTAATTTAAAAAATTTTAATCCAAAAATTGTTTTCTAATAATTAATTTCAGGTTAGTTCATACACATACAAAAATATAAAAGATATTTTTCTAATTACTGTAATGTTTTTATAAGTAAATCTGAAGTACTTCAGGCTATCACTCTTAAAACTTTGAAAACGAATTACAATAAGTAAACGAATTCAAAGATTGTGTTGCATAAATACTTCGTGAAGAGTTTTTTGCTTCCACTCACTGGTAAGTTGTGGTGTGAGCGACGCCTTTAAAAGAAACTCGTACATCCTGGGGAAGGTGAGCTTCACTTCTGTCACTAAATCTTCAGTGGAAATGGGATAAAGAACCCTATCTATGGGTTGGATTCGTATGTTGTCAGCATCTCTGGGATCATCGAGGAACTGGGATCCAGATACACTCAGCATCTGTTAAAGATCAGACAGGATAAGTTTGATATGCGTAAAGGCTCTTATACATTCTTTATTTAAAAATTTAACTCAATATGATCCTTGATATAATTTATATGTTCTTTAATACACTTTATACACTCTTAAATATGTTTTACATATTCGTTAATGCATTTGGGACTCCCTTTCTCCATTATTTAATTCTAGTTCCGTCTAATTAACTAGTCACTGATAACTAGATTGCACAATTGGAAGATACTTAAGAACAAGATAAAATATACTTTATTTATCACCAAAGAGAATATATATATTCTCTTCAGTGATAATATATATATATATATATATATATATATATATATATATATATATAAGGCGCTCTAGCTCGTCAGTCCTATACTATGATCAACTGTTAAAGTCTTACTCCTTCTGACTCCAACATTTCTTATTAATCGTATCTTAGTTCTTAGACTAAGATTCGTTTCAATCCAAAAGATTAGCTACGATAATTTAATAGAACTTACAAATATTTACTAGCTTGTCGTTATCCTCTATTTCCTTTCAGTTCTGTTTTGCTTTATTCCACTATCTCTAATTCAATTCACTGCACTTCCTGTCTTTTTATAATTAACCAATTACGTTTCATTTGAGCTGGGAATAAATTGTAATTTTAGGTTATTCAAATTACTGAAACGTCTCTGAGGTTAGTGAAGAGAAAATCGCGAGCAACCAAATATTACATATTTTTATAAATTCTTTAATTGCACAAAGATCTATGTCTGTTTTAAAAATTTCCTTGATAATTCACTGACATTAGAATATTTTAACGAACCTTTTTAAACTTGACACAGCTCCACACATTTATTTATAACTACGCATTTAGGGGTTTACCTTCTTCGTGTGGATATGAGAATCATGACCCCCGAGGCATCCCAGAGATCTTTTTCTTTCCCACGGGGTTTACTTTCTTTGGTAAACACGGGGGATGTGCCCTCGGGATTTCCTAGCAGTCCTTCTCTATTTTAGACCCTCCTTCTTGTCAACCGATTTTTTTCCCTTTTTTTCAAACATTCGGATCATAGATATATTTGTTTGACGCAGTATTGCCATATATGACTCTTGCGCCTTTAAACTCCACCATCACTCACTACACTTATTCACCTCCGCAAGAATTTCTCTACAATCTTGAGGCACCTCATGTGGCAGTGGCTGCCACCCTGGCCTTTGAGACTAGCGAAAGTATACTCTCAGTATCCAGGACACACAGCAACTTATTCTTTAATATGTGATATTTTGTACATTAGTCCCCTGTACATTAAGGCACGTAGAGATTGAATTATTAAGCGTATTAAAATGTACTTCATAAATAATGAAAATCTGCAGGGATCACGAAAAGAACTGATAATATGATATACAAGAAAACGATTAACTTTCGATACTATTTTATATTTAAAAGGTTAGTTACTTTTCGTATAAGGATGAAAAATATGTTGAAAATCACGAAACTCTCTGTGTATTTCCTGCTTTTGAATTTTTAAATAACAATTAATAGGGGCTCAAAAATTTACTTTCTCATTGAAGTTAAACGTTAAAAAGATCTTGCATTAGTATATTAAAAATATTTTTAATATACTCATTACTTTTTAAATAAAATTAAATTTTCTAATGAATCGAATATTTGTTAAAAAAAATGGAAGCATTTTAAATAGAAATAGGAATTTTTTTTGTCTCTAAGCATTCATTTTTTTTCCTCGCTTTGATTATTAAAGGATATCACTAAATTTTTTAGACAGGCTTCTAATTTTTTTTCCAGATATTTTCCATAGGCAGAATGCAATTTCCTGTAATTTTTCTAATTACTTGGAAGTGAATAGTAATAATTTTGAAGACTAAAACGAAAATTACTGTCAACGATAATTCTTTTGAATTTTTTTAAAAAATTGATAACCATCCCGCGTCGAAATATATCTTGGACATATTGAGTGAAATATTCATCATTAATCTCGTAAAAAGGTTTTTGCTTTCAGTCCTCAGAAACCAAGTAAACTTGTGACGGCTCTATCCGGGATCTTTTCACTAATAGTCCTCTTGAGGAATTTTTGGTCCTTAAAGATTATTTTATTAGAAAGCTTCCTCCAAAGAAGAGAGCGTGAACATGCAAATTAAGACTGCTATATATAGTCTAAGCTTTCAGGTTAAGGGAACAGATAGGATAGACTGCTAGCGGAGCAGTGGATATTTAGTAATTGCTAATTGTATTACTTAAGGTGACGATCTGTCACTTGAGATTGAATCTAGATTAGATAGCTAAGAAGTCAGAGCTATTGAATTACGTGGACTTAAGTATTTAAAGTCTTCTCATATCTCGCATACTTCGTCAATTGTCCTCATATTTATTAATTGGGTGCGTCTCTTAACAGGGATTGATTAAACTTGTGTTGTGGTTTGTGTTGTAAATAAATTAAATGTTTTAGAACATGTCGAGTCTTCCTTCCAACCTCCCCACTCTGAGGGAAGAGAGGGAGAGTTTACCTCACAAACTTCCTCTTAAATACATCCGCAACACCTGAAAAAGGTACAAACCACTTCGAGTAAATCTCTTTCAATGGCAATGGGAGTATGTGTTGCTTGTTAGTTGGGAGTATGTGTTGCTTGTTAGTTGGGAGTATGTGTTGCTTGTTAGTTGGGAGTATGTGTTGCTAAAACATAAATGTATTCAAACTGATACATTTATGTTTTACCAAGCCTTGATTATTAACATGTGCCACCATGCTGTTGTTTTGAGAAAATGGTGTCAACAAAAATGTGTGGGCATAAAATAAAAGATACATTTTGTTAGGTTCAAAATATATTGACAATACATTACGATTATAAAAATTTCATTTACTTTGCTTTTAAGTTATATTTACATTGCTAAGATGTACTTAATTTAATATTTTATCGTCTACTTTTATTTTAACATCCAAACAGAATATTACTGCTTGCTTTAATAATTCATCTCATTTCTCTTATTTTAATACTTAATTTAATATTTGACTCCTATGGCAGAATCATATATGTTTCAATTTTTGTAGTTAACATTGGCAACATTTTTGTGCTTTAAGATGTTTTACTCGTGAAAATAAAAATTCATTACGAATCTGAACAAAGCTTCTTTTCTCACGAATCTGAACAAAGCTTCTTCTTTTTTTCTTGATAGTAATTGCTTCTGTAGATCCAGGGGATCAGAAGCACGCTTACTTTACGCTAATTAATATTCATTTTGAATAATTCCACTTTTTCAAGAACATAACTGGGGGGGGGGCCACAACGTTAGCACAAGCTAAAAGGAAATTAGGAAAAGCCAATTTCAATTTCTTAAAAAAAAATTAATCTAATTTAAAAATATATTCATAATGTAATACTTATAGTTGTTTTTCTTTCTTTCTTTTTTTTTTTTTTTTTTTTTTTTTTAGAAAATGAGAAAAAAATTCATATATTCTATAAGTTGAACTCTTTTGTTTCATTACTTTGAGTCAGTGTAGCTATAAGGGCCATCTTTAGCTCCGTTTCAATTACCCGGAATCATACACAATGCCCCTCTTTAATAAGAATTTTTCCCTACCTGTCCATCTTCGTAGACATTGAGTCTCAAGGGTGTGGCGCTCGCTCTCAAACTCGGTAAAGTAATATCATTCCGAACGTCCATGGGCGTCACCCGGCCTTGAACCACATGCTGCAAGACGAAGTCTCTCAGTCGTTTCTGGTCGTTGGGGATGGTCGACAAAGAGAAGGCCTCATCGGTTGGGGCAAACAGTGTCACTGGACCTGGAAAAAAGTACACATTAGTTTATTCAATCCTTCCAGTTCAATAAAGAAAGCTCCACCTCGAGAAATTTGATTTAGTCCCTTTTACGGCTCTGTTATTAACCAACTTGAAAGGTAACTTTTTCGATTCATAACTGACAGGAGAGTTACAAATATAGCGCAACATGTACAGATTTTTGGTACAGAGACGCTTCTTTCATGCTCATTCCCAGTGATACACATATTAGAGCAGTGGAAATTTTTTAGAAGAAATTAATTTAATTTTGGGTTTCATATCGTCATTGTCATGGAAGAAGAAGCTCCTTTAGTTTAGAATTACTACTTGATAAAAATTAAAGAATACGCGATATTAATTTTATTTTGCTAATGTAGGATTGATATAATTTTTATCAAATAATAAAAATAACAAAAATAAAGATTACTTAAGGAAAATAATAAAGCTATCATGAGTATGAAAATTCTTACTTAATAGAATCGTCGGAATTCAGCATTATTGAAACATTGATAAATATCATTTAATCGTTGAAAGAAGGGCCTCAATTAAAAAAAATATTCAAGAAGATTCAATATAATGAAATGAAAAACTCTTTATATATTTGTTTTTAGAAAGTTATACTTATTCTCCGTTTTTGTTTTTGCAAAATATTAGACACTTTTTTACTTATGCAAATATACTTTTATGTATGTTTTTTTGAACAGGGTTCATTTAAAAGCATTTCAGTACTGTTTCTTAAGTAGTAGTCTTCAGAAATATTGTTTCTCCAGTCAGAAGTATTGCTTCTCTCATTATAGATTCATATCGCTCTATACATCATGTAAGAGATAATTTTTCTGTTCTTCTTTCCTGGAAATATACAGTTCTAATATAATATCCAGGGAACACTTTTTCTTTTCGGAATATTCATAAACGAATAGCATTTTTAACGACTCCAACTCATTTAAGAATATCTTTAATTTGGTATGCGTCTGAAACAGCCAAATTGAGTGAAGGAAAAACGCATATTGTGCTGATGAAAATTTTTCTCTTATTTTATCTTGTACACCGTTGAATGTTCCAGCAACATCACCATCATTCTCTTCCTTGGCCTCTTATATACCTTAAACCCAAACCTAATGATTCTAAAGTTTTCAAAATTGTGTTTATTAGATCTTCTCCATGAGCTGAAATTACTGGCACAAATTATAAAAACTATACAACTAGTAAGGATTTGTTGCCTAACTTTCTACAAAGCGCCCATATAAAAAGACTTGCTTAAGTAAAAGAAATATTTGCGACGAAAATATAACTTTTGCTTCAGAAATAAGGGTACTACGAATTTAATATTGGGCTGCCTTAGAAGCATGTAATATTTTAAAATTAATTTCAGTTTTCCAAAACAAAAAAACTACAAATAAACTGCCTGACATAGGAAGTGGCCATAGTAGCCTAGTGATCATGGTCGTGGAATAGCGGTCGTTGTTTTCATCGAGTCTTGGATTCGATCCCTGATGAACTGAGTAAAAACATTTTCAAGTGTTCTGTAAGCCGTTCAATGTCACAATCGAATAACACAGAGAACGCATGTGGATGGGTAGAATTACCGACCGCCTGAAATATAGGCGTTCTAAGATGGAAGTATCGAAGGAAATTGGAATCGTCCAAAGTGTCATCTCTAGGCTTTGGCAGCGATTCCAAACTGATGGAAATGTCAGTAAGCATTATAGCACAGGTTGCCCTGAGTTACAACGCCGAAAAACGACCGGTATTTGGCAGTAACTCCAAAAAGAAACAAACGGAGCACAACATCAAACCTTTCGCGTCAGCTATCTTCAGCCACGGGTATGACAATTTTAAAGCAAACAGTGTACAGACGTTTGGGACATTTTGGTCTCTATGCTCGTAGGCCTGTCAGATGTTTTCCGCTCTCAGCAACTCACCGTTGCCAGCCATGTTCTCTACTCCAGATGGCTAGCCTGGAGTAAAGAACATGCACATCGTTACAGTGGGCTTGTGTGGTGTTTTACGACGTGTCCAGGTTTGGCTTGCAGTCTGATTCACGTCGAACTTTCTAATGGAGAACGCCGTTACCATCAACGTGACATCATTAAGCGAGACATTAACGATGGTGCAGGATTGCTTGTTTGAGGTGGAATTATAGTGGGGTCCAGAACAGATCTACATGTTCAAATCGGAACCACGGCGGGCCAAATTTATCTGGACATCATACTGGAACTACATGTACATTTGTCTAGGGGTACCACGGGTGCAGAATTTGTGTTTATGGTTGACAACGCCCGTCCTCACCGAGCAAACATTGTAAACGAATACTTTCAATCTGAGGATATTACGCGCATGGAATGGCCAGCATTCTCACCTGATTAGAATTCCATAGAGCATGTGTGAGACATGTTTGGCCAATGAGTTGCAGCCCATCAACCACCTCCTACATGTGTACCGGAACTTCGAGGAGGATTGCTTACTACTGAATGAAGTAATCTTCCCCAAGATCAGCTCAATAATTTGATAGTATGCCTAGGATTTGTACGGACTATATTTCATCGTTTGGGAGACATACAAGGCATTAACCATCATACCAGCCATGTAATGATAAGTTTTTTAAGGGAGATGTTTTTTGTTATTGCACCAGGGAGCAAAATCGTAGTTTTTATGAATAGTATCATCCATACACTATGTTTTCTATTTTTTAACATCTGTTCAATAAATAGGCTTTATAGTCGCATTTACTTTGTTACTGAACCTTTATTTGCCGGAGCTGGTATTATCCTTTATTCATGAACATGAGTATATATTGTAATTTCCTCATCGCTTTTTCATTACAAAATTGATTTCGATAGGTTTTATTAATGCCGCACTATAAGCAACACGAGGGCTATTGGAGACGGACCTCGTAATTTTGAACCTCGGTCAAGTGATGAGGATGACACCTGAGCTGACGCCTTTTCTCTCCCAACTTCTCCATCCCGTCAGTAGGAAGACTTTGAGCTTTAACTGATATTACGTGTATCAACCCTGGCTGGTTATACGAAGGAGCTTTTGTGGCATCGAGCCTCAAAACCACGACTTGAAGAAAACCGCCGATCGCGAGTCCGCGACCATGACCTCTAGCTACCGCAGCTATTCATTATTATATGAATAATTTGGGAACACATATGTGGCTGTTGACATACAAAATTTTCCGAAAGTATAATTTTTGTCTTCGTCATTTAACTCCCGACTGACATAAGTTGATATGTCACATTTTTCAAATTTCGGTGCCGTTTTTATATTGATCTGGATAATATCTGATGAATAATGAATTCTTGAAGCTCTGTTCTTGTACTTGCGTTTCCGATTCAGATATGGAATTTTCTACTTCTTCGCTGTTATTTAATGTACATTATTCTGCTTCTGATTGCCATTTTGAATTCTTTCATCAGAGTTAAAATAATTTAAAGGAAACTAACAGCTGTTTCCTTTTACTCATTATCGAATCAAAACATTAAGAAAAAGATCCAAGCAAAGTTAAAGGTTTAAAGCAATAAACTTAACAATTTGTGCAAATGAAAATAGATCGATCCAAATTTCCTGACTTCTGTTCGTTTTCGAAAGCCAAAACCACCGTTAGTGTACGATTTAACTCTGCAAAGGGACCTGTTCGAAGGCTTATTTTATGCTCTCATTGATAACTAAACGGATAACTGGAAGAAAAGAATGCCTTCTGTGAATCTTTTCCAGGAAACAGTTGGAGGAGTGGGGGACATCTGCGAGGTGCATATCGTCATCGCTGTGACAGAGCAATTTCTTCAGTTCATAATTACCATTTGGTAAAAAGTAAAGAATATATTATATCAATCTTATTTCTCCTATTTTAAATAATTCAAGTATTGATATAATTTTATCATCAAGTTATAAAAATTTAAAAAGTAAAAATTATGTAAGAAAAAGATACCAAGGGAATAAAATTTGTATTTTTTATTCGGGAGATGGGTGCATTTTTTAAGGAATCACCTTCCCCTCCTATCCTCATCAACAAACACTGAACTAGGCATTATATCAAACACGATAGAGAATATTTCTATTCGTTTCTCAGGTTTAATTCTTCAGGTTAAAAAAGGTTTAGTTGCAATCCTTTTTTTTTCCTTCGTGATGAAGCAAATTTAAGCATGAGGAGAAAATTTTTTTTATTGTGCTTCAAATTTCGAATATCTATAATAGTAATTTGATAGTAATTTTAATCGAATATCTATAATAGTAATTTAATAATTATAATAGTAATTTACTATCATAGATGAACATCTATGACAGTATAGTAAAATAATTACTCATCCTGGAATATTTCAATTTCGAAAAATAATCTTGAAGAGTTCATACGTCCCTTTGCACAACTCTCGAGTACATCACTGTATTAGAGTGACTATAATTTTTTATGTGGTATAAATTTTTTAATAATTCTGTCCTGAAATAAATTTCAGCAATTTTTCGCGTATAAAAATATTTATGTTTAAAAAAGAGAAAAATAGTTGTTGGTGTGACAGTGCAATTTTGTACTTCATGTATGATTTAGAGCATGTTGTTACATATGGAACAATTACATTTTTTTTTTTTGCGTCGATAGTAATTCGAACGATGTTGCAGTTTAGTAATTGTAAAATTATTTTTGCGAAACTTTTTATTTTTTTAGATGTAGTTCAATCAGCACAGTTATAAATGTTGAAACATACTAGAAAAATAAGATAAATCCTATCATATGCAGCGCATTTATCATCGCCACGTATCATACAAAAGGTCTTGCATAAAAGACTGTGTGCATGTATTCGCGATATTTTTGGTGTGATTTATCAGATTTTATTTATCGTTAATGCTGATTCGTGAAGCCATTTGTCTCTAAAACTAACATACTTCAAAACAGAATATATTTTTACCGTGTGTGTTGATTTATATCTCACTCGATAAATGCAAAAATGTAAACCCATTAATAGCTCGTACTAAGCAAACTGCTGTGAAATGTAGCATTAGTTCTACGAAAATCAACCATAATGTCGAGCAACTGCTCTGCAGATGAAGAACTAATACCAATGGACCAAGCAGAAAAGCAAGATCAGGAAAAAATAAATCAAGAAAAATGTCTCAAATTAACAAGACTCGAGACGAATTTTTAAGACACTAGGAATTCTTACTTCTATTTTGATGCCCTCCGTAGGAAGGCAATAAGAACAGACGATCGATATGCTCTGAATATACGGAAAATTTTATCAAATTTAATGAACTGAAGAAACAACTAGAAAGTAAGATTATTAGGTCTCCGAGCCCATTTTGGTGCGAAAGTCATATCGAAGCTAAATATGATATTAATGTCGCAGAAAACATGTATAAGACTGATGACCCTCCCCCCTCAAAATACTGGAATATATATATATATATATATATATATGTGTGTGTGTGTGTGTAAGATAAATCAATGGAATTATTATTAAAAACACATAAAAATAAGAGAACAAGTGAAATCCAAAAGAAAACTTTCACAGTACTATGTAAAATAAATGAATAAAATTTAAACCAAATTTGAAACTAAATGAATAATTCGAATAGCCAACAAAACATGCACATTCAGATTGGGGACTGAATTGTGGGGTTCTATGGTACAATCCCTCCCCCAGTGCATCTTGTTGAATAAAAATTGGATTACACCAAAATGCAATTTGTATATTGAAGAAAAGAATCAAGAAGAGGGGAAAAAAAAGAAAATGAAAGTCGAGATATCTCAATTACAAATTTTTTTCAAAAACCATTATTTTCCAATTAAATAATCTTTATCTAAAAATTTTCAATTAAAATTTCTTCAATTAAAACCATCCATTAAAATATCCATTTAAAAATATCTGTTTAAAATATCCAAAAATGCCCTTCAATTAAAAACAGTCCAACTAAAAATTTAAATTTTTTTTAAAACACAAAATGAGTACAATTAAAATCTTTTTAGTTAAAGTTTTAAAACTTTAAAAACAACAGCATACCCAAATCCAAGTTTTTCCAAGAAGAATCAATTCAAATCTTGAAGATGCAAAAGCCAAAATGCAAGATCTTGTGATATGTGATCAAGAATTAACAGTGCAATAGGTTCAAGGAACCTTTTAAAATAAGATATCTGATATTATGCACTGTTGCCTGATAAAATTTGAATATCAGTAATGCATAGTTAAGTTAAGTATAAAAAGTTTCAAAATATGGAATGTTTAATAAAAATCTCATAATGAATACAATCATGAATAGAAATCATATCCAATGGAACACAAGCCAGAATTTTAGTAGTTAAAATTATTTGGAATCCATTGAATAAAATATGTGTCTGTAAATGCATACTATGTAGAAATGTTTTAAGAGATCTTCACAGCTAGACCACTAACTAGCTGTCTTTGTAATCCTAATGTTTTGAGGTGGATTATAGTTTTTTAATTGAAAGATCTTAAGATTTCACGAAATTCCTGAAAGGAAATAGCCCTTATGTATAAGACTACATTTTTAGAAATGTTACAATTCTAAAAGATACCAGAATAAACTCTCACTCCTCAAGATGTAAAAATCAAAAATCATATAAATCAATTTACAAAAGATCTTAAGATCTTAGTGAGAAAAATGCCATAATATAAAAAAAAATTCTCGATGTCAAATCCAATATACTTAATCACATTTCAATATTCTCCAGAGTCCCCTGAAAACTCCTCATGGGAAATCTTAAATACATATCAAAATGGACCATCATACAAAGTATTGGAAATATATATATATATTTTTAAAATCTAATGGATAACCATATTCTATACATTCGCTTATAAATTTCTTAATATTATTTAATCTGTCTTTATCATGAGTAGCTAGCAATTTATTACGATGCAAAATACTATAACACGGGATTCGTTGCTAAACACTATAAGTCCTTGGTCATTCCAACCTGATCGAGCCAACTACCACTGTAATCTGGCTTGAGAGTGTGCAGGGATGAGTGGCAAGTGGCGTAGAGGTCAGTATGAGCGTAGATTTCGCTCTATCAGCCGTCTGTGAATGGTCGTGGTGGACACTCGTGTGCGGGTCGCACGTCTGATGGTTGATAACGATGAATCAGACACTGTGACAGCTGATCTGACAATCCCTCTGTCCTCCCGATCTGCTGTGGCCCTAGGTCGATCGCCACCATCCTGACGCTGAAATCTGCCATTGTGTACCTATTCTAGCCAGCATCTTCTAATCGCCGCATCGCTTCGATCCATATGACGAGCGATTCTCCTATTTGCCCAACCTACCTCTTTCAATCCAATGATACAAGCTCTTTCAAATTCTGACAGTTGCTCGTAGTGAGCTCGAATCCTGCGGAGAGGCATTTTTTCAGTCGTTGAAAGGTATCCTAAATCACAATGCAACAGATTATTTGCCTATCAGATTGAGAATCACTTCTTATGTACACCTGCTGAGTGCGCAGTCCCAATGCTCTGTAGCTCCCGCTATTCGTTCATTGGACACCAAATTTTAATCTTTTGCATGTTCGGTCCAAATGTCTTTGCACACGAAATTTCATTACAATCGGGCAACTCCTTCTTGGTGCATCGTTGTTGTTTTTTGTTATCGAGTGTATTGTTATACACTCTATAACAAAAAAAACAAAAAATAAAGACGAAGATTCAAGCTCATTATGAGCAGTTTGATAGAGGTTAATTTGACCAATTTGATTAACCAGAGAGGAAACAAATCTGACCAATCTGTTTAAAACAAATTTGAATCATGTTAGAATATAATTTAAAACAACAAATTTTTCGCGTGTAGTCAAACAATGAAAATAACACAGACAGTAAAATACCTGCTTGGTGTAAATAGGTTTGCAACTGGGTTGAGTCAACGAGTGTTGCCATTTTCCGCAGTCCCATGCTAGATAGAACTCCCAGTAGCGATATGCGTGGAGTGACTCTTGGACCAATCAGAATTGGCTGAAAAGAAATATTTTTCAGAAATTTTCGACACAAGTGTATATATATATCTGGCTAAAAAGAATTTATTGTAAAATTTCTATTAGTACAGCTTCGTGTGAGAATTATTCCTGATCTTCACGAGATACAAAAAGAAATGTTTGGAATATTTTCAGTCAGAATTTAAGTATGCATAATAAACGGATTTAAAGCATAATGTTTTAAGAAACTTAATTTTATCATATTATTTCAATTATAAGCAGTCGTCTTATTTTATTTAAATATTGAAAATTATTTTTAACATTTTTTTACTCGAAAAATATTGAAAAAATAACATAAATAATATTAAGAATACCATATTAAATTGTTTTACATGCATTGACGTGGCATGACCTTCGATTTCGCATCCCATAATTTCAGTCTCCGCCATTTTTCACACTATTCAAGTTCTTTTTAATTTTCAGAACATTCTTTTATTCTCAACGATAATCTTTGGTGAAATCAGAAGAAATTTATGACAATATTCGAACATAATCACCCGCACGATTTCTGACTGTACCTCCTAACATCCGCGGCCTTTTGATTTTTAAAATTCAAATTTATCTTTGAAATTTAATATTAATCTGACAATATCTGTATATTCATCAACTCTTGAAAATATTAAAATGCATCTCAAACATTAATTTAAAAAAAACAAAAACGATGCAAGATGGATTCGAACAGCTTTCTCTTGTCTTTGATGTAATAAAATATCTTCAAAGTTAAAAATACATTATTTTTACAAGGCGCTTATGTTTTTTTCTCTGAATCAATCATGATTACAGACATCCTTATCTTCAAAGTGATTCATTTTCATAATCGATCACGTTTTGTTTTACTTTTAATAGGAATTATACAAGTTCTTGGCCGTGTAAAGCCATTTTCGTTAAGAAACTTTTGATGTTTTGAACAATCAGTTAAAAAAAATTGTTACATCTGCTTTAACAGCTGATTTATACCCACAATTGGTCAAGCCTTGTTACGATGAGAGATATAAAGCGATAAAATTCTCATTTGAGAGAATATTGTGACCTCATGATAATATGTTGTCATTTATCGAACTCTAATGTTGCCTAATGGGTACTTTCTAATGTTTGGAGAATGAGTCCTAAAAACGGGAACACTTTTTCAGATAGGCAATTGATCTAGAATTAATACCATACTCGTATTTTGACTTCACTGCCCGCTTCATAAATTGTAATTACTTTAAAATTTTATTTATTTTTCCTTCGACCGATTCTTTCTGTGTAACATATTTTCAAACTTCATTTTCTGCTGAGTAGAATTTTAACTTCGAATGTTAAAGAGACATGTAAAAAGCGCGCGAATTTAACAAAAAAAAAATTAAAGTACCATTAACAGTTAGATATCTGTTTTGAGAAGAAAACTATTTTTGAATCGGTATATTTTTCGGTCATCTACTATTTTTTACAGGAAAATATTGCTTTTAAATGGCTTTTTGTTTTTACTACATTCAGTTTGAAAAAAAAAAAAAAGATTTTTGTACTTAAATCATTCCTTATTATTCAAATGTTGTTTGAAAGCCAAGAGAGTTTTACTCACTTTCTATTGTATAACAAAAATAAATCCTTCAGGAGGTTAGATTATTTTGGTAATTTTACTAAAAATTTTGGAACCAAAAAAATACTTGGAAAGTCTTTCTTAGATTTGCCCAGCAAAATTTAAGAAAACAAAGAATCTTATTTAAATAATTGAATTAAAAAAAAAGTTAAGTTATTTATTTTATGCTTAAATCTGAGAACATATTTTATGCAGATGTTATTTTAAACCTTAAATCAGAAACAGCAATTAAGACACATGAAAAGAAACAGCAAGGAATTTTAATTACTCAAAAAGTTTGTATTTGTTTATCTAAAATAAATTGCGTATGGTGCAAATATATATTGAAAATCGTTCGAACAAATTTTCATGATGATCTAATAAAAATTAAAGATTTTAGCAGTTAAGACTCGTGTTCTTTGAAACAAAAATTATGCTCTTTGGGAAATTTTAAGAACAAAATATAAGAAATTTTATTTAAAGGTGAGTAAATATGTTTTTTTTTTCAGTTAAGAACGACTCCAATGAAAAATTTTAATCCGTTTTTCAATTATTTCAGAACATTTTCATTGGAGGCAGATGGCAGTAGCATCACGTAAGAAATGTATGAATGTGCATTCGTCAGGGATTTTATTCATACTCAACTGATTCATACAAAATATTTTTTTGACTAAATTTTGGTAGCTCGACAGTAATTAATTGACTTTTAATGCAGAAAGCTAGTTGCAGCTAGACTTATGGGACATTCTATTTTGGAAATTGCTAGGGAATTCAACATTCTTCGATTTACAGTGTCAAGAATTAACTTAAGAAAATAATGTAAAGAAAGTTGTGTTTTCCATTTAATTTCAATTTTTGGAACAACATATTTCTATGAAACTTTGTATTTCACAATGAAGTTCGTGAAGATGGAAAGTCCTTTTCAGTTGACCAATCACCATCTCATAGAATTTCTGTGAACTGGATTACCAAAATTTACGACAAATTTCAAATATTTGATCAAATATTTTTGTACAATTCAATACTTTTATTAATGTATTTTTATTTAAATTTTGTAATAATCATTAGGATTTTCTTTCTGTTGATTACGTTTTCACATACTTGTATACTTAACACATTACTCAGAATTTATATAGAATATGTAAGTATATTTATTAAATTAAAATTTATTCTGTATATTGAATGATATGTATCAATGACTCTTTGTAATGTATGAAAATCTGGAATGAGGCTCTCATTGACCTCATACACGCTCACTTCTATGCTATAACCTCTCTGGAACTCCCATCATAGTTAATACATTTTCTATCGTAAAAAGGTAATCTTGTTCTGTGATATTATGAGAAGATTATATTGAGATGAAAGACATTAAAATGAAAGCAAACCTTTTGAACCCAAAATCACTAATCTAGAATCTGTGCGAACAAAAATTTTAAAAATAAGAATCTGTTCTATTTCGAAATAAATTATTTTCTAAATTTATTTAATAAATTTTAATTTTTTAAAATTATAAAATAAAAAAATTCCAACATTTTTGTAAACTTTGTTCTCAGACATTTGAGCACAGAAACCTTCTGCTTCGTATTTATATTATGATCATATTATCAATGATTATGTAGAAATATTTAACAGAAAATTGAATCGTAAGAACTTTTGATGTTGAAAAGATAAAATTCACTGCCCTTAAAATACAATGCTATACTATTAAAAACAAAGAATTTGATTTTTATTGTATGATAATTTCGAAAATACATAGAAAGAATACATGTTTGAACTTGACAAAACTGAAGACAGAATTATTTAGAAGTGATAGGGAAAAGGAATGCGTAAATATGATATGAACATGTTATAACACGACCAAATTACACCCATTTAACATTCCGCGGCCATAAGAATATATTATCTTACTCTGCCAATCAGCTTCCTTAAGTTTGGTGGTATCACTTAAGCAAACCTATAACAATTCAACGATGGTGTTAAGTTCTAATAATAGATATGCAGTACATTTAGTACAAAGTCATTTCTAGCTTTTTCTTTGTCACTGTGTGACTACAGCTTTATATTTTAGTCTTCTCTTAAACTACCGTATTCAGAATTACAGGAAATGAAACGAAAGTCTAGTTCCATAGATGTATCAAGTGAACGAGTGTTTTAATGATGATAATGATAACGAGGTAGATTCATCTTTCTCTGACGATGCTGTTCCTCTACATCATTTCCATCTGGGTCAAGACATCTATGCTGCAGTGACGTATTTTGCTAACACTGTACAAATTCATTTGCGTCAATATGGAAGAGATGATAATAATCGCCTTTTTCCAACTAAAAGAGGCATGTGTATGTCACCTGTGCTCTGGCAATCACTTGCCAAATGCATCGAGAAAACCAATGTACCCTCCTCTCCTGAACAAAGACGCGTTGGTGATTTCAGCAGTTCCACATATTACCTGCCAGCTTTGTTTAAACCAAAAGGATTATTCTTAGAAGTTTATCCCAGGAACTTGTGTTCTGAACGAAAGTAACTGGTGTGAATTAGTACGAATCCACAAGAAAATTACGGAAAGTGCCATGTTGATTCTATTATATTGTATATTTCGAAATGTGTTGTTGCTTGAAGCTTCGAAAATTACACCAAGTGCTGTGGGGAATACTGACTTTTCAGAAGTTGAATCGGTGTTAACAACTTCATTGTGTGACTATCTGGGAAATTATATTACCGATGTATTAGAATTTTAAGGATGTATCTAGGTATATGATAATCAACTTGTACACGATTGCATGACGATGAATTACGAGAGTCGTTTACAGAGGTATGGTGAACTTGCTCATTTTCCCTTAAACTTCGAACAATTGGCTGCAGTTGTTTTACAGAAAAATTCTCAATTGTCAAATTATATAAACAAATCTTTCTTAGAAAAACTAGATATGTCTGTTATGGTTGAAAATGCAAAGCAAATGTATATTTCTTTTGATCAAAGTCTTTAAATAAATATGCTTGTTTTACATAATATTTTTGTATGTTTTATTATTCAACTTTATATCTAATTTATATGTAGAATAATTTAGAGTTACAATAAAATATTTCAAAATTTGTCTTTTTAAACGTTAGTAAATCACATTATTTCTTTTTTTTAAAGAAGTATTTTTAATATTAACATAGAAAATAAAAAATATTTATGATTAAGTATAACTTTTTCAATGCTGTAAAATGAAATATTAAATAATTTTAATGCAAGAAAATAAGTAATTTTTTTTCTCCTTAAAGTTAGAAAAATAAAAATAAAGCTTTAAAAATAATTTTTAAAATAAAATGTTAAACAGTTTTAATGTTAGAAATATAATTTTTTTTTTTAAAAAAATGTTTCTTTTTTTAATATTAGAAAAATAAAAATTAAAATTAACATAACTTTTAAAATAAAGCGTTAAGCAATTTTAATGTTAAAAAATAAATTTTTAAAAACAGAATTACTTTTTTTTAACATTAGAAATATAAAAATAAAAATATTACTGTAACTTTTAAAATAAAATTTTTTCAACTCTTATGGTAGAAAATAATTTTTTTAAAAACATAATTTTTTTTTTCTAATATTAGAAAAAATTACAGATAACTTTTTTATTTTTATGCTAGAAAATAATATTTTGAAAACATATTAATATTTCTTAGTGTTAGAAAAATTAAGAATAACTTTTAAAGTAAAATGTTAAACAATTTTAATTTTAGAAAATAAATTTTTAAAACCATAATATTTCTTTCTTTTCGAAAAAATTAGAAAATTTTTAACATAACTTTTAAAATAAAATGTTAAAACAATTTTAATGTTAGATTTTCATAAACGTAATATATTTTCTTAATGTTAGAAAAAATCCAGAATAACTTTTCATTTTTATGTTAGAAAATAAATTTTTTAAAACATAAAATTTTTTCTTAATGGTAGAAAATAAATTTTTAAAAACATATTATTTTTTTCTTAATATTAGAAAAATTAAGTATAAATTTTTATTTTTATGTCAGAAATTTTTTTTAAGCAAAATACTTTTTTATAAGAACGAAAATTTAAAATCATACTTTTAGGAATAAAAATAAATTTTTAAAATTATTTAAAAAAATTTTTTTTTACCTTTAATAAAAAATGTTTTTAATATTACATCTTTAAGTAATGATTTCAGATCAGCACAAGAATAAAAATAGAAAATTATTTTTACTAAGCAATTTAAAAACCCTCTGCAGTTCTAAAGAGAGGTAATAACAAGTACTTTGTGTATTTTGTTTGGCAGGCAGGTACGAGAAAGGAACAAAAATTAAAATATTTTCAATTATTCTAAAAGTTAAACTTATTCACGCATCTTTCGACTGATTTCTCTCGGGCAATTCGTGAAACCAGTACGGATTCATGGGAGGATACATCAACAACACGCTTCCATGTTCAAAGGTACGCATACGTTTTCGCAACCTCTTCTCTTAAACATTAAACCTCGCGTGGCACTGGACGAAAATGTAACAATGGAATATTCCGCATTCAAATCATTTTCGTCGTCCTTGTGCAACCCGATCGAGTCCTTTCCATTCTGGTATGGATTGACGAGGCAAAAATTTAAATGTTTCTCTTTTTCAATCAGTTCATCAGTTACTTTCAGCAAATCCTTCAAAATTTTTACAAGTTTTTTGGCTTTGAATTCAGTTTTAGAAAATTTGTTTGTTACACCGTCATCATCGTAAGGTGCAATTTGTCAGGGAACAAAGTATTTTTTACCATTAATTATTAACGTAGAGGGCTTCTTTGATAAATATTCAGTATGGTTTTCCAAAGTGGCAAAAGCATCGTTGATTTTTGGGGTGGTGAAAAGTTTTCGATGTTCCAAAAACAATCCTTCTCACTCATCGATTCAATATGCTCGGATTTTACCGATTCCATGTGGTTGGATAATAGCAAAATAGTTACAATTATGTCAATTGCTTCGCATCGTTTCAGTTTTCATATAATTTTTTCAAGAAGATTTTAAAACACATTAGATGGATTGACTTTGCAGACCGTTGATTTTTTTGAAAATTATGCAATATCATACACTTTTTTCAGCCAAAGATCTGTAAATGCCTGCATCACAATTTCAAACAATCAAAGTTCCTCACGTGTTCACATATTTATTTCTTATTTTTATCCATAATAAGAAATATTATCTCAACATGTCTGCAGAATCCAAAGATAAGATACCGTGTGTTGACATGGCAGTAAGTAAAAATTCAACATTTCTCACATTACTAAATTATTCATTATATAAAACTAAAATAATTAATTAAATAAATAAAAATAAGCCTTATGCATATATATATATATATATATATATACTAAGAAATTATAAGACAAAATGACAAAATCTCACAGAAGATAATACATTCATTTCCTAGATTTTTTTTTTCAAATGTTGAAATATAGAGAAATTATGTTCAATTAGTGCTTTTAATTAAGCTAAGTAATGTCCGATTCCACTATTTTGAGTGTAAGAGAAGGAGCCTAATATTAATTTTTTTTTTCAATTTATTCAGACTATATTAGTTTCATTAGTTTTAACTTTTGTATAATCCTTTAATTTATTTTGTATATAAACAAAACTTGCTTATGCATATGTAGATAACATTATAGTAAGATTAAAATACGTATGGCCAACATTAAGACGAAATTCACCGTAAAAATACACATTATGCAAAGAAATACGTAGAAAAAACAGGGATTTTATAGGGTTTCTTTGTTCAGGTTTCACAGAAAAATCATTGCTAGGGAAAAAAATCTAACTTGATAGTCATCTGTATTAACATTATAAGAAATAAATTTATTATTTGACAAAAATACTAGAAATTGATGTTTTCATATTAAATCCAGATTTTTGGATGGTTAGTTCAAGTGCCAAAAAAATTACGAAAAGAAATAATTCACAAATACGTAATAGCCAGCATTATCTAGTAATTTCCATATAAATGTTGCAGAAAAATGCTAAAAACTTTAATAAGTACAAAAAATGATAGCCTTAAATAATATAGTCTGACTTCGATTGTTAAGTTTATTTTCGTTTCAGAAAAAGTATTAACTTACTCATCATTAACGTTTCTTTTAAATCTAAAAAAAACGAATAATATAAGTGCGGAAACTATGTAAATGCCTTTTTTTTTCTAAAAAAAAATAATAAGCATGTAGTAAAAATAATATAATATATCTAAACAGCAAAATATACAGATATAAAGAAATTTTAAAACAAAGTTAAAAAATTTCAGCCAAATTAGTGTATTCAGTACCGAGTTTTCTAAAATGACAAAATATAAAGTAATAATGATTACGCAAGAAGGTAAAAGTTCACAATGAATTCCAATATCTTTGTGTTAAAAACAGTTTCTTTTCAGTTGTAAAAATAATAATCATTTCGGTACCATACATTTGTCGCTAATTATAAAATAATATGCGAAATATATGCTAATAATATATGCTAACTCGATATGCGAAAAATAACTAATATTTATCGTTATTGTTCAAAGCTTAAATCAATTTTTCTGTCATCAGAAAATTTAGAAAGTAATGTTTTGAATAAGATAAGTACAAGATATTTTTTATTACAAGATATTTTTCAAATAATAAAATTCAAAACTCATTGGTTACAAAAAGAAAAAGTCTTAAATTTATTTTACCTATTCATATAAAATTCGTTTAGAAAAGAATTGTTTGTAAAAATTCTAACTCGATATTCGAAATTAGCAATATTATTAGAATTTTTTCAACAAACTTACTGTAGATCAATGTAATTATTTCGTAATTTATGGTTTTTTATACTAAATAAATCAATTCAAATTTATTCAGAATATTCCTTTAACTAAACGCAGCGTGTTTAGAAAATAATCTTATTGGATATATAATTTTAAACAACATTATTAGTCTAAAATAATGTAAGAAATAAAAAAGAAGCAGTATTCAAAAAGCTAAATAAAAGGAGGGGAATTAATATTTAGTTGAGTAATCATGAAAGAAAAAATAATTAAAGATCATACAGATTAAAAAATTTTGCTACAAAATCATTTTAAAAATAAACCTACTAAACATTACTAGAATTTCATACTAAACAAAATTATAAAATCTTCAAAGAATACAGTAAAACTCAATGGGGTAAATAACTGCTTTTAAATTTCATTTCCTAATCATATAAAAGTTTGTTTCTTTTGTATTACTTAATTTCTCAGAATGTTTAGATGTACAATGGCAATGCACACGAGAAAATTCACATAATACATTTCAAAAAGCATTGAAACTTATCTTATATATCAACACAACGAGCTTATCGTTTCGTAAATAGCAATCCGAAAGATAAGGTAGCAGAGTGGAGCCCCTTGTCGATACCATTCAAATAATAGGTTATATGATAACCTTATCAGGGTATTCAATCAAACGCGGTAAGAGGGGCGGGGGTATGACGTCACTTCCGTCCCACGAGGTTGCCGGCTTAATACTAATATTGCACACTATATCGTAGAATTATTTAAATTACGCCAGCTGTCTCATCAAAGCAAACACTTTGAGATATCTTGATAAATTTAATATAGTATTATCGAATGTTATTTTTTTAAAAAATTCACAAATTCTCCTCTAAGAAATTATTTTATATAGTTTATTTCAAATTTTAGTCCTATTTAAATGGCTCAAATTTCTGTCTTAATATGCGTCAGAATTACTAGCATGAATTTTTACTTTATTTTGATTTAATATTATCAAAATGATTCTTTTCTTCTTCTTATTATTATTTTCTTTATCTTGTTCTTCTTTTGGTTTAAATTTTTCTTCCGTGTTTCTGATTCCTTTTAAATTTTTTGTACACATTTTTTATTTTATACTTTCTCTTTTTCATCGGTTTGTTTCATCTTTCTTTACAATATCAAAAGTAAAATATTTAATAAAAAGAATAATTGTACCGATTGATTTAAGTTGCATGAGTTCACCCTGGAAATTGCTTTAGATATCGAATAACAGCCATCGAATGTTCTGAGCATATTTAGCATCTGAAACACGTTGTAAATTTAGATCAAAGATATAACTTGAATAGTTTACTTAACTCTTGAATAAGATATAAAGTAGAAAAAGGGTTGTGTGTGTGTGAAATAATAGTTAAAAAACGAAATGCTAAAACTTTATTATTATTGGAAAAAATTGTGGTTAAAAACGATTTAATCTTCGTAGCAATAACCGGAGATTGTTTTGAAACATCAAGTTATTAGAATGAAAAAAAAAAGCATAAAAAGAAGAATGTTTTTTTTTCTCTTGTCACGTTTTCAGAAGATATTTGTGGGTGTAATAAGATAGCAAAAGAGAAAGGTTATCTTTAATTTTAGAAGTTCAGAAACGTTTATGTAATATTTCTTTCTTTTGGTGTCCCATTAAAGTTTTGAACATTTGCAACCAATCATGCTCCTCCTCAAAGTATTGTTAGAAAGAATGATACAAAAAAAAAAAAAAAAAAAAAAAAACTCTGCAAAGTTCTATAATGCATAAGAAGACATTTTAAGAATTAATTTTTGAAATAAAAAAACTAAACTGGTTCTTACAACAAATATTCAAACAAGTATTCGTGTTTCACAAAGCAATTAAGATACTTCAACGAAGAAAACAAATCAAATTATCTTAAATTTTCCTTTTAATCGTATTCTACCAAAATGTGAATTGATTTCATAACCAGCTGTGACTCAAATTCCTAAATAGTTAAAACGTATTCTTAGCCTTTTCATTGACGATAGTAATTCGTTTTGTCTTTTGTCTTTGCTTAAAACTGAATTAAGCAAATCGAATTATTTATTTCACTTCAAAAACATTGTTTTTATCCAATTTTATTTTTTAAACATATATCTCTATTTCCAAAACATGTTTAGGAATATCATTAATACGCTATGCAATAAAAAACGATATCATACTTATTTTTCAGACTATAATATTGTCGGATTAATTCTTTGATCAATCAAATGACTTTTCATTTATCTTTCAAGACAATTTAAGTCACAAAAATAACCAAACGAAGAAATATAGCATAATAAAATAATCGTAGCAATATTTTGTATAAACTAATCAGATAACGCGTATTGGAATGTATTTGAATGAGAGATGTTATTAACGCCGCACGAAACCGGTTTGAATGAGTGTAAACAAAATAACATAAATCTATTACAATTAACAAAATACATTGTGCTTTGATGTTATGCTCTTAGAATTGGAAATGTTGCAATTCAACAAGCATTACAGCACTGCATTTGTAAATATTGCAACAATTCTGGGTACTATTTAACATACCAATAAATTTAGACGAATTATGCAAGAACACATGAAAGAGATTGATTGTCTTAACGTGACAATATCTATATTCCGTTGCTAAATGCTCTGTTGTCTGAAAACTGTTAAATAAATAGGCAAAAAATTATATTTCTCATTGTCAGTGCTGTATGTTTAAACACCCAGTTGACGTCAAAATGTAACGCATTTCAACTAGAATAACAGAAGACAACAGACTGTCAACTAAACATTAAATAACTGTGATTTTTCTTATTCTGTATTGCCTTCAACTCCTGAAATAAAAGAAGTTGAGTGACATACAAATCTTCCGCAATCTGTTTTAAGATCCGAAAATTTCGTCTGCGATAGGTAATAGATTATAAAAGCTCAAAAATAGAGATACGGTGTCTGGTATTGTATTACGATGATATTTCTACCAAAGGCTATAAGGTTTTTAGCATATGAATTTCTTACACACCAAGCTTCTATCTAACTCTGCTATAAGTTCGTAGCTTATGAATTTTTTTATACTCCAAGTTTATAGCGTACGAGCTTCTTATTATAATCTTAAAAATAGAATCATGAATAAGAATCGTGCTAGAATGCTCGAGCTTGTTTTTACTTTGACTAAATTAGCATATAATTTTATCTTTATAATAGACTATTGGAAACGAACTTTGGATTTTCGGACTACAATCAAAAAGTGAAGATGACACCTGAGAGGGGAGTTCATTTACCAAGCTTCAATGTGGCCACTGTAGCCTTCTAATCATGGTCGCGAACACGCGGCTTACGGTATTTCCGTCGAATCAAGGTTTCGAGTCCTGATGCCACTGTAGAGCTGTCGTGTAGTGGGATGATAACCGTTAAATCTATCGAGGCTCGTTGGCGTAGTGGAGAAGTTTGGAGAGGAAGGGGCCAGCTCAGGGGTCGTCACGTGACCGATGATAAAAATTACAAGAACCTTCGCCAATACTAGACGTGTTGTTTCTATATATAATGTATTTTCTTCTTGTTTTCAATAAATAATTAGTCATACTAAACTACTACCTAACCCTATGAGAATTCTTTCACGTAAATGAAGTACTGTATTCTCGCAAATAACATTGGATGTTATTTGCGAGAATACAGTACTTCATTTACGTGACTATGCTTACAGTGTATTTTCAAAAAGATCGCGAAGTTCGTACCAATTCATATTTCTGTAGTCCTTCATCCATGTAGACTAAAATACCACTTTTTCTGGTACTTGATGTATACAATTGTTTCTGGAATGATACTTTTAGCAACCTCATCATGTATTTATTAAATTACAGTTAACTTATTAAGATCTATCTGAGGTGCTTTAAACTATTCCAAGAATAATATGCCTATTGAGAGTAAAAAAAATAGGATTTTTTTTTTAAAAAAAAATCATTTATCTTTGAAGATTACTCAGAAAATTTTTCTCGCTTTATTTTCTTTGTAAAGGAAGTAAATGTTTCTGTTAATATTTTCACACATCATTATAGTTTCTTAAAGTGCTTTTCAAAAATATACAATGCATAAGCATAAGTAAAATGAACGTTTTAATTTGACATTTAATCTGATAAACAAAAATATAAATTAAAACTATATTTAATTACGTTATAAAACTGAATAAAATATATTGTTTGGGTTTGTAAAATATTTATTTGCAATATTTATTTTTATGGTACCTCTTAGTAGTCTGTATTATTTCGTTAGATTTATTTTTTATTCACAGTCACCAATTTTTATAAGTATTACAATAAATATGCATAACATAGGTATAGTAAATCCGTCATTGTAATAGATAAAAATCTCTTCACGTTGAGTCTCACAAAACCATAATGCTACGAGAAACATCAACATATTTGAGATAATATCTTTTAATGTTAGAATATTATCATTCAGATTTTCATTTCAACTTCTTCATCGTCTCTTATTCTATAGGTAACATCATGTGATATAATTGGTTGAACAGTTTCTTTTTCCTACTATTTTGATTCTCATAGATACAATCAAGAGTAATTTTGTAAAGCATCAGATAAACCTATTTAATTTTCAGTTGCAATCGAATATTTAATTTCCTCTAGCAGAGAAAAAAATATTTCAAAATCTGTAGAATATCAATATTTTGTTAGTCTATGATTCTTTAAAATGGGGCACTCTTAATCTTCTTCCACAGACCCCTTTTCCCATAAGGTTAAGGCCACATATTCCTTCTCAGATAGACTTTTCTTTAACATGCCCTTTCATGCTGCATATTTGTAGAGTAAAATTAAGAAGGAAACTATTTTGAAAAGACGAATAAAGGAAATAAAATTACAATACAGATATGTGTGCATTTTTTTAAAAAACATTAAGTAGCCGTGGTAGCCTAGTGGTCATGATCACGAACTCACGACCGGGGTTGTTTTCAACTAAACGTGACTTCGAACCATGATGTCTCTAAAGACCCACCATGTAACGGGGCTGTTGTGCTTTAAATCTGGTTGAAGTCTCAAGTCCTCCCAAAGGCGTAGTGTAGAAGTTTATAAAGGAAGGGCCATCTCACGTGTCACTCTCGTCACTTGGCTGAGGCTCAAAATGGTGAGATCCGTCGCCATAAACCCTCATGTTGCTTTTAAATGCTACATAAATAAGCAATCAATCAATCAAAAAAAACTCGCCAATTTTTAAACATCATGGTAGATTTTCTTATTGTGTTCTCAGACAAAAGCCGTTTTCCCGGCCAGCATTGGTACCAAGTCTCTGGCAATACGGCGTAGACATTCTGGATCAACACCAATTGTTATGTTTTAAGCAGCAATTTCATATAACAGCGGAAGCCCTCTCGTTATTATCCCCAGGAAATTTCTTCGTCAGATCGAGGTTTGAGCCAGTTTTGCTGCCATTTTTGATCACTAATTTTGATTAGGCATTTCCAACCGGATAACATTCGTCCCCCATACCGTTGCTGTTACTCAACATGCTCTACAGAGTCTTGTAACTCCTTAGAGCACAGCATGAGAGAACTCCAGATTTTTCTCTTGACAAACGCATTTGGTACATCATTGGACAACAAATCCAGCCTCTGCCACAATCAGCACGGACTGTTATGATTTGACAAACCAAGTGCAACAGGCATTGAACTCCATCCCACAAAATGACATGAGGCAATACGATACATGTACGTTTTCATGTTGGTGCTCAAAATGTGGTGATTACAACGGTTATTAATGTACCATCATTTCACATTTGCAATGGTTCTTCTTGTGCATACCTTAATCCAGTGGTCTTCTCACTGCGTTCCGCGGGAGCTCCAGGGTTTTCCGATTCAAATCCCAGGGTTCTGCGAGTCGATATAAAAATTTGAAAAGAGAATCATAAAATACTCACACTGCTTGTTTAATATTTATTAACTAAAAATATAAGCATATATTTATTTATCTTTGAAAATTAATCAGAAGGTTCGTATGTGGGCAGTCGGCGCCCGTAACGTGAGGTCAGCTGTGACGTACATGCAAAAGTAGCTCCCTATTTTCAATTGTTCGGTCAATATGAATGCTAAATAGATTCACGTCCAGTATGGAGTGTATAAGATGGCGATTATCTAAAGACGAGGTATCGTTGAGTGATCCGTGAACCATTTTTTTTAACGTATGAGGCAACAAAAGAAAAATATGGAAAAAAATTAAATGCAGTACATGAAATGCAACTACAGATAACACCAATAGAGAGAACAGAGATAGAACTTTAACAATTTGTGTAAAAAAAAACGTAAGCACTCCTTCCCTCATAATGGAGGGGTAAGTGACACTTAAGGCACGAATTAATGCTATTAATGAGTAAATTACATTAATTTAACGTTAAAATCTTTAACAAAAAATACAATAATTTTCTTTAGTTGTTTTTATATAGAGTACCTATAATATATTGATATAATATAAATATCAATTTAAAATAAATTTTTCTAAGGGTGGGATGGAACTCCTGGAAACAACCTGAAAGTCCTAAGGGTTCCGTGAATCGACGAAATTTGAAGACTACTGCCTTAGCCTATGATCTTGAAACTGAATAATATGTCAAATGAATATGTTACATAGACAAACACTTAGTCGATATCCACGAAAGAAAAGGGGACTGCAGGAGCTGTAAACAGGTGTGCTTGAGATTAGATCCCATTTAAGAAGATTATCACACCAATTTAGGTATTCCGCAAAATCCATAATGCACCTAACACAGATTTTATCTATATATTTACATAATATTGACGTAGGCACATAATAATATTTACAACCATTTAAAAATTGATTAATTCTTGTGCAAATAGATACCTATTCACTTTGTGCTTGCAATACTTGCAACTTGTACATTTAATACCAAGCATTGTGCGCATGCGCGCAGTAACAACGTTTTTTATCTAGACATGTACCTAGAACTTAGCAAGGACAAAGTAGACTTGTACCATTTGTGCTTGATAGGACTTTTTTTTTTCGTCTGTTGTAAATACAAGTGAGAGAGACAAACACTCCATTTGCTTTCTGAATTTTGAGAAGAACAGTGACAAGTAAACATTTCCAAAATACAAATAAAAATATATATCGAAGTCCTCTTCTTTGAACTTCAATAATAGTAATTTTTTAAATAATTTTTTTTTTTTTTTTTTTGATTTTTCCTCCAACTGTGGGAAGATGCCGATCATGTTTACAATCCCACGTAATTTTTAAAATTTAAAGTGAACGCGTTTATAAAAATAACAACAAAGATAATTCAGCGAATTGCTTTGTTTTGCGGGGAGGACGAAATATCCCTCTTTCAAACTCTATTCAATATTTTGCATTATAACAAGTGTTTTACAAGTTTCGTATTATAAAAAAGAATTTCAGCTCGAGGAAGTACACTCGAGTGAAAAATTAAGAGAATTAGCAAATTATACTTATTTTTACAACAAAAAAAAATATTTCACTAAAATTATTAATTATGCCACCGAGAATTATGTAAGTATTTAGAGTCGAATATGTACACGTACATGTCTGCTTAGCTGTGACTGTGGAGGGGATATGAGCACACGAAGGATTGTCGGCGCTTTATGTACTCCTACTCCTTCACGACATTCGCCATGTTTCTCGCAAGAGTTAAGTAAATTTTATAAGGTATCAGGTAAAATAATAACCAAAAATGTGAAACAAAATCAAATAGAGAATTGTTGGTAGATTGGAGGTTGGCCAATCACAAGCGCATGTGACTATGCCCAATGTCATCTGCAATATGGGGAACCAGTTTCATGGATCCATATCGAGAAGACCAAGATCCCCAACAGCGAATGAGGATCGTTATCTAGCACTTTCAGCGCGTTGACACAGGACTACTACAGCTTCACAACTGTTACGTGAGTTGTAAGCTGCCGAGGAAATCCGAGTTTCATGGTCTACAGCTGCCCCAAGGCTTCTTGAGAGAGGACAGAATGCTGTATACCTGTTGTTTGCATCCCACTCACTGCAGCACACAAGAGAGCACGTTAATATGGTGCAGACAACATGAGCCTTGGATCAGACTACAGGGGAGAATAGTACTTTTTACAGGTGAATCAAGGTTCATTCTGGACACTTATTCTCGACGTAACTGTATCTGGAGACAACCTGTTACACAATACTATTCCTCTTCATTAGGGAAAGGGACGGTGATGGAGGTGCAATGGTTTGGGTAGGTATTATGTTGGACAAAGGCTCCTGTTATGAAATATAGGAAGAAGATCTTAAAGCCCTATATTTGACTTTTCAATGGAAACTGATGGCTCAGTATTCCTGTAACAAACGACAACGCTCATCCGCATAATATGTCTCAAATGGTCGAGGATAACTGGGAAGGTGAGAATGTTCACCGCATGGATTGGCAGCCACCTCTTATGACCTTAAACCCTGTAGAGCATGTCTAGGACGCACTTTGGAAAGCGATTATAATATCTAGACCTCCTTCTCCGATAACCATACTGGAGTTAAAAATTGTACTTGCTGCAGGAATGGCATCGACTGCCACAGAGACTCTTCAACTACCTCCCGTACAACACGTCGCCACACTGTATGACTGACTTGTATAGCTGTGAGAGACCATTCCTCATGTTAGACTAACTTTCAGTTCAATATCATAACGTGGATACCCGACATCCCTGCTCTATGAGCTTTGTGACAATCATGCATGCATAAAATAACTTTTGAATTATACATCTCTTTCTCAGTTATAAATGCATACTTATACTAATCTCTAAAATCCGTCCATTAGTTTTTCAAACTTTCGATCATAATGTGCAAATTCTTTTAGCACACGAGTGCGGTTAAATTTTGCTGTTGAACGGATTAGGTCATTTTGTGTTGGACAAAAGGTGGCATTTTTAATTTTTTTACACTTTCGTATAAGGTATATTTTGCAAAATAATTTTATTTAGTTAGTTGTTTAATCTAAATAGAAATATAGCCAGTATAGCTATGACTTGAAGTTTGATTTCATTCCATAATTGTCGGACACACGAATGCCTATATGCCTTTTATGCAACAAAATTTTGAAGCAATGAATCTATTAAACCAAAGCTGAAGGATCATTTAAGAAGGTGTCATCTTGATGAAAAGATAAATATTGGAAATACTTTCCAATATTGAAAGAAAACTTCTGAAGAGATCCACAGTAAGTAGTATTTTCGCTTTAACTTCAAAAAGAAACGATGATGACTTGAAAGCATCTTATAATAACTCTTTAATTCTAACAAAATCAGGGAAGCCTCATATTATTGGATAATACCTAATTTTTCCATCGTTGAAGAGGTTTTAAAAACTGTTCTACGTAAACCTGCGTGTAATACATTCAAAAAATTCCTTTGAAAAACAAAATACTTCAAAGAGGTATTGATAAGCAATGATGCTGAACATATTTTTGTGTAATAATCTGGAAATGACCCATTTCTCTATACAATTGAATCAATTTATATGGCAATGAAACACTATTATTGACATTAGTTTGTTATGTTAAGGAACAAAAACTGCTCTTCGCAATATATATATATATATATATATATATATATATATATACACAATTTTGAAATAACACGGTTCACCAATATACTTTTGTACTCGAATTTTTTGTTCTAGCACGAATCCCCCGCCTTCATTTTTTTTTTTAAATTCTACTTTTGACATTGAAACCAGAATACGGTCGTTTTACGCTAACACATGTGTGATTGACTTGGTCTATTCATGGCTTGTTTACTTTGTATTCTGAAGTTACGGGGAATACCCGAGTCTTTTTTTTTATCACTGTTTTCTTTATTTCGTTGTACTTCAATTTGAACATAGCATTTTGTTCTTCTGCCGTTGTCATAGAAACTCGGGTTACACTGAGAAAAGGGTGTGACTATAACCAACGAAATTCGCCCAATTTGGAAAGGAAAGATATAAATTCCTGCGAAAAATTTATTTGTTTCATTATAAGTTCGCATCTTTAATTCTATTAGTCCATTTATTAATACACCTGTTAGTAAAACAAAAGTTTCTAATATGTTTAATCTTCATCCAACTAATTGCCAAGCTTATCTCCAAATTACTTTATGAATCATTATAAAAAGTGGTAGTTTCGTAGAACAAAAATCAGCTGTGTGTTCTGAAACTGAAACTCTATCAAATGCAATCGGTAGCGAAGGTTTTAATGACATGCAAACAGCTGACATCGAAGAATTGATGCTAGAAAGCTCTTTGTACGAGGACGATTTGACCGAATTTATGACAGTTCGTGATAATATAGAAGTCGATAATGACGAAGCCTAAGGTTAAGTTCAGCTATAAACAGCTATTTAATTCGAGAGGGCTTGAAATTTGTTACGAGTATGAAATAACATTTTCTTACTCATGATTCTGATATAGAGCGTGCATTAAAATTTCAGTTTGGAGTAACAAACGTTTTTCAGTTTGGTGTAGCATGATATCGATAATTATATAAGCAACTTAAGAATCCATAAAAACAGCCACTAACAACAAACATTGTAACAACAGAAAAACTAACAGAGGCCGTTAATAACGAATGAAATTCTTCATTTGAATCAAAGCCGACAGTTGTGCTAGACTTATCTGACACATCTACTGATGATAGCATTTTTATTCAGTTTGTAATAAACGTGCCCGCTGGTTATCAAGGAGCGATGAATAATTGTTAGAAGTTTTATTCCTAATTTCAATTTAAATTTTTATATGTTGCATGTACCTATAGACTGAATTTTCACTGTACACTAATTTTAATTTTTTCGTAATAAAAATGAATTTTTTTTGTTTTATAAATATGTAATATGGATTTCGTTATTACTTTTTTGCATGATTTTTCTTGGGAAAATATTTAGAGTTTTTTCATCTTACACGATTTTTTATAGTTGCGGAACATATCCCCAAATTTACCATATGTTGCATGTATTTTTGAACACCGCTTTCTAAGGAACGTATCTACCACGTAAAAAATAGTTAGTTATGTATACATATATATATGACGAAATATTTTCCTCTGCGACAGATCTTTAAGAAAAATTCATTGGTAATCGTAATTATATCACGATGAAATAAAATAAGGCTTCACTCGCATCGTGGAGTCTCAATCGATACCTCAATGGAAAATAACATTATTTTGGGTCTTATACAAATGATAAAAATTACCTGTATTCTAGTGACTACAGAGCTTCTGTTTAAAACTGCTGAAGTTCCCAGGATAGGTATATCCGGTTTTCTCACTCTTATAACAACACTGTCTGATGGTATAACACGCACAACTGCAAAAGAAAACAGAAATAACGGTCATTTTATAAATGGAGATTTTTTGTTGAATATGTGTTTAAATATGTTCAGGATTTGTCTACATTTAATTTCACATGAAGAAAATTACTTATATTAAAAGACTATGTATATTTATTCATCTAAATTTCAAATATTGAATTTTTTTTCAATGCGATGATCATGAGAAGAAAATACTTGGAAGTAAATATTTTCTGGTTTTATAAAACTTTCGCTAAGAATAAATGGATTAAAAAAGTGATAATTTGTACGTGAAAATTAATATTATGAATAGAATGTTATCAGAAACAGGACAGTAAAATCATTTGAAATTCTGTCGATAAAGGTTTATGCATTGGTTCATTTTCCACTTATTTTTATAATGTTATTTTCTAGAGTAAAAAAAAGAACATGAAAAATATTCGTTAATAAATGTAACAAACTTATATTTGCACATTTTAGAGGTAAGTAATCAACTTTCAAGGTATTTTAAATTCCGTGATGTCACCCTAAAAATGGATGTAAAATCGAATTTTTAAAATTTCATTTAGTAATATTCTTTGAATGATTATCTTTCATTGATATATTGTTACTTTTGTATTTACAAAAACAATAAATTAAAACAAATAAAATAAAATAAAAATTGTATCCCTCCAATGTTGTTATTATTTCAGGATAAAATAATGAACAGCCGGGATGGTTTCAGGAACAAATATTATTTAATACTTGACACGTTCCACAACACAAGACAAGATACAAAACATATATAAAACATAGATTCAAGAACATCACTTCATCATTCTGCTAACGAAGTCTCTCACCTTCCATCGTGCTTGCGCTTCTAACCAAAAAGAACATGTGGCTCAATCTGACTACTGTTTAATAGTACATGGAAGGTAGTGCTAAATTGAGGTGTTACAAAATTTAAAAAAAAAAAAAAAAAAAAAAAAAAATGAAATTGAAACTGTAAACAAATTTTGGGACTTGACCACTCCCCTTTTTCAAAGATGTCAGTAATTTCATTGTGTGTCTCGTGTCAGTTATTTCAATGCCGTTACTTTTATCAACAACTTTTTTTGAAAATATATAACATTTTGTTTTAATCGTAAATGTAGAGTGTCTACAACTTTCATTATAAATGATTTGTCGATATCTCATGTTTTATTTGTAGTGTTTCTATCGATCACAGAAATTAATTGGAGCATTTACAGTTTTTAGTTTTTTTTTTTTTTTAAGAAATGTTCTATGGTCGTTTTGAGAATACAGACCTTCTTGATGAGAAATCTTGTGTTTTCAAGTTATCTTCCTTTTATTATTCTTAAAAAAAGAATACCGACTAAAATTTTAAGAGCTATATGTTTATTAAAATATTATTTTATCAGCAAAACATCCCCAGCAAATTATTATCAATTACATTCTAATTTATCAAAATCATATCCAAAAGGATCAAGATTTAGTCGTGTCAAGTCTTTTCGAGCTTTGTCTTGTAGATATAAGAAAAATTCTTACTTGACTAAGGAGATTAACAGTAACAGCAACATTTAAACGAATAAATTAAATCTGTTCGCAGATTAAAACGTTCAGTAAAATATGTCTGAATATTTAACAAACAATTCGTGTTCTGTAACAAATCTATAAAGCAACTTTGTGACATTTGCTGGTTATTACTTTCACTTGTCGTTACTAATCTTAATTAAAGAGCGTCATAAATAATCTAATGAATAGAAAAAGTCTAGCAACGCGATGCTAACTAACTATTTTTATTCAGTTTCTTGAATATTAAATTTGATTATTTAAATTTTGCTTTCTCCGCTGTTGAACTCCCTAAACGCGTTTGAATTAACTCTCAGAATACAAGTTTTATTCATCTACCAACTCATTCGGGTTCGAGTGACTAGACTAACTGGAATTAAGGATTAGAATTCTGAACCTTTTTCCGGTCTTTTTAAAAGATTCCTCTGGTCGATTCTGACATTATGAATGGCTGATTCCGACATCTAACTTTGATTCACTCTCATTAATTCTATCATGAACTATCTAAATCTGTTCTTCGATACTTATAAAATTTAATCCACTCATTACCCTTCAATCTAACCTACATGAATCACGTTTCATTTTATTGGGAGACGTTTCAATTTTAACGATTCGAAGAGAAGAGTCCCTAGGGTTAGTTGAAAGAAAAATCAGATAGATTTGACCTTTGTAACTTTTCCACAGCAGTAGAACAAATGACTACATATCTTAATAAAAATTCTCACGTCATGGAATCCCTTTCAGATTAACATATATATAAATCATTCTTATCATTCACTTGTCTCAGAAGCCACTCTCAGACGTGCAGAAAAATTATGTTGACAAAGATATCCACATTAATACATAGTGACATCAACAATATTTTTCTATGGCCCAATCCCAAAAGAAATTTCGCCATATTTTCATAAAGTCATCACAATTTCGGGTCACGTAAATAAAAATTTATCCTGCAGGGAATTCAAGGTGAAGACTCATTCATCAAGGGTAAACGTTTATTGAACCTGTGCCTTGAACATTACTATCCCTAGATCTCCAGAGATGAACGCTTTACTACGCACCTACGACCTTGTGTAGGAGTGGAACAGAACGTTTACTCCATTAAGAACATTTCATTTCCTCGTCACATCAGTGGAATAAGAAACAGTTCATACTTTCGGCGCTTTTACAGCCAACTTTCAAACTTTGACCTATGACCACAAAGATTTACAATCTTGAAATTTTGCTATCACCAAAGAAGCTTTCTGATCTCGCAGCAACAAAAACGTTCCAGTTGGTTTAGTGTAATCGAGCGAATACTACAGACTTAATAAACAATGTTCTTTATTCCGTATAATATATACTGCCTATCACATATCTATAGCGCCTGGAAAAAATCAATTAGAAATATTCTCGTTTCTAATAGAATTTTTGCACGTACTTTTAACCGAAACTGTTTTGTATTATTGTCAAAGATTGTTCTTGAAATCATCGTAGCACGAATTAGTAGCAATTATCATGTACTTTTAGTAAATACAGATACTTTTATGCATTACATTTAATACTTTTGTTGCAGTTACTTTTAATTTATGTAATTGTTATTTTATATTTAAGATTAAATTACGAACAAAGATTTTATTGGATCTGATAATACCATGAAAGTTCCTCTTCTCAAGTACTTTTAACAAGTACACTTTACATAGATACAGATACATTAACAGGTTTAACATTCGCAGGTACTTTTAACCTACATAAACTATTATTTATAGAATTTGTATTATACTGAAAGATATTTTTTGATCCATAGTAGCAAGAATACTCCAATTTTCTTGTTTTTCTAAGGTTCAAGTGCTTTAAATGGTTCATAGATTTAGCATTATTGATAAATTTATGTTTCTTTCATTGAACTAAACATGTGGCGTATAAATAGGAGCATTTTTGCTTTTTTTAAAGTCATAATAACTTTTAAAATTAAACTAAAATTTTAACAAGCTCAAGTCTTTTAACATAATTTTGTAGCATATTGATATTTCAGTTAAGTTAAACTTTTGTAGAACAAAGAGATCATGGAGACTGCAGTTATATTTAAACGAGCATTTGATGCGTAGAACTATCAAAGAAAAGAAATGGCATCCGCATTTTTAATACAGATAGAATATTTAAGTCATAGAGAGTGGTTAAAAGGGATATGCATATGAACTGAAAGTAGTTAAAGCTAGTTAATTTATTCACATCCAAACTACTTTAAGGAAAGGAAGATTTATAAAGGCTCTCGTGTGCAAAATCATTAGAATTCTTGCTTTAATTTATTTCTCTTTTTTTTTTCTTTCATATTTATACAAATTGACCTCAAGTTCTTAAGTGAAGAATAGTTAATTGACGAGATTTAAAATTAATATTTTCTTATGAGGAAATATATTCCTAGATTATTGTAAAAATTCCGTAACACAACCAACAAAAATTTTATTTCAATTTTTTTTAAATAAGTAAAACATGTACAGCTTATCTTGAAACAAATTTTGAATCGAAGTACTCCAAAACAGTGAAACAAAATTATATAGTTACTAGGTAAAGATACTTAATCAAACTAAAAAAACATATCCAGAAGATTTTTATTGTATTTTAGTTTTCATTACACTAAGCTTATAGCTTGAGACGTCAATGTATAAAAATGAAAAATATGATTTTAAATATACCGAATGATTTTTTTTTTTGGCCGATTCCACTTAACGAAAGGTTGGAGATTTGCATTTAACCTTAACCCCGGCTATTAAATGGGAAGCTGTACGAGGAAAAGATTGGCTACTGTTAAGCAATCTCTCACTGATTTCCTCTTAAACCGAAGAAATGCATGTTCCATTTAAAACCGCCCACAAGAGAAAGATTACTTACATTGGTAAGTTAGAATTTGTTGTCATTCAGAGTTGAAGTCATCTATCGATGACTTCATATTATTTTGTACAGATTCAGTAAGAAGGAATGTTGGAGAAAATTAAACAAGAAAACCCATTCGTTTCAGAAGTTTTTATATCGTCACTGCTCAAAGCTTAAGAAAGAATATTTGGTAGACGTAAAGCACATGCATGAAAAGTGCGCTTGATAATGGGTTTAGTAAATATTCGCTAAGTATGTATATATATATATATATATATATATATATATATATATAATATATATATAGTGTGTGTGTGTGTGTGTGAGTATTACATTTTTTTGTTATGATGGTAAGAAAGAGAAAGTTTTCATTTTAATAAATAAATTTTTTTAAATGTATGTTTTTCTTGATTTATTTGTTTCGCAACTTGCTTAATACACTTTTAATTACAAATAAAAACTAAAATTTAAATAAATGATCCTGGGAATTGACAATTTTCTTTTGGTATATAATGCAATATTTTTACATTTATAAATGCATATTAATATTTACACATTTGAAAAAAATAACTAATCATGTAAACTTTTTTCTTTTTTAATGCTTTGATTCTGATTCATCATTATGACAATGAGTCATAAAAATATTTCAATAAACTGTGAACACATCTAAAATAAAATCATTAGAATTTGGTTTGGTTTTACTAACGTAGCGACGGACCTCTTAATTTTGAACCTCGGTCAAGTGATGAGGACGATAGCTGAGCTGACACCCCCTCTCCTAACTTCCACGCCATTGGGAGGACTTTGGACCCCGACTGATTTAACGCGTATCAGCCCTGGCTGCAAGGCGGGTCTTTAGTGACATCAAGCCTCGAACTCATGCCTAAACGAAAACTGTCAGCCGCAAGTCCGATGTCTTAACCACTAGGCAACCACGGCCAGCAAAATCATTAAAAACAAAATATTAATTTTTAAAATAAAAATTTCAACCTCTTCGAATACAGTACTAATTTAATTCAAATAATTTTATTACAATATTATTGAGATACTAATTAAATTATTTCGTTTCTTTCCATGGAACAAAATGTTTTTAGAAGAATACTAAAAAACTGTTGCATTTTACAAAATTATTTGCACATTTCATAAAATATTTTTGTCATCTAATTTCAACCTATAACTATTTGTCAAAAATAATCATATTTTCTTGAAGAAAAATAGTTAATAAATTTTACGATCCTTCTTACATAAGAAATTAGTAATAAATTTTATCACTATCTTGTTTTCATGATATATTGCTGAGATTCATTTATTATTTTAAATATTCTAAAATATTATATGAATATTAAAATTAACAAAAAATATGAATTAGAAGCATTCTGGAAATAATAAATATTAAATGGCAGCAGAATAGACGTGAAATAAAAAACATAAAAAATAACTAGTGAAAAATAAAGATGTTAAAGGAAATAACCATTATACTTGAACTTTTAATCATGTATCAAGAATGTGTTTAAAGCTCAAATACTATAAATGCTATAAATAACACTTCCGTTTTTTAATGAGTTGTTTGACTTTATCATTTTTATAACTGTTTTAATCGTCTGCTAAAGTTCATTGTTGCTTATATTATATATTATAAAAAGTTTTTGTCATATGTCCTTCAAAAGTGCATCCTTTTACAAGTGTATTTAAATTTCTAATCCTTCTTAATCTTTTTTATTGTTTAATGTTATAAACAATAATGGACTATTGAACGCCTTTGAAAAAGTTTCCTTTAGTTTTCTTCTTTGTTTTGAGAAAAAAAAATTATTTTAAAAGCTATATCTTTGTTTTGCCTTTTACTTCAAAGACTGTTTAATTTTTTGAATCACAAATAACATAAATTCGTTTGAAAATAAACGCTTTCAATTGTAAGTTATTTATTTGTTCCGGTTGAATTTCAGTTTTGCATGTATATTTATAAATATACAAGTATTTCAAAAGAAATTTAAAAAGAAGGCAAACCTGAGGCGTTTACAATGTGTGAGATTACTTAAAATTTGAGAATTTTAGTTAATTATAGAATACTTAAATATTAATCAATTGTACCTTTACTTTTTAAACTGTTAAAGCACATTTATTCTCTAAATGCGTTAATTACATATTATTAAAAATATGCACTTCTTTTATTAGAAGATGGCTGTGAGTACAAATCAATTGTTTGGAAGAAAAAAAATTACTCTGCAACAATTTACAAAAAAAAAAAAAAAAAAAAAAAAAAAAATATCCTTAGAATTAATTATGGAATGATAGAAAAAATGTTCTATATTACTCTGCCCGTATGAAAAAAATGGGTATAAAATATTTCAAATAAAAAAAGCGTCATGAAAATAGTGAGCACCATAAACAATAAGATATAATCAGGCGAAGTTCAAAATTAAGGAAAAAAATGTGCAAATTAGAATATATATCAGTATCCGATATTGCATAAAAAAGTTTTTAATCCAAAAAGATATAATAATTTTTTGAAAACAAAAATTTATAATTAAATCTTTTTCTTGCCACACTTATTTTTATTTATTTTAAAAAATGAAACCAAAGTATTAAATTAATCATAAGTATTTCTGAGCATCAAAACAAGTAATTTAACAATATGCATAGTAAAATAACAATTTCTCTCGTGTCATTTACAACGACTTTAAATATGGTAATATAATTTATTTTGTGTATTCCAATATTAGCCTTATTTATAACAAGTGTATCTGATATTTTGGAAAGAATCTTTATCAGAAGAGAAAAGATGACGACTACATAAACGTGAGATGCACCTAAAAAACGGCATTACATTTAGTATTTCATTACGTGAGCACTAAAAAACTGAATTGCATTTAGTATTTCACTACGTTAAACATTTTTTTTATTGAAGCTATAATAAGCAATTAAAAATATCGTTGTAAATGAATGCAAATTTTGCATATAAAAATTAATAATTAAACAAGCAAAAATAACTACTGTATTAAAATTGTATTTTGTAATCTGTTAGGATTTAAGGTTCTCCCGGCGTATTAATTTTTTACTTATTGATTTTATACTATAACACTAAATAAATTTAATACTACCTCAGAAAAAACTGCTTAGATTCGTAATTGTATTTAGGCAGTAATCATAATTTTTACGAAACATGAAAAATCCATTAAATATACCGCTGATACAAAATGAACAAGGTACATCACGCATTTTTAAAAAATTTGTATTCCTTAATTATCTGTCAAGTTTCTGCTTTCTAACTAGAAATATATACTTTTTCTAATTAAAAATATTCAATGAAATGAACAATTTGCTTTTGAATTCTTACTTTTCCTAACTTCAGATCTATAATTTACAGAGAAAAAAATGTTTTGTGATGTTACCATTCATTCATTTGTAGTTTTATTCTTTTTTGTAATAGTTTGTTTTGTTTATTATAAAACACCATTTTCATGATAAATATCAGACGATTTTTCAAAGTTCATTAGTATTATTCAAAATATTTATTAACGTCACATATTTTTCAAAAGGCAATATGAGTAAAAATGATGTATGATATTTATTCACTCTAAAAATAATTAGAAAACTAAAGTTGAGTTCACTCCACATCAAACATTACGATTTAACAGAAAATAAAATGCGTTGGTGTTGATATGAGTATATTGAAATGAGAACTGTGGATTTCATTGAACTAATAACATTTAAAACTTTTCAAAAGAAATTCTAGAGCTAAAACACGCCTACCTGGTCTGTTTTGAGTTCTTCCAACATAGGCCGGGATTCGAATCTGTTGCGCATCCACGGCCAACACCAGGAGCACCCACCACAACATCTTGCACCTCCGGATCATCTTTCTCTTTCGGATACCAATCGGAGATGCACGTAAACCCTTCATTTCATCCGGAAGTGACGTCACACTTCATTTGTTGTAAGGTGAGTAATTCTCCTCAGAAAAACACACTCGGCTGACATCCTTGACGCAAACTTAATCCTCACTTCATCAAAACTGCCGGTGATTTGATAATAACCGCAGCGAAGTGATATATCTGATTTTAGTCACAAAATATGCTTTACTACTATCTTTTGTGACTGTCAAATGCTGTTTGGTAAAGAGATCTTTTGGGAATCATGTACGAAAAGATATTTGAATGAAGATATCCAGTCAAGGTTATGTGATTGAATAAAGACAATGGTTTTTAAACGGGTGGTTTCATTCTGTCTTGGCGTTTATAGACGATTTTTTCACATTCACGCGCTTTAAGATGGACGAAAATGTAATGTTGGAGATTCAGGCTTTTAAACAAGCATAATTGTTAATACAAATATTTTTTCCAGTTTGATTCTGCTTTAAATGTAAATATTTATATTCAAAAGTTTTCTGTTGTAACTTTCTTCTGGAAATTTATCATCTGAAAAACCAATTACAATTTCTGAGTTTCAGTCATAAATAAGATCTTCTTATTTCCTTTAATTCTATAATTTTATGTATCTGTTGTCAATAAAATCTTTGTGTTTATTTTCATGTCATAATAGATTATTCTAAATAGCTTGTACGGTGCGTTTGTTATTAAAATAGTTAAGAAACAGCACAGAAAATTTTATATACTTAGTTCCGCTATTAAAGTAAACGCATGACATGAACATGTAAGTTTTCTCTTCAGTGGCGCAAAAATTGATGATAAAAATACCTAACAAAGTATACTTGTCAACAGATTCTAGAAAAAATAAGGCCGCGGTAGCCTAGTGGTCAAGGTCGTGGACTAGTGGCTGGCGGTTTTCGTTCAGTCACGGGTTCGATCCTTGGCCGCCAAAGACCCGCCGTGTAGCCGGGGCTGATGCACGTTAAATCTGTTCGTGGCCCAAAGTCCTCCCGTTGGTGTGGTGTGGATGATAGGAGAGGGGGTGCCAGCTCAGGTGTCGTCCTCGTCACTTGACCGTGGTTCAAAATTACGAGGTCCGTCGCTAATAGCCCTCGTGTTGCTTCTAGTGCGACGTTAATAAAAAAAACTAAACTAATCTATAAAAAATAAACAAATCTCAAGAGCTGATATTTTTTAATTCAAGATATATCCTCTTTATTATATATTTAATTTCCTAAAGTTTTATTCATTTAAAATTCATTTATAAGAAAATAAAATTTTACTAACATGCATTACCTAACATAATCTCTGATTTCTTTCCAAGTGAAATTGATTAAAAAAGATATAAAAATTTTTATACACACACACACACACACATATATATATATAAACCTAATTCATTATTAAAAATTTTACTATTTATTATATTTCAAATTAAAATTATCTTAAAATATAAAATGCAAATCCAACTGCTTTTTTGTGCGATTTTAATTGTCCTTTGATTTTCAAAATTATCTAAGAGTTCTCGTTTCGAGCTCACACTTACTTCTTCATATATTTTTAAATGAAAAAAAAAAAGAAAAAATTATCAAAATATAAAAGCTCTTGAATGATGTTCATGGTGTACCGATTCAAGGTTTTGAGATTGGTTTGTTTATTACAGAGTAGAAAGGAAATAAGAACATGTTAATTTTCTCTGCTAGATTCCAGTTTGCCTAAATCAATTATTTCTTTCAAGGCTCCAATCAACTTACATCAGGCATTTAATTTTAAAATGAAGGAAATACAACTAGCTACTTCTGCTTAGGTTCAGCTATGTCACAAACGATTAAATACGAATTTAAGAAATCCTGGCGTTATTAAAAAGGAGTGAAATGGAATGAAAGAGTTATTGTAAAAAAGATGCGCTTTTTCTTATAAAAAAATATGCAACATGGTCATGATCGCGGATTTGCAGCCGGCGGTTTTCGTTGAGGCGTGGCTTCGAGCCTTGATGCCACAAAAGATTCACCCTGTAGCCAGTGCTGATGCAAGTTAAATCTGTCGGAAACTAAAGTCTACCTGTTGGCGTGGTGTGGAAGTAGGTGTTTGCTCGAGTATCGTCCTCATCTCCTGATCGATGCTCAAAATCATGAGGTCCTTTGCCAATAACCCAAGTGTTACTTCTAGTGTGACATTAATAAAGCCAAACCAAATACCTGGAGGGAATGTTATTTTTATTCGCTCAATTTTTATTTTAAATTATGAATAGATTTTATTCATTGACATTTCATTTTAAGCTTATCTGCTTAAAAATATATTTATGTTATTAGTTTTGAAATTATAATAGAAAAATATAAAGCGAAAATATATTGTCCGAAATTAATTTTAAGCTTTTTTAAATGTACTCACTCTTGTAAAAGAAGGAGGCCTAACATGATTTCTCATAAAGTTAAATCTGATACTTTAAAAGAGAAAATCTTAGAAAAGGAACATCACATAAAATACGCTTTATAAACTCACGATCTCATTCAACTAATCTTGCTTCTTAGTTGATCTCCAGAATAAATGACACACTTTATATACGTATCATGACTTGAAAATCGTCTAAATTCTATATCATTTAAAATATGGCATTTATAATTGTCAATTTTTGCAAAAATATAAACTGCCTAAAATATTTCAAAACTTACTTATTTGTTGTGTGAGAATATTCGAATTGGTTGAAAAATCACGAAAAGCTAGATATTTATTTTGCATTATTTCGTTTTTAAATTGAAAGGCGGACTAAGCAAAAAAATTTTGTCATTAATGTAGATATATTCATCTAGAGAGAACATTATATTCTCTTAACTTAAGAAAATCCTCAAATCAAACGATCTCTAAATACAATAAAAGACTAAAATCACAATATATAAAATATCTTTATGCAAATAGATAATTACAGAATTTAATAGTTCATTATTTATATCTTCGTTTTTCATGTATGGTGCATTCTCTTTCCCCTGACATTTGAAGTTTTTACATATTCTATAATTTGGTAGAGATCAAGTGTTTTCGAATTTTTAATGAGGATTCCGATTTAAATCTTATGTTTTCAGAAAGTTTTGTGATCCCAGAAAATGCCCAAGTTCAGGATGTATGCACGAGGAAACAGCAGCCATGAAAGACGAGACTATTGTCTCGTGGCTTCTGATGTATTTATAAAATTTGCCGAATATCTAACAAAAATATAGCTATTAAATGTGTACATAATTTGTATTGATTCTTCGAAGAGAACGGAGTTAAAAAGTGATATCAGATCCGTTTTTAAACGGTAACGCTCATTCTTGAAGGGAATAACGTCAATATTCGTTTTAACTATCGTTGTATTTATTTTCTTTCGCGCCGGTTTATTTATTTATTTATTTTTTTTTTTGTATCAATACAGGAATATTCAGTTAAATTAATGTTCAATATTTGATTTTAATTCTGTTGTTGCTTGAATGAAAATGGTGCAGGGTGATTATATCGTCTGTACAAGTTCAGAATGGGAATAAATACATTAAATACATACATATCTTAATTTTAATCTAGACATCTTATATTTTCGGTATACACGATAAAACTACATTGACGCACGATAATCCGGCACAACCGCTCATCCGGCATTGATGTGGTTTCGAATATGCCGGATTACTAAAATGTACTGATAACGTATTTCACATGGGATCTGTTATCAATTTAAAAAATCTGAATAAAATATCTTCATTCAGTCGGATTTGTTTCATTTTGCGCAACAAATGCCTGAGGCAAAGCGCATAAAAGCTTTAAAGAAAAGAAGTATTTGTGAGTTTCAAAGGTTAAGTGAGTTAAATTGAATGGTGATTAATCTTTCACATGTTACATATTAAACGTCAAGATGCTTAGCGGTAAGTTTTAATCAATTCAACACATGATAAGAAAATGAAAAGCTTTTACTTTCTCTTGACCTCAAAAAATTTAAATTTAAATAATTTTTGTTATAAATTATTCATAAACTCTTCTATAATTTGATACAAACAATTTCTTTTTGAAATATTATTAAATAAACGATTAACTTTGCTTTATCACTTATATTTAAAACTATCGTATAAAATATTAGTATCGAAAGAAATACGGATTACAGAAAATAGTAACAGTAAATATATTAAATGTAAAAAGGAACGATAGTTTACTTAAAGCATTTGTACGTTATTTTAAATCTATTCCCATTAAAAAAGTCCAATAAAATATTCTCCAAAAATTGAACCTAACTGTTCATGAAACAAAAAGCATAGATTTAGAGGTTCAGCACTTATTTTGAAATCAAAGTTAAAATTTATTTTATCTCGATCAAAGTCCATTACATAGAGAGGAAAATATTTTTCAGAACTCAATTAAATCCATACGTATCAAAAAACGAATGAAGTAAGCAAAATTTACATAGTGTGCATTGAATATCCATCTTTTTTTAATTCATTCTGTAACGCCCGGGATGACTTCCTTCACTTGGGTGTGCCTTTATTCATCAATATTTAAAATAGTCACAAATCAATAGTCAATAAATAAAAAGAACCAGGCAGGGATGGCCTACACAATATCCACTATTTTTTTTTTTTCTACCATATCGCACTTCCACTTCTGATACATAAATTTTCCCTTCACTTCCTTAGCTAATAACAAAAAAAATCACTAAACTTTTACTCAACTTCTAGCCTAATGTTGGCTTTTAATTACTTTTTGTCTCTAAACTTCAGACTAATAAAAGGAACACAGTTAGCCATAACGAATAGCTTTTATTTTAACATACTTTAATCGCATTACATCGTGAACACCGCGATTTACTTTCAGCGTATGCAGCGAGTCTATCTGGAACGTTTCTCTCTCACTGGTGTGTGTGTTGTGTAAGTAAATATATAAACACCCCCCCTTACAAAGCGCCCTCTACAGGCGGGTGATAACACAACCAAGTTATTTCATTCGGTTCTATTAATATTCACAGCTCAGTATCTCGATTATAATATATGTGGATTAAGTTCATGTACGAGTTTGTTCCCAAGTCTTATGTTATAAATATTGCAGATTAAAATTGGATCTAATTCACTTGTAGAGCACCTGAAATTAGGGTCCGAGACAATGATCTTGTGCAAATCATCTTTATTTTTCTTATAATCTCTTTATCTTTGCTCATTTAAACAGGATTCAGTTTCTTAGTTGATAGCTTTCTCTCTCTCTCTCTCTCTCTCTCTCTCTCTCTCTCTCTCTCTCTCTCTCTCTCTCTCTCTCTCTCTCTCTCTCTCTCTCTCTCTCTCTCAACCACTAAATTCTCGTATTAAATAAGTCTCTGCTTGTAAATGTATATCCTTCAATCCTATTCACTTCACTTTACTCTTTCACTTCTAATTTACATAAGTCACGTTTCATTTATTGAAAAAGATTCTCGATCCAAACAAAGTCCTATTAAAGTTCACGAGGGTTAATTAAAGGGAAATATGCATTAGAACCCCGTTATAAATCCACAAAATTACTAAATGGAAAATATTCTTCAACCGATTTTTATTCTACTATTGGACTAACTTTATTAAATATATCAACAAAAACTGGTATATCTACAAAATCTGGTATTCTAGACAGTATTTTAATTAGGGGTTATACAATTCAAAAACATTTTAAAAACATAATAGGTAGTTATATTTTTCAAAAACAAAGCAAAGATAAATTTTAACGAAATGTAAATTTTAATAGAAGCATGTCCAATTTCATATGGCCACGGTAGCCTAGTGGTCATGGTTTCGGATTCATGACCGGTGGTTTTCGTTCAGACGCGGGTTCGATCCTTGGTTGCCAAAGACCCATCCGTGTAGCCTGGGCTGATGCACGTTAAATCTATCGGGGCCCAAAGTTCTGCCATTGGCGTGGTGTGGAAGTCAGGAGAGGGGGTGCCAGCTCAGGTGTCGTCCTCGTCACTTGACCGAGGTTCAAAATTACGAGGTCCGTCACCAATAGCCCTCGTGTTGCTTCTAGTGCGACGTTATAATAAAAACTAAATCAATTTCATATGAATCAAATAAAATTTGATTTGTTAACGACGTCTGATACCACTTAACTAATGACGCAAAATAATACTTATTTATAAGTGAGGGTTTCTCTAAAGCTCCAGTGTGCAATAACATGAAAGACTGAAAATGAAGTGAACATTTATGAATTATACTCACCATTTCATGTAATTAATTATTACAAATCTTGATATCAATAAATCATCGTATAGTTTTCAAATGACGTTTATGGAAGAAGACTGAATTCATTTTATTTTATTGCTTTATATTTATTTCCCTTTGTAAGCCAAAAATTTCTGGAACTTTTTCTAATCTAAATTATGAGAAAAGGCTTATATACGGATCTGCAAAAAATGTACGTATTTTTCAATTAGCTGCTCAAGTAACAAATCTCCAACAGTAGCGCATTTTTATATGCCACAAGTTTATGAGGAAAAGTTTATATATTTTTATATACCTCAAGTTTATGAGGATAATAATTTTAAATGAAATTATCGTTCTCTTTATTAAAATGAGTTGTTTTATTTACGAGAGTTATTTCTTTAGCTTTATTCTGTAGAATATTCTCTCTCTTTAGTTTGTTGAGCCATCTTCAAAACAGAAAAAATCTGATGTTTTTTTTATATTAAGATGATTGTCGAGTAGCTATATTTGTTAGAATTTTAACAAAACTTTATCACCTGTTGTTTGAAATTTGCCATGTAAGATTCTCTATGTCTGCCCATCTCTTTAACAAAAACTCTTAAGGGACCAGAAAAGGACAAGCATAGATATCACATACAAGGCAACAACTGAATGGTAACAATGTGCTAGCTTCAGATAGGATTACCAAAGTTATATCTATCTTCACTGGCATCCGGAGTAGTACTTAACAGTGATTTTTTTTTAATAAACATTTCAAAATCGAACGTTACAGGAATTTTTTAGTCATTTCGGCTTAAATACGAAATTTAAATTTTGTTTTAGATTTTTGACCTACTCTCGGCTTATACACGAGTTGATGTATTCTCGGAAATTTACGGGTGATTTATTGTTTCTAATCGTCTGAATTATGATTACAGATAAATATCCTAAGTGCAGTTTTAGTGAAATCAGAAAGAATTTACTTGAAAAAATTTCAAATTCATAATTAATTTGAATTTCCTCATTTTTTTCAAGCATCAACTAAATAAATTTATTAAAACTCATAAACAAGGTCTCTATAAAAATGCCTCATTCAGACATTCGTATATTTTCAAGAACTTAACCAGTTTTTCAATCATTTTTATCAATTTATCACGTATTTACTTGTATCTTCTTTTTAATAAAATGCACATAAATTAAGTTTTCTCCAAATCAAACATAAATTTAAATTTGAGATTATTAGGATTATACCTTTCAAAAATGAACCGAACATTATTTCTTTTACAATAACTTTGATAAAAATAATAGTTTAATTATTCATAACAATTGATTTTTCAATTCCATTTAAATCTTTAATCATGGTAAAATATTAATAAACTACTGCTTTTACGACAGTAAATTGCTATTTGCTACAGAAACGATTGTTTTCATTTTAGCAGACGGTAAACAATAATTCTAAATTATAAAGATAAATTTCAATTTTTTATAGTAAAAAAAAATAAATTCATTTTTTATTATCTTTAAACAATAAAAAATCAAATAAAGATTGAATCTATTTCTCTCTCTCTCTCTCTCTCTCTCTCTCTATATATATATATATATATATATATATATATATATATCACTCATTGCCATAAAAATCTGCGCATCAAAAAGAGTTGTCAGAATAGAAAGAAATGTTACATACGTAAGCACAACGTTGATGTAAGTGATTACAAAATCAAAGCAAAATGATATTTTATCGCTGCAAAAATTGCAAACGAATGGAGCTTTTAGTACCTTGTTGGATCACTTCTAGCATGAATGCATGATGTGATACGGTCGGGCTTTGAGGCTTTCAAGTCCCGTATGATATCCTGCGACATCTCATTCCTCAGTAGCTGTAAACGCGCTTTTAATTCGATCAAACTCGTCGGCTGTCAAACTTGCGTCCGAAATGATCCCGGATATGCTCGATCGGTGACAAATTTGAGGATCGAGCAGGCTAGGAAATGTACCGGAGACAATCCTGTGAAACTCTTACTGTGCAGGAGCAAGCATTGTCCTGTAGAAAAATAGCTCCTGGGAACCCTGTCATGAGTGGAAACACATGTGGCTGAACAATGTCACGAATGTACCTCTTGGATGTTATGATACCATATCCGCGTGTTGTATGCGATGCCATCCCATACCATCACACAAATTGTGGGAGAGGTGTGCCGCTGTACAGCGAAGGCAGGATTGAGACGTTCAACACGGAGCCTCCACACACGTACATCATTGTCATCACTGTCCAAATTGAATCTGGATTCTTAGCTAAAGACAAACTGATTCCATTCTGTTGCAGTCCAATGCTTTCGAGCGAATCACTACTCCAAACGGAGGAGACAGTGAGTGAGTGTCAATGGCAGTACACGTAATGGATGCCGCGATAGCAATTTTACTTCAGCCAGGCGCCTTGCGATGGTACGAACTGACTCAGAGGCCCATAGTGAAGGTGCTGCCTGTGTACGGATGGTGGACAATGAGACAGTTGGGGCTATGCGTGCGTGTCGTATGATGTGACGCTTTTCTCGACTACTGGTCTGCCGAGGGCGCCCTGAGCCTGGTGGCCGTGTAACAGATCTCTCTCTTGTCCACTCGTCCCAATACCTCCTCACAGTAAAGTCAGAACGGCTTAGGTGGCGAGCTACTCGCAGTGCTGACCACCCGGTTTCCATCCTCCCTATGATTCTTCCCTCTCGAACTCTGGCAGCTGCTCATATTGTCTCCGATGGTGGCTTGATGCCATCTATAGTTAAAAAGCGCCACTCTGAAACAGATTAAATACATGCAAAAAAAGTTCTGTTTACCTGTCTTAGAATCCAAGGAGAACGAAGTTCAACACCTTTCAGAGCAAATTTTCACGGCAATGAACGTATATATATGTGTGTGTAAATAAATATATATATATATATATATATATATATATATATATATATATATATA
>BMAW01069141.1:312829-328971 GCA_019974015.1 Nephila pilipes | reverse complement strand
ATATTACTTAATAAAAATCAAACTTTGAATTAGCACACAGACATTTAATATTGACGTTTCACATTAACATAAAGTTTCACATACTTGACGAGACATTTCATAATAACATTTAACAACATTAAAACAATCTTCTTCAGCGTCTTAAATCATAAATCATCTAGAGTCATCAACAAAGGCGTCTTCCTCGTTCCGATGACTACCGTCGACTCCTCTTCAAGAGCGGGCTCCCTTCAGTAGCAGAGGCAGCGCCCTCTACGATCGGGTGTTTCTACTACAAACCCAGTCTCGGCCCTCCTGGAAGAAGATGACCTCAGCTTCTTGATTCTAACAAAAGATCGTCTCAACCTAAAAAATAAAGCTGAAAAGAGAAAATTCAAAAGCAGTAACAAGTTGATAATTCGAACAGCATTTATCAATCTTGGAACATCATCGTCTTTGGAAAACACTATCGTCTATGAAGTATCATCGTCTTCGGAAATCACTGTTGTCTATCAAGTATCATCGTCTTACTTAGTTACTTCGTCTTGCTTTCACTTTTCTCTTTTTTTTCTTTCAACGTCTTCAAAAAACATTGATAAATCCAGTCGTGTTTGGGAGAAAATAGTCATAATCGAGAAAAAGTCATAATTGGTAGATTAACAGTCAAGTAATTGAAGTATAATTGGATAGTTTAAGTTACTCACCATCTTCTTATGAATTCTGCACTAGTTGTATCCGATGATGATTAATATTTTTTGTAGAATTTTCTAATGGTCCTAGGTGATCTGTGCGATACTAATGTAAAGGTATATCATCTTTATGAATTGGATGAAGCTTCCTTTTTTTCTTTCCTTCCTTCTTCTTTCTTTCTTTTTCTTCTGTTTACCTGAGCACTATGCACACAATTAGCTATTGGTCTTCCAATATTTTGTTTCTTGGCATCTTTTCTTAGATCGTTACGCTGTTTTCCAAAATTAGCTAGAAATTCGGCATCAATAATTTCTTTTGAATTTTCAGTCTGCTTGATATTCATTCAAGAACAAGGTTCTATAATTCCCTGTTTTAACCCTTTAGTTATTTGAGCATCAACAATCTTATTTTCAGAAAAAGGTAAACGTCGCGGTCGTTGATATATTGGATCATTATTTTTAGTTAAAATATTTAATTCTATGTTAGTTGGTTTAATCTTCTTCGGTTGGTAATTTAATATAGATTGACGCACTTCATCTTTAATGGATTTTGAAATATTATAGCCTATATTTTCTTCAATTTCATCACAATTAACATTCACTGACAAAACCAATGAAATATTGTTTTCTTCACACGGAGACTTATTTTTTATTGAAAATCCATTTTCATTTATTAGAACTTCACCTTGCAAAATTACATCAAGTCCTATAATAGCATTATGCGGTATAGCATCATTCTCCACGACACATATATCAGTAGAACACTTAAAGTTACCTATTCGTATCTCTCCCGTAAATATACCTATGGGCTTTATTTTACAATCTCCTAACCCCGATAAAATTGAATTACACTGATTCAGTTCACAAATATTTAACTTTTCAAATATATTCTTAGAAATTAACGTAGCTTGACTTCTGGTATCTATTAATGAGTTAATATTTAAATTACTGAAACGTACCATTTTAAACAGATATGTTTGTTTCGCAATATTGAGAGATTCTATGTTATCATTGGGTTTGGTTTCCAAATTTAATTCCGAACATTCAGACGCCTTATACCCAAAGTTTTGACATCTGAAACATTTTAAACCTTTATTCTTATGTGAACAAAATTTAGATAAATGTCCTTTACCACCACAATTAAAACAAAATTTAGTATTCTGATCATAATTAATTGATCGTTTTTGATTCACAAAATAATCTGGTTTTTGTTTTACTTTACTAAAATTACATTTACTTTTTTCTCTTATAAAATCATTTTTGATAATTTCGTAAACATTCAATTTTTCGCGAAATTCACGCAAATCTTTGCAACCATACAAAACTAATTTATTTTCATTTCTATCGTTAATTCCTCGAATAACATATTGCATTAATGAGGTATCTTCAATTCTCCCTCGATTACCCAACTCCTTCATTATAAAATAATATTCCTGTATAGATTCAGATTCTTTCATTTTACACTTACTCAATATTTCATGCAATTGGGCTGAATTAGTGGTGACCTCGAATTCATCTATCAACACGCGTTTTAATTCCTGGTATGACGAAATATTCAATTCACTCGAACCAAACTGAAATGTTTTCATGCAATTCACCATTAAAAGAGGAAGTAACACTTCCAATGTCTGAAAAGCTTACAGAGATGTTTTGATTTCGAGTGGTGCCATAATCATAACACCGCTCTTCAGAATAAGCTGCTGACTCATTAATGTTCTGGCTCTGCACTGATGGATTTTGTTTTGTTTCTACTCCTGTTTCGCTTTCTGATTGATCCGAATTTTGAATATATTGATAAAGCGTGTTAACATCATTTAACAAAACTAATATTTTCTTGATTATTTCGGTTTTTGTTCCTTGGAATGCAATATTCAGTATATCACAAATGTTAATCAATTCATGCAATGAAAAAGTATCATTAATAGTTTTTAATTTAGATTTAAAATTAGAGTCATTTACTGTGAATTTGAAACCAGTAAAATTTCTTATTCTTTCCGTATTTTTATCATCGCCATCTGTATCAAAAATAAACATATGTGAAGTCTTAATTTTTCTTTCTTGAGATTCTTCAATGCATCGCTTACTACATTAATATCATCAATCTTCATGTTTAAATTAGTAAATAAGAATAAATCTGACTCACCTCAAAGTCTTGAATTTATCCTTGGTCAGCACACAGTTATCCACACTTTTTTTTTCAGTCAATGTTCACAATTTAATCATGAGTCCAACACTATCACGATTTTTATATCCTAATCGAGTCCTAATGCGCTTACATTCAATAATGCGCCTACATCCCTATCAATTTACATCTCTATCAGTTTGTATCCTGATAGGCGTCTCAATCCGTATTTCTATTCCTTATCCCACTTCTGATTTGTGGGATGGCCGATATTACTAAATAAAAATCAAACTTTGAATTAGCACACAGACATTTAATATTGACGTTTAACATTAACATAAAGTTTCACATACTTGACGAGATATTTCACAATAACATTTAATAACATTAAAACAATCTTCTTCAGCGTCTTAAATCATAAATCATCTAGAGTCATCAACAAAGGCGTCTTCCTCGTTCCAATGACTACCGTCGACTCCTCTTCAAGAGCGGGCTCCCTTCAATAGCAGAGGCAGCGTTCTCTATGATCGGGTGTTTCTACTACAAACCCATATATATATGAGTATGTGTGTGTGTGTAAGCTTCTCCATTATAATCTTTGATGAAAGATGTGTTTAATTAAGCACTCAACGTTATTAACTTGTATGAATCTATCTCATTCTAGATGAATGAACGGGTAAAAGAGTTTTAACCAGTCTATTACACTGGTTTTTTTTTTATTTGGTCAATATGTCTCTGGTAAATCTTATTATCAAATTTTCGAGGTTCATTGAATTTCTTTTATGTTATTCTTGGATTTTTTTTTAGCGAAGAACCATGAATATCATAAAATAGCTTTTCAATATAACTGTTCTCTAATAAACATTAAGATAAGCTAAACTAAGCTATTAACTAAAAAAACATTAAGATTGTATTCTTTCCTGATCTCCATCATGAGCGTACCCACCTCGTAACACTCCTTTTGTGTCTTCTAGTTTCAGTTTTAGTTTTATGTCTTATGTTATATACAATTCTTTGAACTTTGATTCTATATTTTTATTTTGAATTATTATGTTGTGGCTTCCACTAATTTAGTGCTTATAATTGTAATTTATTTTCGATTATCACGGCAAATAATTTTTTTGAAAATTTTTTAAATAGAAAAAAGAAAACTAAACTTGTAAATTGTTAACTTTTAAGACAAAATCTCTTTTTAACTAACTTTCTTTTACACTTTTTGTTTAGCCCAATATGTTCCATTAGGGACATTAAAATACAGACAATGTTCTTTTTTTTCGAATCTCCTTATTTATTCTTATTTTCGAGCACACAAGTCGAAAATTGAAGAAAAAACTTCTAGACTTTAGATTATTCTAAAAGAATACAACTTATATTCCTTCATATTCAATTGTTAATCATTGTATTTTTCTTTATAGCCGGAGGAAAGACAACCAAGGGTAATCTACCATTTCTTTTTCATCCAATGGGCGTTCTGTAACATTCCTATTTTTAAGACATGCCTTATCAGGTTTTTATCTTATTTTTACCTGTGTCTTTTGATGGTTACCTTGACATTGATAAAGTGTCTGCGTTTTTCTTGATATAGTTCCACCGACTTAATGAGTACTCTCGTTTCAATTTATCTGACCTATTTGGAATTTCCACTTTTTTTAATACAGAGAATGCCAGGATTTCTATTTAAACTTTTCATTATTTTATGAAAAAATTATGTGAGTCATCTTCAATTAGAACGATATTTAGTTATTTTTTTTTTTATTTTCCCTTTAGAACTGATTATTCACTTTCTTAAAACCATTTATTTATTTATTTATTACTCTGCTTATTCGGGCATGACCATTGTTTTCTCGTGGTTGTCAATTTCAGGTCTTCTTTTGACCGCTGTTTTCTTTAATCCATTCTCACTATCTTTAATAAGTGAGAAATTTTTTTTTCTTTTAATTTTCCTTATATTTCAAAAGGGCTTTGACCGTACATACAACAGTAAAAGTAATACTTTTTAAATAATTCACTGCATGAACTTATAAGAAATTGTATCTGTTTTGTGTCTTCTGTTCTGATTTTAATATAAAAAAGGTTCCCATTTGGAAAGCGCATCGTTTTTTATTTATTAAATTGCATTTATTTTGGTTTCTGTTCTGATTTAAAAAAAGACTTCCCCTGTAGGGAAAAAACATCGTTTTTATTGTGTCTTACTCATTAATTATTATATGTATCACATTTTAAGGTTGTCCATTTGTTGATATTATTTTGAAGTAAGTTTTTGAGATAAGGGGATATAGTACCCTAAAAATGACCAAAATATTATTACAAAATATATTACCTTATTGAAATGGATTGACTTTTCTATATATATGCACGAAATTTCAGACTTATTTATAATTACATTATTTAGCGAGTTATTTAAATTTTCTTTGACAATGTGCTGAGTCGCTTCATTAACCTTTATAACTCTGAACGGCTTTTTCTCAGCTTTTTATTTTTCTTGATGCTCATGTACATAATTGGCCTTTTTGCAATCAGTATAAGGTTTTAAAACTTTTTTGGTTGTTATGCTTAGTAATATTGTGCTTGGAATAGGATTTAGATAAATAGTTCATTTGGTCAAAAAAATATATCCACAAAATTAGATGTGACTTTTTTTTTTTTTACTGTTTTTTTTTTTTTTTTTTTTTTTTTTTTTTTTTTTTTTTTTTTTTTTTTTTTGTAGTATCAGATAAAAAATGTGAGTAAAACTATAAATAACACTAGTTCAACTAAACTAAGCAAAGAATTCGGAAATCACTTTTAAGAATCTTAAAAAATTAATTCAAAGTAATAAAATGTGTAGAATTAGCAGGAATTTTAAGACATTGAAATGTTATGTAAAAATTTAAAACTTTTAATAATTGTTTATTTAAAAATGAAGTTTTTTTCTTGAAATGTGTATTTTACGTGGGTTCAAATAAGATGAATAAAAGCTTTTTCTAAAAAAAACTTAATTTTAAAAAATTGCTCATAAGGGGTATTATATTCCCATACTTAAAAACAAAGTTTCAAAATTCTTATATGACACTTGGCGGGCCTCTTTTTTAAAGAGATACTCTAAAATCCTCCATTTTTTTGTTGAATATGCATAAATTTAAGTGCTAATGATCGTGCTGGCGCGTATTTACATTATAATTTCTTTGAATAACTAATATAACTTCATGAGGCATTAAAATTTTTTTTGCCTCCCCATTCATTTTCATTTAAATTGATTCTTTTAGGTTACACTTTAAAATGGTATCTCATAAAATTTTAGTCATATTTAAACGATCAACAAAGTATTTGACGCATAGGGCGAAAAGACGAAAAATATTGTCGTCCATTTTGCAGTGCCTCCAATTTTTTTCCAAAAACTATTCGAAATAATATTTTCTCAATTGTTACAATTTTAAGGAAGTTAATAAAATAACCAAAAAATGATACGTGATTGCTTTATTACGTATCAAAATGTACGATCTTAAAATTTTGTGATCTCAAAGCAAAGCTTGAATATTACGGCATTTTTTGAATACAAAAATAAATTCATTAAGTATACTATATTCAGTTAAGACAAAAAAAAACCTATAAATTTCCAAGTCAACACAAAAAGACATTTGGTAACTAAAAAAGTGATCAATGCGAATAATTTTTCATAAGAAATTGATAATTACTTATATTATTTTTTTTAATTTCCAAAATTTGACTTTAGTGTGTGAGTGTCTTGTTTTCTTACATATATTTCGATCACAATTATATTCATAAGCCACCGGAAGAAATAATGATTGTGTAAGAAACAATCCCTAAATGACATTCAACAAACATGTTAATGCTCCCCATTCGAAGCCGTACAATGTACCTCTGAGCTCTGAACAATGGTGAAGAGAGGAGAGCAATAACTGTGCAGATATCTCACTCTCTAAACTTCCATACGACAGCAAGAAAAGATTTTTAGGACTTAGCTTCCATTGTTTTAAGTCCCTTAAAGGCTTCACTTATTTAGGTAAGTACGGAAATCATGACCCGGAAGTCCCTAATGATCATTTCTTTTCCATGGAGTTTACCTTTTTGGTAAATACAAGTGACGCGCTCCTGGATACTTGACGACCCTTCTTTATATTTTTTTCGACCTCTCTTCCTGTCAATCAATTTTTACCTTTTTCTCATTTTATTAGCGTCTAGAACACAAACACACATGTTTGACGCAAAATATCAAATTTTTGACTCTTGCGCCATAAACTTCAAATTCCATTTACTCATTCAGTTATCCATTATTTTGAGCGATGTGCCGTTGAAAGAATCAGGACTAGAACACAGTTCAGGTGGTAAAGATAAAGCTGGTGGTCTAGGATTGGAGGACCGTCAAAAAATTTTGAGAGTTATAACTATTCAATGTGCCCCGATGTGTAAATAAAATTATTCTTAAGAATAATAAATTGAAATTATATTTTTAAAATAAAATTTTGTAATTGCATTGTATAAAATAGTCGCATTTACATTAATCCTTTAAGCCCCAAATTATGAATTAAAAGGAAAACCTCCTTAAAACTTCTTTTTGATTACGTTATAAAAGCGGATTAGAAGATTTATACAATCACACGATACAAAATTTTAAGAAATATTATTAATTAGAACTTTAAATTAAATTGGTACTTTTTAGTACGACAAGGTTACTAAAGTTGAAAATATTTCTTAACTTTGAAAATAAAGATACTGTACAGCTTTTCACAGCATTTTAATATAACATGTATTAAAAATTACATATACATATTCTCAATGAAAATCATAAAAAACATTGTTTTTTTTTTCATTCAAGCATTAAAATACTATGATCATTTCTCATTTTGAGCTGGGTCGACTCCGTATAGAATTGTTTACACACACTTCCCAACCACTCCATTTCCCACTAAAGTGAGTTAGTGGCAGTATATCTGATAGGTGTACTGAACGATCAAAAAATGATTCAATAAATCTTGAATTCAGTAAAAAATTTTGAATTGACATTACGGCATTTCTCTTTTTCATTACTCTAGGGAAACTTTGCTCTTGCAGGTTTTCATTGGAACTGCTGCCAACTTTTTCAACATTCTGGAAACCAGATGAGGAAGCTACTGGTGAATCATCAATCGATGTTTCTTCACCGAATAAGCGTTTAACAGGTGTGTGATTGCAGTCTGAAGAAAGACTTCTCCTTAATATATTTGAAATGAGACAGGCAATAATCAAATGGCTGAAAACAAAAATACGCATTTTGCAAATTCACACATTTCTTAAGCATAAAAACATACTCACATTTTAGCATCATGCACGAAAAGAAAAATATATATGGATAAAATAAATAAAACTATAAAAGATTTAAATTTATTTTAAAAGCCACACCACATAGGTAAAATATTTATTTTTCGATTCTTTGGCTAAAAAGTAAATATGATAGCTTAAAAGATCTGACAATATTTTAAAGTAAGTTAAAACTAAATTTATTAGCAGTTGCTGCTGAGTCCCAATGGTATTTAAAAGTACTGCCTCAACAACGATTTTGAAAATAAAGTAAAAAGATTTACAATGTTTAATTTTACAAATAGCAATGTTTCTCAGGGCTTATAAAATAAGAAAAAAATATGCAGTGGATTTTCCTATGAATGTTGAGGTGTTTTACCGCAGAAACTTAATACCACACAACGAAATGGTGGCTAAAATGAGATACAAAGCTGGGAAATATTCCTTCTCAACAATTCTCAGCTTCACAAAACTGCTAATTCTATGATATAGAGGGAACTATTTAGCGTTAATTCTAAAATGTAACATTGGTAATGGATTGATAGAGTATTTTTCATATTAATAGGATTCTAGTGGTACACTTTTAAATACCTTTGGATCATAAAGGGTTAATCATAAATATATTTCCCATTTACTAAGATCTATAAGCTTTCAGCATGTTAAATTATATATTGTCAAATTACATAAGAATTCATTAATTCCTTACAGTGATAATTATATGTCTTATTGTAAGGAATTTATACATTCTTATATCTCTACTTTTGAAATTAACGGAGTTCAGAAGGCTTTAAAAATTATTCTTAAAGAAAGATTTCGTGTTATTTTTCAAATTCTAGATTTTATTTTAAAATCCGCCTCGAGCAATAATTCTTATATGAGAATCTGAATTAAGACGTTTGTGCAATTTTGATGGAAGGGAATATTCAAATTATGTATTTTATTATGACAGAAACATTTTTTTTTCATATAACAACGCTGCTTCTTGTTAAAAGGTGGACTTATTTCTCTTATTTATTTTCATTTAGTAATTTATTTTTTTATTCGGTTTTATCTATTCTACTTCTTCCTAAATGAGCTCACATACATTTACCGAAATACTTTTACATTCAAGCGAGTGCTGAAGTTAACTGCAATTTATAATTAAAACGTAATGAAATTCTTAGAAACAGTTGATAAATGATTGCTATGTTAAAGTTAATTACATAATAAATAATCATAAGAGAGCATTCTAAACTACCACTGTATCAGTTAAAATGACTGCTTTGAATAAGATTTTTTTTTTATTTGGATTATTTCTGGCTTCACAGATTATTTAGTTGCTACTTAAAATAACGTTACCCTTTTCTGCTTAAGTGCTTAATTGTTCTGTTTGTAAAAAACAAATGCTCAAAGCGCTGAAACGAGCTACATTTTCTCACATAGTTAATTATATAACTGCGTTCTTTGGCATAGTCAAGAGGAGATAAAGATTATGAATTTCTGTATTTTCTAAAGAGGGATAGCCATCAACCACCATTGTAAATTTATTAGGATTAAGACTGAGATCACATCTAACTTCATTACTTTCAGTTTCAATATGCATAATCTTATATTTTCTATTTGCCTCAAATCGACGTTTGTTTTATATCTCAAACTATTAAAAAGCAAATAGGAGTCCATAAGCATATCTGACTTCATGATATTTGTGAGTTTTTGGTAATCCAATTCGGTGTCAAGTGTTTCTATGGGATGCTTAGAAAATTTTTTTGTAACTAAGATATATTAAAGCTTCCGATATATGGCCAAATATTTTAAAAAGTATTCGCATTATTTTCACATAAAGTATACTATTATTAGTCTGTTATTTTGCTATTGTTTGTAATATTCTTATCTTGTTTGATAATATATTGAGATTAAAGCTCATTGAAAAACATTAGCGATTTCGATGTGTTCTAAATTAAAGCTAGATGTGTTTTCATGAGGATCAAACAGTTGTGTGCATGAATTTCCATTGTATTAACTTTTATTACAGTTGTGTAGGTTAAACCAAACACAAAAACTTCCAGTTTGTCCTTGAATATCTATGTAATTTAATAAATAGGCTTATGTTGTAGATTCTGCTCTCAACAAGGATCAAATTTGATCTAGATAAGACGTAATATTATTGAAATGAAATAAATTCCCATAAATACGAAGGAGAAAAAAAAAAGTCTTGAAAGTGAATCGCAAAATAATCTGCAATCGCCTGAGGTAAAAAATATACCACCTTTCGATACTTATCTTCGACAAAGTTTTAATTTTCAAAAAAGTTCTCCACACTATGAGGAAAAGTTTTGCTTATCGATTTTCGATCAAGGGGATTTTATTTTTTTTATTTTGGTTCTCTGCTTTCTGTCGTGCTGCCATCTGTGAAAACAATTTTGAGTCAATTGCATGGCCTATTTTGAATAAATGAAAATGTTAATAAAGTTTAAAATAAATAAAGTTTCTGGAAGAAATTCCCAATGAATATTGAAAGTTAATTCGACTTTCTAATTGAAACACTTAAAAATAATATTTCTTACACAAGAATTCCTTTTTAAAGTTATAAATAAAATGTATTTCTTAATGCAGAAAAAAAATTAAAAATGCTTGAAAATGTTTCATTCATGTATGTTATAACTTATAATGTACTTTAAATAAAATTTATACCTAAAGCAAGAAATAACTATCTAAATAAAAAAGGATAAATTCTTTTTTACTCCTTCTTAAGAAGGAAAGTATTATTAAAAATAATATTTATTATTAATTATTTTTTAATCTGATACTTTTTTTAATCTTCAGAGCCAAAATATTCTCTGAAATGTTAATAATTAAAATGTTTGGAACAATAATTTATATTTTAAAATTTTATCTCAGTTTGATTATTATTTGAATATATTACCTTAAAACAAAAATAATTATTGATATATTTTAGATGTGTTGATAAAACTAAGTTTTAAGTAAAACAAGTTCATAAAATAAGATGTTTTTCAAAGGAAAGTTTAAAAGTAATATCTCCCATTTTAGATGTAATTAATGTATTCCCTGAAAAGCCTTTTTTTTTCTCTCGTTTTAATTCATTTCTTTTTATTTATCAAATTCTCAAAGTTGCCTTGAAATATCCCAGTTATATTTTTTGTTAATTTAGTAGCAAAAAATCTTAAATTTCAGTTTTCCATCTTATGAATATTTTTAAGCTAATGAATAAAATTTATCTTATCGATCCTTAAGGAAACAATTATTTCACTATTTAAAAGAGAATCGGGACATGGAAGGCAACTTATTGTGCTGCCCTCTAATTGTAAAATTTCAAAGTGTACTTCCATTTGAGTAAAAATTATAGTTAAAACAGAGAGAGAGAGTGTATTCTAATTCCTTCATTCTATACATCTATAGCTTAATATTTAAACTCATTATTCTTTCCTAATTCTATACCTTAATATTTAAACGTAAAATAAAAAAAAATTCGATAATAACAACCATATAAACGTATAAATGAAAATTTGAAGATAAGAAACAAGTCAATTAGAGTTGTTTCCAGTTTAAAAAGTTAAGATTTCAAGATAAAAAATATTATTTAGTGAGCTTTAAATGAGAAAAATTCAAGGGATTGAAATTTGAATAAATATCTATTTTACTTAATCGCATTCTACCATACTTTTCTTCTGTTTAACTAAACACATTTTAGAAATTAACAAAATAAATTTTTAGGGTCTGTAAACATCTGAACCATTGTAATGATATAACCTTTATTTAATACATTTTTCTTGTTGAATTGAATATCGATAGAGAAACATAATGCACATGGAGCTCCGAGGGGGAAAAACTGAGATGTGAAGATATCAACTCAGAAGTGACATGCGACCGTGTGTCAAAATTACAGAGTTTACAAACACTTTATAATGAAGCTTTAGAGAGACTAATTAAACAGATCCTATAATCGAAACAAAACAAAAACATTCGCTGGAGATCTGTTTTTATATTATATTGTATGTATATATATATATATATATATATATATATATATATATATATATATATACCTTGCTTACAAGACAGTGAGAACTATTCGTTGAAACAAGTGTTATCTTAACGATTATCTTAAATATTAATCCATAGCATTCTTCAAAGTACTACTCACGAGAAGGCAGTTAGTCCTCATTTCCTCCTAAAGTAGCCTTAGACCGAAAACTTTATATCTCTTGAACCTCAACCGGTGGGTGGCACTACCCTCGTTAGGAACCGCTGGCCTCTACGTTTATCTAATTTTGATATCCATCTGTTTTGTTATATTTTGATCAGAATATTCAAAATCAGAATGCTATTTCTTGGGAAATATTTCATTAAATATTTTGTGCATTTTATGCATGAATCTCTCTCTTTCTTTAACTTTTTTTTAAAAAAAATTTGTAGAGCATCTGATTGAGTTTTTATTCACAAAATCTTATTCTCAATACTGATTTTAATATAGTTATTTCAGCTCCCATCTAAAATAAAAAATCTTCACATTCTACATTAAATACTCCAGGATGAATAAATACTTCTTAATTTAAACAGATTATAAAAAAAATTTCAATTTGCATAAAAATACAAATAGAAGATTCAATTAAGTAACACAAATTTGCCACTTTAAACAACTCACAAAAAGAAGAGTTAGTAATAAATGTTTTGACTAATTCAAATATAGTACACCGATATTGAAGATCAAATAAGTAAGGATTCAACAATTTCAAAAATTATCTTACTTTTCGAACTTGTATTTAATTTAAAGTTCAAAATATTCCTATAATTATAAGAATTTTGTTTAATGTTTATTTTGAAAAAATATTGTAATATTTCCATTTTTTTTTCTTCAAATATACAATAAAATAATGTATTGTGATAATGTAAGGCAAAGAGTCTGAAAAGCAGGAAAATTCGTGAAATTCTTTAGCCTTTATTGTGTAACAGATTTAATAACTTTTATAGTGTTATATAAACCTTTAAATTTAAACGATAAGTAAATCTGTACTAAAAATGTTCATAATGGTCTGAATCTTAAGAACTGAGCAAGCACTAATTTATTACTCATTATTAAAATTCAATGCAAGCTTCGAAATAATTAACGAGTTTGATTGTTTATTAACACCGCACTGAAAATCAACACAAGGGCTATTGCCTCGTGTTGATTTTCAGTGCGATTTTCAGAGCTTCCTAATTCTGAATCTCAATCAAGTGATGAGGACGACACCTGAGTCGGCACCTCCATCTCTGAATTTCCAAGCCACGACACTTGAAGGACTTTGAGCGTCGACAGCTTTAATGTACATCAGCCCGCTACACGACGGGTCTTACGTGGCATTAGGGCTTGAGAGCACGACAACTAGGCTTCCGCATGAAAAATGATAATTTATTTTATTATTATTTCTGGAATTAGGACAAACTATGGCGTCAAAATTCTTGAAATCCATATATGTGCAGGGTATGTGTTTACTTGTCACGCAATCATTATTACAAATTAACAATATTTGGTATTAAATCAAAAAAGTCGTTTCAGAAAATTCATAGGCTAATTTTATTATAGTCAATTTGTAAATATTTATATGCTTATAATATATACATTAAATATTTATATGCGATGCTTATTATACTCAATGTTATTTTCGTGAATCGTGTTTTCTGGTCTCCATCCAAAACCTTCAGATATCTAAATACTTCTATTTCATTAATTGAAAAATTATTTTCTTATAAAATGTTGAACACGTGCAGTGTAACAAACATAACAATTCCTCTTTCGTCTTCCGATTAATTAAGGTCTTAGAACAAAAAGTAGAGCCTCCTTTGCAAAGCGATAACCGAAAGCGACGATATTACTGTTCATTAATATATTTACCGTCATCATTGCGCAAGTTCATGCAATCGGAAATCTGCAAGGTATTTCACAATGTACCTCGAATCATCCAAAATTCATGACAAAAGGGTTCATCCGGAACGAAGTGTAAAGTACTGAAACAAAAAAAAAAAAAAAAGATTTATTGTGCCTATAATAATTGTCACGTACAACAGAAACAATTGTAACACTTCCAAAATAGAAAGTGTGTTTTGCTCGCCTTCGCTTCAGTGAATCATTTGCCCTTGAAAAGTTCTAGAAAATACTGCGCGTTTGGTCTTCACTGGATAGCCTCAGAGTATTTCACATATTACCTATTATCAAAATAGCTCGCGAGAAGAGTTAATGAGATTTCTCAATCTAAGCAACCAAAAAGTTCCTGTATTAATTGCAATTGCAATTAATTGGCTTCAGCATCACATTTATGATGAATAATTTTCAAATTAATCTGGCATATTAAGCATTTTTAAAAATGGGCCATTAGTAATTTGAAAATAACATTTTTAGCGATTTAATCAACATTTTCATAACATGGGCTAACATGCTGTTGTTTTCAGAAAAGGGCGTCCACAAAAATGTTTGGGGATAAAATCAAGGATACGTGGTGTTAGGTTCAAAAGATTGACAATGTAATACATTACGGTTGTAATACATTTAGTTTGCTTGAGGTATATTTACATTGCTAAGAAATATTAAATTAAATATTTTATCGTCTGCTTTTATTTTAACATCCGTTCAGAATATTAATGTCTATATTAATAATATTTATCATTTGCTCCTATTTTAATATTTAATATAATAATTGATTTTTTTTATGGTAGAATCGTTTGTTATTATTGCTTTTTTGTTAACATTGTCAACGTTTTACTACTTTCGAATGTTTTGCTTGTGAAGATAAAAATGCATTAGGAATTTGAAGATGGTATTTTCTTTTCTTGATGGTAATTTTTTCTGTGGAGCTGGCGGCTCGGAAGTACGCTTTCTTTACGATAATTAATATTCAGTTTGAATAAATCTACTTTTCCGAGAACAAAACAGTAAAAGTTCGAAAAAGACTAAAAAGTTGTTTACAATGGAAAAGCAAAACAAATGTTTAGTATTTAAATGTTGTATAGTGAATAGAATGCAAAATGACGATTCAGCTTCATATTTACAAAATTAATTATAGAATCAATTTCTTTTTAGTCATTAAGTATAAAATGACATTTTTTCGGACACATTATCCTATGAGTAATAGTTTAACCTGGAGTGAAAAATAGTTTAATTACTTCAAGAACAGATTACAGTCGCGGGTTCGATCCTTGGCCGCTAAAGACCCGCCGTGTAGCCAAGGCTGATGCACGTTAAATTGGTTCGCGGCCCGAAGTCCTCCCGTTGTTGTGGTGTGGATGTTAGAAGAGGGGGTGCCAGCTCAGGTGTCGTCCTCGTCACTTGACCGTGATTCAAAATTACGAGGACTGTCGCTAATAGCCCTCGTGTTGCTTCTAGTGAGATGTTAATAAAAATTAAAACTAAACTAAAAACTAAATCAAGAACAGATTAAAGCTAACCTAAATTTTATATTTAAACCAAATTGTGTTCCTATATTTGAATAATTATGAAGTAACATACAGAAAAGGCAAAATTTTAATCAAAATTTTTTTTTCTCTTATTATGACTATGACAATTATGTCAAATTAAAAATGAAAATTTGTGTTACAGCTGATTCTCAGTGTACCATAAAGTTCATTTTGAATTTTAGTTTAAAAAAATAGAATTTCTTAATTCATAAATTGCACTAATATTTTGTTTAAAATAAATCAATTCAAGGAATTTCTTCCTGCTTGTTAGTTTAAAATAATTAGTTATGTAAAAACACGTGTTCGTAAGTGACTTATAATTCATACTATCTATTCTTGACCGAAACAACTTAAAACAGTTTGATTTTGCAACCACAGTAAAAGAATAAACTGTAATTTGTTTTAATATTCGTATCAAATGCCTGTATGACATGTAAAATAATAAATTTTTGATGAATAAAAGAAATATATTACTTAATTATGATCACAACCCCTTTTATATACCACGAAATTAATTGCAGTTATGCTTTGTTAATTAACTACTTACAAGTTTTTAAAAATGTAATGACAATAGCATATCTATGCTTCATTTAATAATAAAGATAGATAGATAGATAGATAGATAGATAGATAGATAGATAGATAGA
>BMAW01069141.1:248233-312819 GCA_019974015.1 Nephila pilipes | reverse complement strand
ATTAGATTAGATTAGATTAGATTAGATTAGATTAGATTAGATTAGATGGATATGTGCCTATGTGTGACCAATTACACACGTACATCTTAATTATTATTCAAGAGTACATCTGTATAACGAATGCCTTTACATCTCAATTATTAATCATGGATATCTGCTGAAATATAATAACGATTACTTGCATTGATCTGAAGAATAAAACATGTATATTTGCTGATCATATTATGACAACTACCCGGCTGAGACTAGTTTGTCAAACAGATTTATTTGCTAAAAATAGTACCGCCTGAGATTCAATGTGTCACGTATAATTGTTAAAAATATGGTACAGATTGCTTCTATCTCAATTATTAATTATGTTTATCTATTGAAAATATAATGAGGATTACGTATTTATTTTGCAATTATTAGTCGTGTATATTAGCTGAAAATATAACAACAATTGCATGTTTATATCCTGTCAACTTTTTTAATATCTTATATCTCTTTATTTCAATTATCAAATATGACCGCGGTATCCTGGTGTTGTTTCAACATTAGTTCGAGCCTTGATGCCACCAAAGATACACCGTGCAGTGGTGCTGATGCTCGTTAAATTTATTTAAGCTCAAAGTCCTCTCTTTATCGCGGTGTGGAATTTTGGAGAGGGAGGTGTCCGCTCATGTGTCGTCCTCGTTACTTAACCGAAGTTCAAAATTACGTAGTCCATTACCAAAATCTCTTGTGTTGCTCTAAATGGGGTGTCAATAAACGATCAATCAATAAAACTTCGTTAAGATGGATTTATGGGTTCAAAGTCGGTTCGAGATATTGAAAATCCAAGTTAATCGGAGGATGGGGAAAAAATGAAATAAGAGGAAACATTCTTACAGAAAATTGTCTTTATATTTAGCAAACTGGAAATGAATCCTATTTTCAGGAAATAACTAGTCAGATTTGACAACAATAGAAGTCCACTTAAAGTTGTTTCACTGCATTTTTTATTTTCACAATGTAGCATCGTATTTTTTTTTTGTCACTGCGATACGTAGTGTAACTGAGGTTTTGTACAAATTGCACACTATTTGTAAAGTCCCTCTTTCCCCTTCTTTTTTCCCCCTTTCATACAGTCATAGCTGTTATCAAGATTTTATGAAAAAAGCAATTTTTCTAAATACCTGGGTGAAACAAATAAATTTTATTACAGAAATTTTCAGATCTGTTATCAAATTTGAAAACGTTTTATGAAACCCGATTCAAATTACCCAGAGATTCGATCCAAGGTTCTACTGTACGCTAAAAATATAATGACGAATACTTGTCGTTATATTGAATCATCAGTTACGTATATTTATTGAAAGTGCAATGGAAACTGTCGAAGCTTCACCATCAATCACATAACTTCTGTAAATGTAACAACGATTGCAACCTGTTTACATCTTAGTGATTAATCATGCATATATTTTTAATGAGAGGTTATGCTGGTACATTAGTGCTAACAGTTTTAATCCCGTTTTCTAAAGGAAACATTTAATCAGACAGAAACCAATGCAACAGACATGTCTAAAACATTTACTTGTGCCCTTTGACATAAATTGTATCCAAAAATATTGATCTCGTGCATCGTCATCCCCAAACGAAAAGGTCGTTTGGTATTTTGCGTGCGCCCCCTTTAGACCAGAGGACGCGTCCCAGTTTGCCGTTTCCAACGGATAGTTTCTCTGCACGTGATATTGTCTCTTTGTTGCGAGATATTTATTTATTCCTTTTCTTTTTTTTTATTGTTATTTTTAGTTGCTTTTTGCCCAAAAATTGGATGACGAAAAAATATTTGTTTCTTTTTTAGGAAAAGGAATCGAATTCGATAAAGTAACTATTGTTACTAGGCAACTGTTCTAAATATTATATTGATCTGTTCTGAGATATTCCCCTTGCGATTTATTTATTGCTTCCATCGTAAAATAAAGATCTAACGTTTTGGAACGGTTAAGAATTTGTTGACTTTGCAGTGTCGTTGTTTTCCCTTATTTTATGTTGGTTACCTTCAAAACTTGATGTAAGAGATTTAGAAGAAAAAAATTCGCACCATATATTTGTTTTTAGAAATTATATCAAGGCTGTCTTCGTATAATATTGAAGAAAAGGACCTGAAATTCAACCCCCTCTTTTTTTTTTATAACAAAACTCTCGAAATTAATTACATGTTCCGACTTCGCTGTCTTTTAAAGAGTAACATATTTTTTAATATTACTTATTTCTATCTGAATCAACTACTTTTTTTCTAATGTAAAATGTGTTCGCCTCCTGTTCTGTAATGCTATATAGGTTTTGAAATTTAGCGTTCAAATAAAAAAATGGCGCGTTTTTAGTTTGTTCCTAAATGTTAAGAATACTGCATTATAAATTGATATACTTTCGTGAATATTGAAACAATTTTCTGTTTCGAAATGTGTTCCAAATTTCGATCGAGTTCTTAGAGATTAAGCGAAAAAACACCCTTAAATATAACATAGTTTTTGAAAAGTTGACTTACTATGGAATTAGTAATTTGAAAAGTTTGAGAATTCAAGATAAACTATATTCATGATACATTGCGAAAAATTAATTTATTGAAAACGCGTATATATATATATATATATATATATATATATATATATATATATATATATATATATCACTGTACTATAAAATAAATAATGCATTTTTTCATATTAAAAGTTTTCACCTTCGGGAAGTTTCCAAATATTCCAAAAGAAACTCAAAAAAAACTAAAAACAGCATCCGTTAAAAACAGCTTACTCAAAAAAAGCAATTTTTTAATTGATGTAACCTTCAAATATTCAAATCTTGTGAGCATTTAAATAAACTTTTAATGATAAAAATCAAAATAAGAATGGTCATTGAACTTTTGTGAACAATAGAAAATGCATTGCAACGATTAAAAACGCATCAAAAGGTTATTTCAATTTAATTCGCGGCTGCGCTTAAATTGTTTAAAAACAAAATCTTCTTTCAGGAAGAGAACTATTATGAACTATAAGGAACTTGAGAAAAACATTACTATTCATTATAATTCTTACAATCCAAATCAGAAGCAAATATTTTTTTAAAAAATCTCTTTTCTGATACAATAACATTCATAGTAAATTACAAGTTATTTAAACAAAAATAAAATTCAAAGCTTCTTAGGTCGAACTGCGCTCCTTTTTAATTATTAACTTCCTGTAAAGAACTATAGATTCATCATATCTGGGAAAATTCCAAGAAGGAGATACCAACTCAAAATGAATTCGGAGCAACATCGTCACTTACTCAAAAAGAATTTGCTCATCACTGGAAATAGGAGGGAGTTCTTACGATATTGTGTGCATTCTGATAGTTAACTATCAAGAGTAACATGTGAATGAAATAAAATACATAAGTATAAGAAGCAATGAAAAAAATCATTAGTATAAATATTCGCAAAGCCATCTAACAATACTTCTATAACGTTTCTTAAAAGAAAAAATGTTCAAGCAAAGGCTCTGTATGTGTTATTCCTTAAAAATGTTCGATTGAAGTTTGTAACGCGCATTTCCCTTTAGTTATCCTCCAAGGCTTCTTTACCACGATGTTTGACATGAAAACCTCACCTTGTGAAAGAATCGTGGCATATATAAATTAGTTTCCCAAAAAAGAGAAAGTGTAGTGAATAGGAGGAAGGAGATAGAGGAAGGAGAAAGATTCATAGGAACACTACATTGGTTCGAATAACTGTGAGGCGTTATTCTAAGCGTATATGCTTAACTCACATCCCATCACCAGCAGTCTACTTGAATCGGACCCAGTGATTTGGAGTCGTCTGCTTAAAATTACCCAGATAATTACAATTCCTCATTACAATATTTGTTTAAATATGCGAATAGCTTTCTACTCCCCATTATTTAATTAATTTTGATATTGCTTATTCAAGAATGAAAAAATAGTTAAAGATTTTTTATTGATTATTATTGCGTCATTAATGTCTCATAATAATAACGAAGACAATATTTTACAAGTTTACTTTTTTATAGCAATATTTTTTATTCCAAATATGTAACGTAATTAATTTGACGTAATTGAAAGAAATCATTGTGAACTATTAAACCAAATAATTGTCTTGGCATAAATAATTTTGATTTTAAATATATCGGAGATATTTATCTTTTAATTGGAAATGCAAGCTTAAATAAATACAAATAACTTTTTCTCGTATTTATTTTTCTCTCAGTACTATGAAGGATCGCTAGGGTATAACTATTATAATTTATGACCATTTTAATTTCGGCCTTATTGACACTATTTCTCCACTTTTCCAGAATAAAAATTTTTTCATCTATCTATGTAATTCACATGTATGTTCGGCAGTTTTAATAATAAATAACTAACTTGCCCCAAAGACGCAGATTTTCACTGACCAAAAGTCCCCATCAGCAATGAAAAACAACGAATTACAAATGTAACGTATCATAGAAATTCAATACATAGACTCAATCCCACAGTCTTCAGTTTCACCCAAGATATTGTATGGGATCCAGGGAATAGAAGTGATCAGGGTGAATTGCTTGATAACTGATTTTGTGTAATTGAATTAATTAAAAATAAATTTCCGATCTGAGAGTCATTTGCAAAAGCCCGAAGGAACGATCCACGCCATAGATTAGAGTAATGGATTGTTTACTATTGCGTGTTCTTAGAAGCAACTTGGGGTAGTTATTGGCAAATCACTCACTCATCAACAAGGGCTTGGAGCCAATAATCGGCACTCGAGAAGGACTCTCTTTGCACTCCGCAACTTTATTTAAACTATGATGACTTTCCTTCATTATTTAACTCTAGAACCATTTAAAAGTCCTGTCAAAAATCAATACACTCTAATTAAATATACATAAAGGAAGGGAAACACATTTTACTATCTAACAAAAACATCCAAGACCTATTTAGAGAATCTTACCTTAACAAATCATTCACTCCGATTCAAACACTTTTCGATTACAGCAGATTCGACTCCTATTATTTTGATCATGGGTCACTTCCAACTACTTTTAATATAAACGCTTAAATAAGAGGATTCACTCCAATCGACATCATCTACCAGCTGGTCGTTATCTTTATCTCCATTCTCTTTCCTTTTAATTCTATTTCACTAATATATCTTTATCTCTCATTCAATTCATTACATTTCCCATCTTCATCTAATTTACATAATCTCGTTCCATTTTGTTCGGCAAGGAGATGTTATTGTATGCAATTCAAATTACTATTAAATCCCCTAGGTTAGTAAATAGAAAATTGAAAATAACCCGTCAAAATAAACAGTAAATACATATATAATCTGTGCATGATTACAGAATCTTACTCGGAGAATGCTCAAAAGGTAAGTCGGAAATTGAATCCACTCAAATACAGGAACAAAGGGATTCCTCACAATAAGGAGAATACAGACAAATTGGTGGAAAATGAGTTTATATATTTTGACAGGGTTCTCAAAGAAAATACAGTACATGGAGGGAAGAAAATCCAACCTATGCAATTGTAGTTAAGTACTCTACGATAATACAAAAGATTTTCAATAAAAAAAAAAACCTAACATAACAAACCAGGAGAGTCAAACTTATCCACGAGCCTATTCAAATAAGTAAAAACCCATATGGGACGCTCTCTCTATAGATAAGAAAGTTTTTCTTCTTTTAATGTACTTCATTGTTGGTATACCGTTAACTGTTATTTGTATTATAATATTTATGTTGAGCTTAGCCTGGTTTTATGTTGCATAACTTGGTACACATCAATAGTATTTTTCGTATCGAGCAGATTATCTTTTATGCAAAAATACAATAATTCCCAATTGCCGATGTTCGTCAACCTTTTTTCGTTTTTTACCACTCGATTTAGATAAAGGCATACTGAATAGAAGAGTCTTAATTAGATGAATATTCTCAAAATAATAAGAAATTGTAACAAAATATGTTTTCTTGCACATTAACTAACCAAACACAAAATAACTACTCAAAGTAATAAACTCCGAGAGAGGAACATTGGGCACACCAAGCGAGACAATAGAAGACGAATGGCGTGTTATTTCACTATCGGTTGTTGGACCACGTGCTCACAATATGCCCTACATTGGTGGGAGAAATAAGGCGTAGTTCAACACAGCTATTAATAATGCATTGGCAAATGTTGTGATTCGTTATCAATAATATTGCATAGTTAAATTTTTGAAAAAATAAGCTGCGATAGTTTTGCAAAAATTTTGTTACATGCAGTTCTGTTTTGGGGCCACAAATATAGTCGTTGTGAAGCCGCATGTAGCCATGAATTTAACAAGCTTTTAGCAAACGTTTAGTTTTATTTACATTCAAAGTGTATGCGATGACTGAGTGAACCAAAATACTTGTCTCAATTCTAAACTTCAAAAACTTGAACAATAAATTCAAGAGGTTATGTTCAAATTGTGTGTTACTTGTCCAGTCAAATAGTATACAAAAAAAAAGTAGAGAAACAAAAACGGACTAAAGTAAAGAATCACACTCAAAGCACAGGCAAATAATAGTCCAAGCACAGACTCGAAATAAACTACAAGCAATAACAAAAGTAAATAGACCCCGTGAGGGCAAAAGGATCAAGTCTTAAAGAAATCCTCAAGGAATCTTTGCTAGGTCCCATAACATGTTTACAGAAGTAACTCATATAATCTACAAGAGCAAAAAGATCCAAAAAAGAAAGGGATTGTTGGCGATGAATCTCTTACTTTTGAACCACTCTCAAGGGACGCGGACGACACTTGAGCTAGTTCCCTAAATCTCTTAACTTCTACACCCTACCAACAAGAAGACTTGAAGCCCCTAAGAATTTAATTAACCTTTTGGAGCCACTTACATAACACACATTTTTTAATAAATCGACAGGATTTGTGCAGTTGTTTCACAATAGAGTTTCGTTTGTACAAAAAGTGAATCTCTATATATAATTGAACAGACTTAGTGCTGTTCGTAAACTACAGAGAAAAACCCTAGAAAACTACTTTATTCATTTGTTTCGGTTTTTTAAAAATAAAATTCCCATAAATCCTTATAATCCAATTTTTAAGTGATAAAAAATGTCTTTGTACTATTCGTATCGTGTTGACGTCCAAATAATTAATTTTAGCCCAAACTCAAGAAAAGTCATTGAAGATGCACACGAAACATGAAGATTGAGATATATTTTTAGCAAAATTTGGAGCAAGAGATTAGTAATCCTTTATTATGTAAAGTAAATGTTTTACTCATCATTGCCTCCAAGAAAAAATACAATACACACAGAGTTACATATTATATTCGCACAAAAATATTCCTCCTTATGCATTTCCTGGAATGTTTTCCCTAGAGCTGACATCGAGAACGAAAAGATCGCGACTTTTTTATTTAAGAGGAAGTCATTTTCATATCTTGTACGGGTCTTATGTTAAACTCTTTTTTTTATGTATATTTCTTGTGACATGGAATAAAATAAAATAAACCTCCGAGTAAGAGTTCATACCAATTTCTCCTCGAACAATGCTCGAAAATAAAAATGCATCAGAAATAACTTTTGACCTTTTTGAAATACGCGCCGTTTTAAAATAAGAGATTTAGTGGTAAACTGGTGCAATTTTTAGTTCACATTTTTCTCCGCACTTCCTGTTCCGATTCGGATTTATTAATATTCAGTGCACCGTCCTTCTTTGAAGTCCACGTGATCACAATTATTGTATTAGAATTTTAAAATTTTTTTATAAGAAATGTTTAAGATGCCTTTGATAGGGCACGTGCAACCATGCTCACTGTTGATGAGGGCGTGATAAATCTTTGATTTCAGAAAAATATTTTAGTCATGCTCTCTTATTTAATAAAAAGAGCAATGAAACATTTTAGTTTACACCCACCTATTCATATATATATATATATATATATATATATATATATATATATATATATAAAGTCTGTTGTTTTTGTTTGTCTTTATACAAATTCAGTCTGTTGAACTTTAGGATAGCTCATTGAAGTGTAACCACAAGTATATTCCAAAACAAAAACAAAAAAATCAAATTTATTTTTGGTTATATTTTGCCATCTCAGTTTTTATTAACAAATTACCCTATACATATCCTTCATTAAACCAAACAAAAATGTTATGAATGTTTCAACGATATAAAAAAAGAATTGCGAATATATTTCAATAGTGGATTTATATAATTTTTTAATTACATGGCTCAGTGAATGGAATTTTAACTTCTTCGTCTTTTCCCCTTTAGCTAAAAGAGATTATCACTTCAGTACATTTAACTCCGTTGCATATTATGTCACACATACTCAAGACCGCAAAGTTTTATCTTTTATTTTAATATATTCGTCAAGGTTTAATTTTTAAAATTAACTCCTGCGAAGGAAGGGTATTTAGATTATATATATATATATATATATATATATATATATATATATTATACAAGAGCTGTTGTGTTCTGTGTTTCAAAGGTTGTTCTGCTAGCCATCGTATATGATGAACATCCCTTAACGCAGGACATTTTGGACTGTCGTCGTCACCTCGAGAACTTGGTATCTATTGAGAAAACTATTGTCTTCCAGTGGATTCCTAACTTTGCTGCCGCATTTCTTGTTCCTATTTTGTGTTTTGTTTCCTTGTAATTTTGTGTGTGTGTGTGTGTTTCCTTTTTTTTCTGTAACTGTTTATAATCTGCCTGTGGAAATTAAAAAAAATTAATATTTTATTAAATATAGTTTTCACAAGCGAAACACCTTCCTAACAGAGTGCATTGATTTGAAAGGATTTGTGTTATTTCTTTGGATATTTTTGCCCATTTTTCTCTTAATACTGTTTTTAAGAGAATGAGAGAGATTTCCGTACTTCTAATATTATACTTTTCGAAAGATTTTTCTGAAACTACAAGTTTCCAATCTCAATGAGATCGAGGCGATGTATGCAATTTCGTTTTACAATTATACAAAGGCTATACATTTAATAGTTTTAGCTGTATGTGTTGCGTTTGTCATTTTCTTGAAATATAAAATTCAACCCTAAACATAATTACTAGACAATTAGTTTTAAATTATTCTACAATGTAACGAAATATTTCATTTTTATCTATAACTCTGTCAATAAAAGTAGATTTTCACATTCCTTTTACTGACACTGAGCCCCATACAAGAACCAAACCATTGCCGTGCTTGACAATTAGACAGTATTTCACAATTTGACTTCACTCAAACATACCAGCGACCATCCAAAATATTGAATTAGATTTCAACAATGAATACTACGTTAGTTCAGAGAGTTACTGAACCTTTGAAATATTAATATATTTATTTTTAGCGAATGTAATCCATTTTCTATATTTGCTTTGGGAAGGGGGTGAGGGGTTTTAATAATTACTCGAACGTTATAATTTATTTCTCATTCTTCGAATTGTTTTTGCAGAAACATATTTTCCTACTGACGTAGTTAGATGAAGTTAATAATTTTATAAATCATCTACATATTAAATATGGCTTATTTGTTGTAGCATGAATGAGTATAAGTGCTACATTTATGAAGATATTTATGACTTAATATTTAAGACTAAAGATGAAATTAAAACGCATGATATTGAAAAACATCAGATATTATTAAAACCTAATTATCAATAAACATCTAGAAGTGAGAATAATCCTTATTTAGAAAATTATTTTAGTGACCTGAAGAGTAATAATAGAATTACTGCTCTCTCTCTATATATAAAAAAAAGGTATGACAAATAAATTAAATTAAATTTCTTCAGGTTTTTACAACACTAAAATTTCGCAAATAACTTATTAAGTTTAGAACTGTCACTAATAATACTTGTACTAATAATACTTGCATACATGTAATAATATACTTGCATTACAAAAGTAAGTAAATTATTACAAACAATCTTACAAGGTACTATTAATAAATTTAATTAAATTGCTATAATTAAAATTATTTTTGATATTATTAAGAACATAAAAAATAAATATTTATTCGTTATACATAGTTACAATTTTGAAAACCTCTTTTATTTGACAGTCACAGATAATCTAGTAAAAGTACTGTTAATTATTTATAAAAAATTATGATTTTAAAGAATTTAATTAATTTCTTATGATAAATTTAAATATTTAGTTGATATTGTACTTAAAGAGAATTATATTAAAAATTTACTCCAACTAATTATATTCTACAAGGAGGGTCTATGAGTAATAGTTTGGCGAATATTTACTTATATTTTTATGCAAATAATAATAATGACAGTGGTAGTTTTGTTATTTATAGATATATAGATGATCTACTTGGATTGAATTACAATAAGCCTCCTGAAAATAAATCTAGCTTATCTTTTTATTCTTAAGACTTAAATCTAATTCAAATTAATAAAAGTAAATATGAAACAGAACATTTGGACATACAATGGAAAATTATAGGTAGTAAAATTATTAGTAATATCCTATGGATATAGATAAAAAAAAACTCAAGACTGTCTCTCTTGTCATATGACAAGAGAGACAGTCTTAAGTTTAAAATAATAAGGTATTTTTCTTGGGTAGCTGTTTATATATTTCTAGATTTAGAAATATTACATTTAATTATATTATTAAAAATAATAATTTTCTGAAGTTGCTATCTAAAAATAATAGTTATAAGAAGTTTTTCACAAGAGTTGCATATATGTTTATTATTGAATTAATTTTATTAATAAACATTTTAAAAAGATTAAGAAAAATGATATATACATATAGATGTGTGTATGGTGTGTGTGTTTTAGGCATTTTAATTATATTTTTTCATTTTGTATCTTGCATTTATAATTATTTATTTTATTAATTATATGGAATAGAGTTTAGAAAATTTATGTGTTTTTATTATAAATTGTAGTTAATCTTTCTTTTATTTTTTTTTTTTTAAAAAATAATATAAAAATTAAAAACTTTATAGCTACTTAGCAACTTATTTTTAGATCTTTTTCTTTTTGATAATTTTTTAGCTTTTGTTATTTTTTAGAATTTTATTTTTTACTTCGAAAAAATTTTTTTAAATTATTTACCATTTTCTTTTAGGTATGATAGGTATAAGAGCTTTTAAAAATCATTTTAAAAACTGGTAGGATAAATATATTTTTGTTTCATAAAATCAATCAATCAGATTGTTTGACGGTAAAAGCTTTATGGTAGTAAGTACATCACTGATGTTTGCTTATGAGGTAAAAGCTTTTACTCTTTTTTTTAGTTAAAATTGTTGAATCATCTAATTATGTTGAATAATTTAAATTCAACATAATTATTTTGAAATTTTGATTTCATTTTACTATAAGTTTTCGACAATTTTGTAATATTTACAATTTAATAGCTTTAAAATTCAAGAAGTTTAATTTTGGTTTTCATTATATATGATTTCTAATTTTTATACACGTTAAAATTAGTTCTCATTGACATTTATATATATATATATATATATATATATATATATATATATATATAAATGCAGCTAATCAAGTGTATTTGAATTAACACTTTGAAAAAAAATTGAGAATAAATTTTTAGAATATATAATAAGAGGTTTATTCACTTCGACCTTGTTAATTCTCGGCAAATTAGGCTATAAATAATTTAATACGACTTTCCAAATTTAAAAGGTTCTCTATCTATGTTTTGGACACATTATGTGAGCACAATATTTTGCATTGTGATTAAAATAGACAGAATTAATTCCTTATTTCTCTAACTGTCTACTGTCGTACAATTTTAAATTTATCATACTAATAGATTTTTCTAAAAGTGAAGTAATGAGTATTTCTTAGTATATTTATTGGAATTTTTTTAAATCTTCTGTTGCTATAGGTAAATATGTAAGTTTCAGTCTTAATTTAACATAGGTACTTCAGCACGGCTTTATTACAAATATATTAAACTTAACACCCCTGCAATTCACTCCTTTTTGTACAACTGCAAAAACTTTTTTTTTAATTTGGAAGAGGGTGTATAATTGATATTATAAGAGGTTTGTGTGTGTAAGCTCTTCCTGTTAAACTTTGTAAAAATGATTCAAAAATTGCCCGTATTAAGAATGGAAAATATGGAGTATTTGGGAATGGGGGTAGTTTATTGCTATATGGTCCATTTATCACTTTTTAATAGCTTTTTTTTAATAATGACGCTCTTCTCATCCCGAAAATTCATGGTCGCGGTTGCCTAGTGCTCATAGTAGCGGGTCGGCCGTTTTAATCGAGTCGTGGGTTCGAGACTTGATGCCACTAAAGACCCGGCATGTAGCCGAGGCTGAAGCACATTAAATCTGTCGAGATTCAAACTTGGAAGAGCAATGGCATTTGTCATCAAAGCAAGTATTTTTTCAATCTACGGTTCTTGTTATAAGAGAAATAGATTGTGTGGCATATGCAGTAACGATTAAAATAGCAAACTGAATATGTAATAGGAAAATATGGAAAAGGTATTTTTAGAATTAAAAAACCCAAACTAAGTTTAAAATGGGTTAGGCCAATTGCCGTGTATTTTCGATAACGTAACTAACAGCTCAAAAATATTCACGATTTTGATGGAAAAGTTGTGAAAGTTGCTAATCGAAATATCCGTTCCTTCCAAAATGTATGTGTGAAGTAATACATTTTTACCACTTCAATATGAATTATTTAAGAAACACTTTAAACTAATTTTCTTCTATATTTATTACTGATACTTTGGATCAAGAAATGAGAAAAGTGAGAAATAAGGAACACTTGTTTATGGAAAGAAAAAATTTTAAAAATTGCTGTTCTGTTTGAAAATATTATTTGCATTATGTTTCAATCTCGTACAATCATTCTTGTAAAATGAAAAGCAGGAAAAATTAACTTTTATTTTAAAAAGAATTCTTTTTTTGGTATTGAAAGAACTTGAAACTTTTATTTGTACTGCTTCATATCTCATACATTTATTTATGTAATATTAAAAGTAGAGAACAAGTAGCCCTAACTTAGTAGACTAAATAACTGTGGGATTTTGTCAAAGAAAATATCAATGCTCGTTTTTGTGTTAGTTACATCTGCAAAAGATTTGCTGTGTTTTGTAAAGTATAAAAACAACGACAATGTGACGACGGAATTTCTATGAACAGAAGTGTCATTCAATATAAGCCACGATACTCTACACCACTCGTGAGAAAATAATGAAATAACTTAAGATTTAATAATTTTGGAATGAAACTTTTCCTTAATAAGCTATTTTCCTTATAAAAATAATTTTAGTAATTTATTAATCTCTTAACATAAATAAATGTTAAGGGATTTTTATAAATTTCTGACAATGCCATGTTACAAGTAACAAGTGCATTTATTTATACTTCTTAAAGGCATTCTTTTTTAAAAAAAAATAACAAATTACTCAAAATATTTTGGAAAAGCTTATTAATAGTTAATTAACATGTATAGTAACCGACATTTTTATTTAACATTTTACACACTTTTATGCATCATAGTATAACCTTTCTTCTACTTCTAGTAAACTATCGTAAATAATATATTTCGCTAACTTCATAAAATCTAAGCATGTTTTCGAAACAGTTGTATTTGGTTTAAAATAAGTGAGGCTTCTGCGCATGAAATCGAAATAGCTATCTACAAGCTTCTTTGAGGTGGTGTGGAGACTTGGAGAAAGAAATTTCAACTTCCATAAATTTTGTCCTTTTATCTGGAAGTGTTTCAATATTATGATATTAATCAACAATCGCCCTTTTATTGGTCTTGTAGGACATTAATACAGAAAAAGGGATTTGTGTTTGACTGCATTGAATATGACCGGAATTAGATTAAGACATAACCATAAATTCAATGTATGCTTTGTGACGCCTTTCTGTCATTAATGCCAGCATTCGTTGTTTCTATGTGGATTATTTATTAAATGGAAGTCAAAATGATAGAAATTCACACAAGTCAGTAAAGAAACGTCAAATATAAATCCAGGGCATTTATTTATGCTTCCTTTATGGATGTTTAATACATAATCTCTTTCTAAGTAATCGGAATAATAATCAAGTGGATTTCTTGGCCACTTGCTAAGGTTGAAAGAGCTTAATCACAAAAATTGGATGGTTCGAGGGCTCTAACGTCCGTTCATTCTAAAACATAAAGGAGCAAAAAGCGGCCGGCTAAGATTTTTTTTTATTTATTTACTTTACCCGTCAAGAGTGAAAAATCCGCCTTGAATTGAGATTTCCTTCGCATAAGTTAAATAATTCAAAACAAAATTAAGTCTGTTTGCATTGGTAAGAATAGCTATGTATACTGCTGTTTGTAGAAAATGCAACACCATGAAAGAATCATCAGAATCAAATGAAATTTAATGCAGAAACGACTTGTACTGATACAAATAAATGATGAAATTTTCAAAACAAAAGAAACAAATTAAGCGTCCGAAATCAGTATTTGGTGCAGCCACCATGCGCTGCAATAAGTGCTGCTATACGACGTGGCATGGAGTCAAACAGATGTTGAATATCTGCTTGAGGAAGAGAATTCCATATCGCTTGTATGCGCAACCAAAGTTCGTCTTTGGAAACTGCAGGACGCGGATCACGAGCGAGACGCCGACCAACCATATCCCACACGTGCTCAATAGGCGACATATCCGGTGAATAAGCAGGCCAAGGAAGAAGTTGCATGCGTTGTGCTGAACAGAAGTCTCGAACAGTCCGCGCAACATGTGGGCGTGCATTATCCTGCTGAAAGATAGCTCCAGGGATGCCTTGAAGGAAAGGAACGACTTCGGGCTGTAGCACTTCACGGACGTACCTGTTGCTATTGAGATTACCCTCAATTCGTATCAAATTGGATCGTCCATGATACGAAATCGCACCCCAGACCATAACTCCGGGTGTTCGACCACTATGTCGTTCAATAATACACTCAGGAAGGCAGCGTTGACCGGCATAACGTCTAACACGAACACGGCCATCATGGGTCCACAAATTGAAGCGTGATTCATCTGAAAAGACAACTTGGTGCCAATCAGCTCGCCTGTCTCTGTGCTCAAGAGCCCACTGCCGACGCAGCCGTCGATGATTCGCCGTGAGGGGAATCCTGTATAAAGGCACCCTTGCACGCAATCCACAGCGCAGCAGACGACGACGAATTGACGAAGCCGACAATTGTACACCTGTAGCAGTAGACCAACGTGCTGCCAGCTGCCTGGAGGAAGCTGTGCGATCATTCACCGCCATGCGGAGCAGGTGTCGATCATCGCGCTCTGACGTCACCTTCTGTCGTCCAGTGCCTGTTTTTCGAGTTGTTCGGTGCTCGTCGGTCCACTGCTTCCAAACTCGCATCACTGTGGAACTGTTCCGGTGCATACGAGCTGCTATTGCGCGATAGGAAAATCCTCCTTCTCGAAGGCCGATTATCCTCCCTCGTTCAAACTCCGTAAGTTGCTTGAATTTCTTATTCTTCCGTCGTGGAGGCATACTCAGGTCTCACTAAACGTTTGCCATTAACAAATAATCATAGACTTTTTTCAACGTCCCGCTACAGCACTTTATTTATACGCTTTCAGCATCAATTCAGAGGGCGCTGCGCGCGCCGCGCACGCGCGATGGCTCTGAAACTTTATTAATTTGCATAATATCCTATAATTGACATTTGCTGCGAATTTCATTTGATTCTGATGATTCCTTCATGGTGTTGCATTTTCTACAAACAGCAGTTTATTATGTAATGCGAGTCTATGGTATTAGTTTTCAAAATGTGCCAAGACTGAACGGGAAAACGCTCTATCACGACGGAGTGCCAGCAGTCTCGGAAGAGTTAGTTAGAATGTTACTTTGCACCCCAAAAAAAAAAAAAAAAAAAAAAAAAAAACTTATTTTAATAATGAGTGTTTCTTTACCACCACTATATTATTTCGAAACAGCTAGATAGAATTTCTGATATTTGCAGTTATGTTACATGTTAGCTGTTTGTGTTGAAATAAATCTCAGAATATAAAAACTCACTTAACTCAAATAAGTAGTATAAATGCAAATATAAACATGAATTATTATAATAATAGATAAAACTTTCAAATAGTTAATTATTCATAAGTACTTTTAATAAATTTACATAGTACTTATAATGACCACAAAAGATTAGAACAGTTTTTAAAGAAATCCTGACTCGGTTTACAAGAACAAAGCGATTTATTAAGACTTTACTAGTCTTAAAGTTGTATTTTCCCTTTTATTATTCAAAAAATTAAGGTGGATTCGATAATTAATGGTTATAATAATGTAAAAAAAATTCTAATGAACACTTGAAATATTTTTTAAAAACATAACGGAACATTCACAAAAATAAATACTAGCTAAAATTGAATTTTAAGAATTTTTATTTTAAAAACTAATAATTTTTTTTATTTGTTACTGATCAATGACTGTAATTTTTCAATTTATTTGCAGATAATTATTGCTGGGTTTAATCAACAAGTATTTCACTTCACGGGTCTTTTTTAATCTAATTGTAAATTAGAAACTTATTGTAATTAATGATCTAAAAATTTTGCTTTGAAAATTGTCATATTAATTATTTCTATACGCATTGTTACAATATTATATGATTTTTATTTCAATAAAAAACCTCTGATACACCGTTGCTCACATTCTCGCCCAATTTTTATGGTAACTATCCATTTTCATTTCGGTACAGTTTTTCTTGTTTTCTTGCGCATTACATGCAACATTTTCACAATATTTCAATTGTGTACGGACAGTGTACTGTATAGAGAAATGTTCTCGAAGCCGAATAGATGTTTTTCAGGCGCTAATAAAACTAAATAGCATAAGCATGAGACTTGAGTAGCCTGTCATAACTTGCTTTAACTGTCATTGTACTGTATTCATTTTTCTTTTATGCTAAGTTTTTTTTTTAATTAATATATGAATATTGAATTAAATTAGTGTGTGTGTTCTAATTGAATTTAATTTTGTGATTGCCACAATGAGAGGAAATACTTATCCAGATTTTTATATTATTTACACAGGATCAGAATGTGTGTAAATACATTAAAAACATGCTTTAATCCCTGAAAAATTTTCTGGAATGATTTTATTTTGGAATCCGCTTTTAAAATGTTTTGTCGTTTGATCATCAGGTACGACCTTTGTCCTGAACATGCTGGATTACAGAGAGATAATTGCATATTCGTCCAATGTAAAGATATATTTAATTTTTTAAAAATATTTTTCATATAACAGCACCCTCTATCTAACAACACAAACATAACAGTATGTTAATTACATTTCAAAAGAAACGATTGAGCGTGGAAGAAAATTGTCTGATAATTCCGTATCGGTTCCGCATTCGTTTTAGTTTTCTACATCAAAAGAACTTTTGATATGAATAAACTACATTATTATCAAATTTTTATAGAAACGAAAAGATCGATTTTACCAAAAAAAAAAAAAAAAACTGACAACGAATGTTTAAAAAATCTTAAATTTAATTTCAGGATTTCTACCATTTCGTTTTAAATCTATTGTTATTTTTTCAAAACCCTAAAAATAAGACAATCGGAAGTATAAGAAAGCTGCAATTTAATGTAATTTATCGAAATATATATAAATTCTTTAAATTTAATTTCCAGGTTTCTGATGTTCCGGTATAATTTAGTCCGATATTTCCCCACATTGTAATTATTCACATCAATTATTTTCACTCACTTCAACCACAATTTTTTTTTCTCTTTATATTTCAAGGAAACGGATTTCTATAGAAAAAAATCATCAAACAAATGCATATATTAGCAAACATTAAAGACCATTCCAGTTCTTTTGTCTGTAAAAAAATATTTTTAAGAAGACCTGTTTTGGAAATTGGTAAGTATCTTTTTGGAAATTCATCACACATTCATCTAAAGACTAAACAAATTACACACAACCAAGAATTTTCATCCCTTTCAATATATATGTGTGTGTGTTTTCCTTTCCAAAATTCATTTTTCTTGTCATTTATAAACAAAACTTTATTTACATTTCTCTGCACTCTACATGCTACATGGCGAAAATGCCTAAGCTATGCATAAAAGATTTCAAAATGTCTAGTCCATTTCGTGTGAATGAAAATAATTTAAGTGCATCAAGTTCTGTAAATCACTACTTATGTAATCATTTCACATGTTTCAGTACAAAAAAAAATTTCAGTGTTATCTGAAATTTGTACCTCATTTTTTATGTTTGAAATATTTATAGCGTGATCTTTCAAATGAAAGAGATATGTGGTTACGTTTACATGATATGCCTAAATTTTTTCAGTGTTTTTACTTGATTTTCAGTCATTGCCCTTAATATATCGCTTAGACAATTATAGCTAAATACATGATCACCCATGTTTATTTCGAGAAAATATTAGCTAATCATTAATGCCAGATGACGTTAAAAAAAGGTATGCTTAAAAAATTATTGTTTATCAACACGCTTAAATTGGAAAGTATGAAAATGAAAAATTCATGAAAAAACTCAACAAAAAATTTTTAGTGAATTTTAAATTAATGAATTAGAGAAATTAATAAAACAGCATAATGAAATAAAATATTTAATACATTTTTAGCATTTAAGTTTTGAACATTGCGTTTACTTGACTTCTTATCTCACCTTTAAGCTCAAATAATAATTTCTTTTATAATATTTTGTAAAATTTATCTACGGAATTCAGCTGAATAAAGAAAATGGCTATGGTTGGGGAGAAGCTACATTTATTAAAATCTGATAGAGCATGCATACGTGTATATGTATGCGTGTGTATTGTGTATGTGTGAATTGGATAAAAATTTGAAATCGGAATAAATATTTCAAAATTTAAATCTCAATTAATTCCAAATTAAGTTTGAAATATTATCGTTTACTTTTTATTTCGTTGTCATATAAAAATATTAGAAAAATAAGATAAATATTTCTTATTAATGTGTTAAAAGCGGATTCCAGAAAAAAAAATGTTTTCTTAAGGAAAATAACTTATATTAAGTACCTCATTCTTTATACTTATAATTTGTAATTTTACAGCAAATTATTATTTTTTGACGAACAATTCATTTTGTGAAGACCTGAAATGAGAACAAATTGAACTATTTAGTTTTGAACCTTTCTCAAAAAAGAAAGAGTTAAAAAGAAAAAAGACCTAAATTCGAATATCAGCCATTTAGAAAGTTTTCGTACTACTGTGAGCTAAAAATATCAAATTTTAATCAAGCTTCCAAAAACTAATTTTTTTATTCGAATGTTGTATGTTATTTTATTTTGTAAGAAAATAAACATATCTCTAAATTACATGGCTTTGGAGAATTTCTAAGTTTTAAAAACATGCGACGAACCTGGTCCTTATAATCAACGTTCTCTATTATTCATATCCTTCACAGAAGTGTGAGCCCAATTTGATTCACATTAATCCTCACATTTTTTTCTAAGTTCGAAAAGATATCTCAAAATTTGGAATAAAAAACATTGAGGTGACACATAACATTTTCTGAAAATATTTTTGTTGCATAATTAGTTATGGAAAATAACAAAATAAAAAAAAATATTTAGAGATTTAAGAATTATGTTTATTTCAAATTTATGAAATTTTTATTTCCCATCGGTACATCGAGCAACTTTTAACTTAGAATATGTTCTACACATTACAAATAGTTTCGACATGGTATAACTACCACAGCAAACTATCGAACTTTTTAATTATATATATAGTTATATATACATATTATCTGCTTTTTTTAACCGGCTGTCTTGTGGGAAAATAGCAGAAGAAAATATTAAAGCTACTAAAAATAAATTGAATTATTATGCACTTCTCATGTTTATAAGACTAGTTAATGTTTTTGAAAAACTGGATTAAAACTCGAACTTGGATCGATTGCTTATTAACGTAGCACTGAGAAGCAACAAGATGTCGTATTTTTGAGCCTCGTGCGAGTAACGAGGACGACACCCGAATTGGCATCTTCCTTTCAAAACTTCCATACCCAGTTGATGGGAGGACCTTGACCAGATTTAATTTGCATCAGTCACGCTACGCTGCTGGGTTTTAGTGGCATTAGAGCTCGAAACCACGACGCGATGAAAACGACGATAGTCACGATTCCGTAATCATGACCACTAGGCTACCGCGACTGTGAAAGTATGTCAACACATTTATTGTATCTATTCTAAAAATCTAAATCGTCACTTTTTATAAAATATAAAAACAAAATGATAGAGAAAAAGAAACTAATACAATTTTTCCTACATTTTTTGATGTTCATAATTATTCATGAATTTGTTGTTTTATTTAACTTACGAGAGAATAATTTCAGATCTCAAATTTTTTTTTAACTACGGGTCTAACGCGATCCCGAAATAAGCTCCGAAATTCTCTCCAATTGTCAGTTAAAATGCCTCGATGAAAATAATATACACGAACCGAATTGCGAAAAGTCATGTTTTTATGTCAGAGTGGAATGTTAATTTACCATATAACTAAAGAAATCTGAAGATCTAAAACTGCCGTAGAAAATGTGATCAAATGCAGTATTGATAATTCGGTGCATAAGAGATATGGTGCAAAAAAAGCGATCTTTCAAAACCGAAGGCGCATTATCCGTTTTGCTGCTCTTCGAAAAATGTCTGCATCTGAAATTGATCGTTATCGTGATGGAAAAGATTCGAGGCTAATAATTACTCGTGTTTTAAGTAATCGTGATTCATAAAATATATCAAAATGAATTTAAGAAAAAACAAGCGTTATCCTATAAACATAAAATTACACGAATTGTACTAATGTGGATTACGGACATCACGGAATGGGAAAAGTTATTTTTCCAAATGAAAAATATTTTAATTGTGATGGGCCAGATTTTTTAAACTTATCGGTACGGTCTCAGAAAAGAGAGACACCAGATGGAACAGGTGTTTTGAAGGCTCGTGTTCTCGGGGACATTTCATCTAACGATAAACCTACTGATATAAAGTATTTACGAGTGTTAGACTTGCAGATCTTAGCACCTTTAGAAGGTAATATTTTTAAGATCAAGCTTTTCTTTTTCTTCTCACACTTCTTGAGCAGAGAAAAAATTGGTTTAAAGCAAGAAACATCAATATTTGGACGTGGCTAGTTTATTATCCAGACTTAAATTGAAGTAAAATATTTGAGTTCCTCTTGTTAGAAAAGTGTATGCAGGCAGTATTATTCAGTACGTGTGAAGAGCTTGAAGATAACATCTATGCAGCATGAGATGATATGAATCTTGAGTATTTGAAAAAACTTGTTGAATAAATGCCAGACAAAATTGCTCATTGTCTCACTATGAAAAGATGCCTCACGAAATATTAAGCTCAAGAACAGCTGTAATATATATATATATATATATATATATATATTATTATTATTGATAATATTATTATTATTGATGTGTGTGTGTGTGTGTGTATGTGTGTGTGTGTGTGTGTGTGTGTGTGTGTGTGTGTGTGTGTATCATTGTGTGTGTGTGTGTGTGTGTGTGTGTGTGTGTGTATATAAGAGAGAGAGAGAGAGAGAAAGTGTATGTGTGAGTGCGTGTGTATCACTAGTAATTTCTAATGTTTTATTGAAATAAAATATCTGCTGTCCTTATAGTTATGAAAACCGAGTGTAGCATTAATTCAGGAAGATAGTATTTTAGCGATAATTACTCGATAAAATTTTATTTTTAAACATTTCACAATAAAGGGAGCTTTTCGCAACATGTTGTCTGTTCAGGAGGTGCATTATTTATTTTCATTTAAAAAGTTATCAAGTAGAAAACAAAACATATTCACTATTCATGCTTTGTGTTATGTATCTAATTGATGGTTTCATTTTTTCTAAAACGTAAAGAATGTTATTGTGTTCAAATTACATATTGTCACTTAAAATGAAAATTTCACTATAATTATTGACTGACCTGTTATAATGATTTTATTTTTAAAATTCGTTCCATTTCGCTTTAGGTATTAATATGGTTATTGGAAACAAAATTGTCCGTGACATAAAATTGTTCTTGATCATGTCAGGAGAAAATTTGGAATGAATTGTAAATGTCCTAAAAACTATTAACGTTCTTCATTTCGTACTGGTAAATTTTTAGGGTACCTAAAATTTAATTTTAGAAAAGTTTCATGTGTTAACAATTATATGCGAATTAAAAAGGATTTATTTTTTGACAAAATATTTTTGTAAGGTGAATAATTAATGTTACTTGATCGTATTTATTGTTATGATTTGGACAATAATTTTATAGCAATTGAGAAGTTTGTGAATGACATCATTCTGTGAGTGTGATTTGTCATTCATTTCTACAACTATTAAAATATCAGGGAAAAAAAGTCATTCTCTAAGAAGCAGATATACAAAACATTTCGAATCGAATGCAAAAGAACATATCAGTTAAGAATTTTTAATAATATTTGAGTAAAAGGAAAAACATTACGTAGATTTTTTTTTCAAATGAAAGAAGCATCTGTTAAATTCTTTCTGGAAAAAACATATTTTATACTTCTAATGTGGACTTTTTGTTTTGCTTAATGGTTGCATTAAAGTCGTTCTGAGTTATTCACTGATAATTAAAATGGGTTAAAAATGTAATCTCGCGAACAAAAATTGGTAAATTTTTATTTGTTCTATTTTTTCTGAAAATTTGGATGTAATTGAGGAGCTTTTTGTACAAATAAGGATATACCTACTACAAATGATAATGGTTTTAGAAAGTTTAAATATAAATATTATTCTTATATATGTTACTTTTTTAAAAATCCAGGTAGTGCTAATAATAGCAAGTTATTATTAATACTAACCACGTATTTGGGTGAAAGTGATAAATATTTCACAATAATCACATTTATTGTGATAATTAATAATAATAATTATCAATGAAGTTTGGTCAGTCTGATTAATTAAACAAAATACCTTAAAACCCAAATCCTAACATAATTTTGATGGCATGCGATATGAAGTACATGGGATTACATTTTTTGAAGTTTTGTATATATATATGAGCTTTCATGAATTATTCAATTTAGCTGATTTACTTGTTTGTATTAATAATAACCGATTAATCGCATGCACCCGTATGTGTAGAAGATTTATATGTAATAAAGATATCTTTTGCATTGTTTCATAGATTCTTTTCTACACAATTCTGTTCCAGAAAGAATCATATTTTGGGAATTCATCAAATGCTGGAAAATAATTAATATTATTTTCATAATTCTCGAGATGCGCTAATTGCACAACATATTATAGCTATATATACTGCAAACAAAATAGATTTATTGCAAAATCTAAAAGCCATTATCAATAATCCTGTTTGAAAGATAGTCTAAAGAAAAATTAAACATTAAAAGAATAACTTTGTCTGCGCGCTACAAGTTACAATTTGAGAGTGGTGTCTTAGCAAATGCTCAAGCATACAGATCCTTTTTGCTTAAAAACATCACACAGACTTTATTACTTCACAAAAATAGTGATCATCAGAGGATCAGCGAGGAGAGGTTTAAAATGTCCTGGACTCTATCATGTGCAAGCGTTTAGACTAAGTTACTGATTCAAAACTGGATTCGAAATTGGTTATAAATTGATCAAAGAGATTCTCGCCTTCGAACTCTTTTAGTTATGAAGTGTAAACAAATTCATTATCAAACTCATTTAAGCAAAGCTAAAACCCTCGACTTTGGTTAAATGAATTGCAAACATATTAGTAATTTAAAAAGAATATAAAGAAATATTTAAAAAGTACGCTGAACTTTCATTTAATAATCTCAAATATACACAGAATTAAACTGACTTTAAAATTTTGCTCCTTATTGAATAAAATCCTGAATGTAAACGTTTTTATGACCTGGAAAAATTAACCCCTCGGAAAAGAAAGAAATCTTCCTCTTGCAGAACAACTGTAATTTCACTTCAGACCATGTCCAAACCCTCCCATATAAAAAGAAAAAAACATACACGGTGAGTTCCTTCAGAAAAACCCTGCTGGGGATTTAAATCATTTGAATTTTGTTCAAAAGGCAGTTGTCACGAGCCGTCAGTCATTTTTATAAGTTGTCTCTCTCTTTGCCAACCTGTCTTGAAAAGCTTACTAAACACGTTTCTCTCTCTGAGAGAGACCTTTAAGGAGAGATTAAAAAAACGAAAATGCTTGGCACATGCGAATCCATAAAACCGCCTTAAACTCTCTTTTTGTCATTTTGTGGCCAGGGCAGTGAACTTTATGGCTTCTTTTCGGAGGATGGGATGGAAGAGCAGTTCGCAGGTGACCCAGGAAGGGCTTGTGGAAATTCACTGATCAAAAAAGGTTTTCTTCACACCGACTACTATAAGGTTTCTTATCTCTCCCTGAGACAGGTGAAGTGAAAAAAAATTGAATGAAGGGGGAAGGATTTCGCAAGAATACATACAACCGGTCGCCCTTTCGAAATCTTACCCTTCAGGGGGGAACCGTCTAGCGAAGAAGAATTCATATTTTATACCCATGTGTGTGCACTTGAATTCCAATATACTATTTTAGGCCCCTTATATAATTGCTGCTTCACCCGAGTTCATCCGGATGTCCTTTCTGTCATAAGTTCTGAGGTTGCAGGTGTGCTTCGTTAGTTCATGGTTGAGTTTGGCAAAGGTTAAGGTAGCTTTGGGATGTCTGATATACAGATGGAGGCGCTTATTGAGGTTGGGATTATTGTTAAACATATTTTTGTCTAGATACTTAATTCACTTCAATTTGAATGTTAGAAATATCATTTATTGTATCCACTGCTTCTTTTGATATTCATATTTTTCGACCAGTGGTCATAGCAGCTAGCTCGTGGAAAGTGTTGTTTTCGTCGAGGCGTGATTTCGAGTCCTGTTCCCCTGAAGATCCTCCATGTAGCAAGGCTGATACTCGTTAAATATGACGAGGCTCCAAGTTTCTATCGTTAGCGTGGTGTGGAAGGTTTGAGTAGGGAGGTATCAGCTCAGGTGTCCTCCTCATCACTTCTTAACACTCGCTGGTCATTATCTTCTTTCGTCATTATTAATCTTAATTTTTTTTAAAAAAAAATAGTTTAATGAAGAGAAATTGTGTGTCCAATAATGGTACTATTCAATTTATTGTTATTCACATTCTTGAATATTAAAGTTAAATAGTTATTAATACTTTCTCTGCAGTTAGACTCTATAAAAGCATTTTAACATTTGTTTTGAATACCAAATCACTTCAACCCTTACCTACTCACTCGGGTTCGAATGAGTAGACAAACTTTGATCGAGTGTTCATTCATTGAATTTTTTTCCGACCTCTTCTAGGATTCCTCTGATTGCTTCTTAGACTACAAACAACGGGGGCCGACGCTTCAATTTGATTCATTCTCACTCTCACTAGTTCTACTTCCAACTAATTAACTTCTAATCTTCTAACTCTCTATTATTCAATTCGCCGCTTCTTATGTTATAAAGGTAATTTATCCAATCTATTTATTCATAATTTCAATCTAATCGGCATAAGTTACGTTTCATTTTGTTGGAAGAAATTTCATTTTAAACAATTCGAATGGAAGAGTCCCGAAGGTTAGTTAAAGATAAAATCACAATATACTCCAGTGTCGCAACTTGACCGAGATTCAAAATTACGAGGTCCATCGCCAATAGCTCTCGTACTGCTTCTGCGACGTTAATAAACAATCGTCATGATTCTTAACTCTTTCCGGAGAGATTAGTCACTACACATAACACAGTTGAGAATAAAATTTCTCTAACTCCAAGTTTGTATAGGTCCATAAATAATTTTATGGAAGTTTCGAAGATTTGGATCAAAATTGGGGAACTATTCTTATCTTAAATACACCACAGAAACAAGTGTAGCCAATTATCAGAACGAGGATACATAACGTAACAGGAGAGAGGGGAGTATACATCTTTCAGCGCATAAAATGGCTTAGAAATTTTTCCAGGGGCTTGTTATCTTGAATGCGAATTCCTTAAGGATGGACATTCAAAAGGATTCTTTTTTTTTTATCTCAAAATTATTAATTTATCATCACGTATTTTAGAGGATCTGACAAAAGTGTTATCGTTAACTTTTTATTTTTTATTTTTATAATCATTTTATTCTTTTTATTTGGTTAATACTCTAAAACAGATCACCTCTGTATGTTCATATAAGTAACATCCATTGTATAAATGATTCTCTGCGCGAAAGGATTAGTAGTTTTGAAAAAAATCGATCTTTTGATGTTTGGTAAATTCATTTGTGGAACATATAGTATGTTTAATGTTAAAAAGTTTATCTTTTAGCACTAATAGGCTGTATGTGTCAAATAAAGGGACAAAAATATCTTACAAGAATACAATTTTATGACGAATGTAAATGCTCCATATCTAAACTACTTTTACCATAATTCCCATTTCTTTAATATTTTTTTGAATCTGTACACAATAAGTTTTATACTTAATGTCAAAAACGTTTCATCTCTATTCTTGTTGGAAAGGGTAAGTATATTGTTGAAAAGTAGAATTATATATATATATTAAGTCGAAAAGAGAGAGAATGAAAGAAAAAAATTGAAGATTCGAGTTTGGGAATGAACGAGCTGTCTAGTGACAATTTTATAAAAAAGCATATTTTCAAAAGAATAATAAAAATGGTGAATATAATTTTCTGAAGCTTATGTTAAGAAGAAACAAATTTTTCTACCAGTTTCGAAAATGCTGATGAAAAAATATTCGAATAAACTTGAGAAATATATCCAGTTAAAACATCAAGAGAAGAAATAAACATTATTTTTGGCATAAGTAACAATATATAATCGCATTTAGAATTTACAATAATTTTATTTGTGTAAAGTACCTTGAAAAAAAAATTTGAAATACTTTAAAAAGAATTACACAATGTTCCAATAACATATTGTCAAAGCATTATATAGTACCATGTTTTTACTCTGAATATGAAGGTTAAAAAATCTGGCCAGTGATGTCTTGAAAAAGTCGTGACCTTTTGTATAAATTATTTGCAGGATGTATAAATTATTTGCATAATATCAGAACATTTCGTAAAACCTTCTGCTTCCAGGAAAGCTTTTATTTTCGGGGAATCTCATTTTGTTCACAAAAACAGAAAGTTAATGTAATCTATATTTCAACAGCTGATTTTAATAACACATTAAGTGTAAACATATCAGAAATAGTTTGTTTTTACTAAATAATATGATCATATATATATTTTCAATATATGATCACTTTCAAATGAAACTATCTTTATTATAAACATGTCAGTTTTAAGACTGTGCAGTTATTTATTTCAACAGAAACATCAAATTGTGTGCGTGCATGATATACTTGATACATCAAATAGCATTGTCATTAAATACATACTTTCATTCGAAAAAGATATGCGAAATTTGAATAATTATTTAATAGTCGCAGCCCACGTTGTTTCCTTTGAATCGTGGTTCAAGCCCCTACTAATACCCGTCGTGTAACGGATTGATATGCATTTAATATGGTCCCAAGTCCTCCCACTAGCGTGATGAAGAAATTTGGAGAGGGAGGTTCCAGCTCAGGTGTCGTTCTAGTCACCTGACCGAGGTTCAAAATTCCAGTCGCCAATAGAACTTTTGTTTCTTCTCAGCGCAACATTAAAAAACTATCACATCACGATTATTTGATATTTATCTACTTCCGTCAATGTGAAACGAATACAATTTTAATTTGCCTTAGTCTTGTATCTTCTTCCAAATGAATGTTTGAAAAACCAATGAAACTAAAATTTAATATTTATTGTTTTAAACCTTAAAATCAAGTTTCGATTGTCACACATGGGCAAATGTGCATTTCTTGTACATAAACTACTCACACATTTACAAGAATTGAACAACTCTTAGGTGCATAACAATTTGGTAGGTGAAACAAAAAAAAAATAATTTTTTGAAAATTTCATTTTTGAGCAGAAACTTTTCGATTTTTTATAATTTCAAGTAAGTACAATAACTTAGAGTCAGAAAATTCGCATTATAATTTTTTTAAAAATCTCTTCTACAAAAATTTCAATCAATGCTGACGCCAAAATGAAACAGTGCAATTTTTGAACGCTTGGATTTTCCGACACAACGAACACAGAATACAAAATTATTTCCTACATTTGAATAAGAAAAAGATATTTCATTTATATATAAACTGCTGTTTGTAGAAAATGCAACACCATGAAGGAATCATCAGAATCAAATGAAATTCGCAGCAAATGTCAATTATAGGATATTATGCAAATTAATAAAGTTTCAGAGCCATCGCGCGTGCGCGGCGCGCGCAGCGCCCTCTGAATTGATGCTGAAAGCGTATAAATAAAGTGCTGTAGCGGGACGTTGAAAAAAGTCTATGATTATTTGTTAATGGCAAACGTTTAGTGAGACCTGAGTATGCCTCCACGACGGAAGAATAAGAAATTCAAGCAACTTACGGAGTTTGAACGAGGGAGGATAATCGGCCTTCGAGAAGGAGGATTTTCCTATCGCGCAATAGCAGCTCGTATGCACCGGAACAGTTCCACAGTGATGCGAGTTTGGAAGCAGTGGACCGACGAGCACCGAACAACTCGAAAAACAGGCACTGGACGACAGAAGGTGACGTCAGAGCGCGATGATCGACACCTGCTCCGCATGGCGGTGAATGATCGCACAGCTTCCTCCAGGCAGCTGGCAGCACGTTGGTCTACTGCTACAGGTGTACAATTGTCGGCTTCGTCAATTCGTCGTCGTCTGCTGCGCTGTGGATTGCGTGCAAGGGTGCCTTTATACAGGATTCCCCTCACGGCGAATCATCGACGGCTGCGTCGGCAGTGGGCTCTTGAGCACAGAGACAGGCGAGCTGATTGGCACCAAGTTGTCTTTTCAGATGAATCACGCTTCAATTTGTGGACCCATGATGGCCGTGTTCGTGTTAGACGTTATGCCGGTCAACGCTGCCTTCCTGAGTGTATTATTGAACGACATAGTGGTCGAACACCCGGAGTTATGGTCTGGGGTGCGATTTCGTATCATGGACGATCCAATTTGATACGAATTGAGGGTAATCTCAATAGCAACAGGTACGTCCGTGAAGTGCTACAGCCCGAAGTCGTTCCTTTCCTTCAAGGCATCCCTGGAGCTATCTTTCAGCAGGATAATGCACGCCCACATGTTGCGCGGACTGTTCGAGACTTCTGTTCAGCACAACGCATGCAACTTCTTCCTTGGCCTGCTTATTCACCGGATATGTCGCCTATTGAGCACGTGTGGGATATGGTTGGTCGGCGTCTCGCTCGTGATCCGCGTCCTGCAGTTTCCAAAGACGAACTTTGGTTGCGCATACAAGCGATATGGAATTCTCTTCCTCAAGCAGATATTCAACATCTGTTTGACTCCATGCCACGTCGTATAGCAGCACTTATTGCAGCGCATGGTGGCTGCACCAAATACTGATTTCGGACGCTTAATTTGTTTCTTTTGTTTTGAAAATTTCATCATTTATTTGTATCAGTACAAGTCGTTTCTGCATTAAATTTCATTTGATTCTGATGATTCTTTCATGGTGTTGCATTTTCTACAAACAGCAGTATATATATACATACATACATACAGAGAGAGAGAGAGAAACTTTATCCTCTAAACTACCTAGAAAGAACTATCGATCCAGCATAAATATACGCGGGTAAATGAAAAAGTTCCTTTCTGACGACAGATGGTGTTACTGAAGCAAGTTACCGTCGTGTGCTGACATCTGTTAAATTGCACCTAAATGAATTTAGCATTGATTCATTGGTTAGTTTTTATTTGGCAGCCATTTGTTGCCAAGTTTGCTTGCAGATGTGTCGAATGATCCCAGAGACCTACATTCATCATTATACCGGCAATTAGGCAATAATAATAAAAAATGAATTGTTCTTGGTGAATTTGCTCTGAAGAAAGCAAAGATGGCAGGAAATATGATGACGACTTTTTGGGATGCGAAGTGCTTCACCGTGTTTTCTTAGAAAGAAGAAAAACGATCAGTGGACAATACAGTGAGTTTCCCCAAAGCCATTTCACATTCCTAAAACGCGTGCTTTTAGAATCACTCTCGTATTTCATTTGATTTGATTGTTTTAATTAACGTCGCACTGAGAACCGAGTAATTTTGAGTCTCGGTCAAGTCACGAGAAAGACACTTGAGCTGGCACCTCCCTCTCCAAACTTCCACACCACGCCCATTGGAATCTCAACCATATTTAATGTGCATCAGTCCCGCTACACGGCGAATCTTTAAAGGCATCTGACTTTGAACCCACGATTCGACGAAAAGAACGCCAGTCGTGAGTTCGCGATTATGACCACTTGGCTACCGCGGCCTCGAATTTAATTTACTGGTTGCTTGATAATAATTAAATGCAAGCAAATATTCATAGGAAATGTAAAGCAAAAAAGCAATTTAATTTTATCAAATAGATATTCCGATAAGCTTATTCTGCATTTAAAGTTTCACTGTATGTAATTATTTTAGAAAGAATTCAATCCGGAAGAATAAAATGAAATCCTCCCTGCTTAATTATTCAAACAGTTATTGTTCAGCCATGTAATCATTCAATAACGTGAATTATTAGGGTTCAATAATCAGGAAGCCGGAAGATTTAATGATTTCAAAATGTCATGTCATCCAGTAAAAAAAAACTATCTTTGCTTTTAAATGATAAAAAAAAAAAAAAAAAAAAAAACCTGCTCATTATCGATTGAAAAGCTTAATGAAGTTGTTTCAATTTGCATTTGTTTACTGCTAGGTTGCTCTTTTTTTTATTTATTTATTTATTTATTTATTTATTGTTATTTAAGGCTGCCTTCACGTTATGGTTAGGAATAGGCATTAAATTCGGGACATTTTAGGAAGAAATATTCCAAACATCAGACAATTTGACTTCTCCATTACATACAGAGCTTCGTGTTTTAGTATTTTAATTATATTCTGCTGTAGCATATCAATATCTTTCTGCATATAAAACATGTTCCATGTTATACCTTCTATATTTTGTTAATAAATTAATTTTTGACTTTAAAATTAAAATTGCACATTTAATTAATGTTTCTCAAATACACAAACAAATGCTATTTCGTAAACGGATAAATGTCTTACAAAAAGACAAACATATACTAATTTTTGGAACATCTTATTCTAAAAAAAACTGTTCATTAGGTTTCGTTCTTTAACATTAGGTGAATTTCAGTATTTCTATCTTAAAAAACTGTGTTCTACGATAAGGTTCCGTTCTGTAACATTAACAAAATTTATGGGGTTACTTTTGCCCAAAGAACTGCATAACGCTCAGTTACTTAACAAAAGGCGAATTTTAGAGCATATTTCTATCTAAAAGTCTGTTCTATGATATGCTCCATTCTTTAACGTAAGCCAAGTCATAGAGTGTATTTCTTTCTAAAAACCCTTCTCTAGGATTAGGCTCCGTTCTTTAAAAGGCAAATTTTAAGACATATTTTTATCTAAAAAACTGTTCTATGGTAAGATTTTCATTCTTTAACATTAGATGAAGAGTTTTCTTTTTCTTCGTCTAAAATTAAAATCAGTTATTGAGTAAGATAAAATAAATGAATGAATAAATAAATTTTTTTTTTCTAATAGCTTTAAAAGTACTTTTTTTTTTTAAAAAAAAAAATGAGTTTCTATACTTCGTCATATAGAGTGGGAAAAATTTGAAAAAAGTCTGTTTTTAAGATTTGCAGCAAATGAAAATTTAATTTTCATTATACTCGTACGTGTCTCAAAAATTTATTGAAATCAATTGTTTTGTACATAACTATTATTATTATGCATAAGATTAATGTCTTGGCAATGCTATTTTATTTTTTATTGCAAAATTAACGTTATTATTGAAAAAATGCAAAGTAAAAAAAAACCTAAAATTTCAAAAACTTTATTTTTCAGTAGAAAAAATAGATGTACGTACATTTAAAGAAAAGGAAGACAGCAACTGCATAATAATTACATTTAATTTCCTATCAATTCAAATATTATTACTATTTATTTATTAATAAATTTGTTTTTTCTCTCAAAATATTAATTATTTTTACACATAATAGTGCATTGGTGAAAATTGTAAGAATAACTTTATTGTGGAATTTTATGTTTTCATCACTTTCGTTTCGACATAAATCCAGCAAATACTGTGAAATTTACAAAATGGAATATACTAAGTTCTACGCAATTTATTTAGAAATTTCCATTAAAAAGAAAACATTTATCTAATTATTCATTTGAAATCTCACACTAAATCTTCTGTTCTCTAAATTTTTTATCCAACAGGATAGTAAAAATTCGAAAATAAATTTATGTAGAGAAATATTTTACACATTTTATCCAATATCACAATGTAGCTTATTTAAAATTTATTACAGAATGACAAGTATTATAAAATGACACAAATTTCTTTTTTTTAAAGAATATATGCTCTTTTTTTCATTTATAAAACAGTTCAAGTAAATGTAAATAATTGTTATTTAAAAATGACAGATAATTTTAAATTAAAAATATACTTGTATTTTTATACGTATTCTAGAGACGAAAGATTTAAAATTTATGTATATTTTGTCGATTTCGATTTTACTATAACTTCTTAATCCTAATCGTTCTGCAGTAAGGGTATGTCAGCAAGCGGTAATTTTATTTTTATCATAATTATTTTCTTTGGTTACATGACAAATAAAATTATCTCTCAGTTGAGTTTTTTTTTATTGTTAATTTTATTATATTAATTTTATTTATATTAAATAAAATTAAACTTTATTTCTGACTCTATATGATATAAAAACTCACACAATGTTCGAATTCCTCTATCATATTTAAGAGTACCATTTTTTTTCCAATCAAATTGATATCGCATACCTCACAGTTAACATATTCAGCAAACGTAAAATATTTAAACAACTTTAAATTACCTGACGATAGTTTTTATTTCAATGCGAATCTCAAAGAAAATAGGAGTTGTTTAAAAAGGGTTAAATTTCTAGAACATTAATCGGTTCAGAAGGCTTCAATGATCTGTTTTCAAGTCATTGGGATTCAGTTATCAAAGCGGAAGGAATAAACATTTATTTACTAAACAATAGTGATTGTTTTTTATTTCAATTTAGACCAAATGCTAATTCAATAGACAATAAAAAAGATTGAATACGAATATAAATATTCAACAGTTTCAATCTTCTAAAGTCTTCAGCATTTGCTTTAATGTAAATTATTGTGATAGAGAGACAATCTTTTGATTCATATTCTGTCACTTTTAGCTTATCTCGCAATTTATCTTTCAGTGCATGTCTTTCGCTCTATTAAACATATATCATGGCAGAATCGAAAAAAAAAGAGAACAATAGTCCGTAGTGAATTTGAGAAGAGGTGAAAGGGTGTATAAAGACACGTGCCCACGTTTTAATTGGAAGCTAACGTGCAAATATTATCCACTTTTCCATAAAAATCCACTTTTCCTGCATTAATTTATCTTCGAAAATGCTTACGTTTTGAAACCACACAAGCAGAAAATGTAATATTTTTATAACGAAATATTTAAATGATTTAAACGAATACTCATGTGATTGAAACTATCAAATAATTTTTAATTCTTTTCTAAGCATTTATTTATGTTTACTTCTAGTGAATCCAAGGCTTTATCTCAAGTCTCGAAGGCTTTCAGATACTGCACATCCCTTGCAATTCATAATAATTAAATTGTACATGAGGATAAATATTATGAAATTTTACTGGTCTTTAATCCGTATGGAGTCTTTTGGCCTCAGTCTAGTCAACTAATATATGGATAATGCAAGCTCTCTCTCTCTCTCTGGCAAGTGTGACACAAATAAGATATACTTATTTCAAATATTGTGATCCTTTTGTAACTCTTTATAATAAAATTATACATCAGAATATTATTAACGAAATTTTTTAGGTCCTTTATCCTAATGGAGCCCTTAAGGATCCCTTATCACATGTATAATGCAGGTTGGTATGTATGACACAAGTACATTGCATTTATCTCGGATATCACGATCCTTCTGTAATTATTTATAATCAAATTGAGTATGATAAAACAAACAGCGAAGTGTTATGTGTCTTTAATTCTTTTATCCAATAGGTATATCATAAGTACGAGAGTGGTTCAAAAACTATTATTTGAAGGCAGAGGGCATCATAAGTTAAAAGTTGTTGCCATTAGGTGCCGAATGGAACCGAAACAAATTTAACTGCGATTCATAAATTAATTTTGATTAGGTAGTCATTTGCTGCCCAATCAAAATCTGATTTATGCCACGTCGAGTTGTCGACGTCATTTTGTATAGAGTTATTCCTTCGATGAGACTCAAAAACATCAGAAACCAAGCGACAATCAAAATAATGAGTTACTTCCTGTGAAGAATGTGAGGATGATATCCTCGGTCAGAAAAGTTGTGACGAAGAATTTTTAAGATGCGATAAGCGTCCTGCGAGTAACTGAGATTTAGACAACTGTCTAATGAATCATACCTACTAAAAACAAACCATTTTCGATGCTACAAGTTACATCTCTTGGATTTTCTTATTGAACGATCCTCGTATAATGCATGTGTGATATTAACACGATACATTTTTTTTTCGATATTACGTAATTATTTATAATCAAATTGTACATGAGAATTTCAATAACTAGATTTTATGGGCCTTTAATTCTTATGGTGTCATTAGGCCTCAGCCTACATTGGTGTTCAAAATCCAGAAAATTTTCCGATTTGGTCGATTATCTCTAGAACTGCTGGACAGATTTTATTGAAATTTGGTTTGTACATAGGGTTGGTAAAATACAAAAGAATAACCTTTAAACGGTTATTATATACACACATGATTGTACGTAACAATCATTGGAGTCTCAAAATATGAAAAAGCAGTTGCAAAATCGAACAAAAAATGGGTTAATGGGGTGTGGTCCCCTCTTACACACATGCAAGCCTCGCACCGTGATTTTATGCTGGAAATAAGGAAGTTTAATAGTTCCTGTGGCAATTGGTCCCACTTGTTCAGTAACGTTGTTTTCAGGTCTTGGATGGTTCTCGGAGGGGGAAGAGTCTCGGGCTTGCTCTATAGGATTGATGTCTGGAGATTTGGCTGGCCAACCCCTCTGGCGAATACCTCACTTTCCAGAAAATCGTCGACTACATGAAATGTATGTTATCTAGCTTTGTCATCTATTAAAAGGAAATCAGGACCAACTGCACCCTTTAAAAGTCTAACATAGAGCTCCAAGACCTCATCCTTATACCTCTCAGAAGTCACAGTGCCTCTTTCAATGACACGGAGGTGTGTTGAACCAGGACTCATCAATGAAAAGAACGGTCGCCCACTGATCGGTCGCCCAATCTCTATGATCTCTGCACACTTTTTAAGCGGGTTCGCAGAACTGAGCGGTAGGCAAACAACGGGTATTCTTGCAAGCATCCCTCTCTCATGAAGTCCTCTGGAAACAGTTACCCTTAAAACTTGGGTTGCTGTTGCCGCATACAACTTATGAGAGACCTGAGAAGCTGTAGCATCTTTGTTACGCCTCCTATAAAGGATAAAAAGCTTTCTTCTCTGGCCATCAGGGCTCTTGGATGACCTTGCCTAGACTTTTTCAAGACGGATCCGGTATCCTGAAACTTTTTCCATAGGTTGGACACGATGATGGGCGTTTAATCGAATTCTCTGGAAGTCTGGATTTGAGACTGGCCTACTTCTAGCCTACCCCCAATTCGCCACCTCATTCCCTCATCTAAGTGTAGACAGTTACTCAGTTTTACTATAAGAATTTTAACTGATGCGAATGCTGCAAAAAAACACCAAGAAATTCGGCAAAATGTACTAGCGAACGAAACATGGATTTTGGCCGCCCCCACACACGTATTCGTTTACGTATTCGATGTACAAGATTTGCACCTTTGTTTCGAAGCGGTATTTTTACATTTCGTTCAATTCTTTTCATAAAATTCGACAAAATATGCAAACTCTCTTAATTTTGAGTGTAGTCTTTTGAGTGTAACCAGTGTAGTCTACCATATGGATAATGAAAGCTTGCATATATGACACAAATAATATAAATTCTTATAATAGTCTAGTTTAATAAAAATCTTGAATTGTATAAAAATTTTCATTAGTTTGTGCTTTTTATTTAATTAAAATTAAATTCTTATTCTACCTTTTATGTTTTCATGAAATAGAATTGATTTACAGAGAAATTTTCATGGATATGTTTTTTTTTTTTTTTTTCTAAAACTTTTTCTACCTTCATATATGTTATGGTATGTTACATGATGTATAATGTTAATTACATGATATTGGTATCCTGAAATAAAGAATTTGTTAGCGTTACATAGTATATGAACCTGAAGATTTTGAAGTCATATGTTAAAACCAATTGCATGCGCATTTCATGTATTGTAAAAAAAATATTAAAAATGTGATGGGTAACAGCATTTCCTCAAAAAAAAATTATTTTTGAAATTAGTAAGTTTATTCTGACAGTCATTTAGCTAGAGATAACATTTTTCATTAGAATATTTTGAGCATTCTAAAATAAAAATTCTAGTGCATTGTTATTTCATGCAATTTTTATGTTTCATAATGCAGGAAATTTTAATTAAATTTAATTCGATTTTTTATGAATTTAACTATTTAAAACATTAATAAAATCCTTTTTTAAAGTTTCAAACTAAATTCAGAAAAATATTTTTGACAACTATACAAAGGAATTCATCCAAAGTTTTAAAGAAACAAAACTATTTCCTGTATATATATCAAGATTTCAAGTACTTATAATTTTTATCAACTATCAATGTTAAATTTCTATTTTCATACAGGATTTGGCTCTAGTTCTGTAACATTTACTTAAATTTTTTTATTGCTTTACTTACGAAGCATAAGATGCATATTTTTATCTTAGAAAAATCGATTTAAGTGGAAAGCGTTCTTGTGGTCAAAAGGTAACAACGATTAACATTAATGTATCCAAGGTAATAAATATTAATCTTCTAATTTTATTCATCCTAATCATTGGAATCTTCGTAAACTCTTTTATAGATGAAAAAGTAATTTTTTTTAGATTTAGTAAAATATTTTTTTCTATATTAATCGTCCTATAAATTTCGGTTTATCTTAAGGTCCATAAAACTATAGTAATATTTTCAACTATTTAATTATTGCTTAATTTTTTTCAAAAATATTTTTGTGATAAATTGAATGACACCAGGGAAATTCTACAAAATATATCCACTGAAGTCCATTTCAATAAAGTTAACTCAATCAACTCAAATAAAATGCTGATTTTGTATCTATTATTGTCTGTCCATATAAGATTTCAAACATTAAATTTTGGGTAACTATTCAAAAAATATCCATTTTGGAAGCAAAATTCTCGTCGAATTTCAGAACATTTATAAATTTCAGAAGTTTAAAAATAAAATCTCAAACTAACAACAACTACAACATTTAAATTTTTGAAGATTTATTTAATGCTTTTAAAAAAAAATGTTATGGAATGAGACATTTTTGTTTCGTTTTGAAGATGGTAGTACGACTCATTCATTAAATTCATTATCTTGCTCCAAATAATACTACCAAGAAATCGCATTAAATAAAAGAAATAACCGTTGTTCATACGTGGTACAGCAATTTTAAGAAACTGAATAATTCTTACGTTTAATGAATTAAATAATCTTTTCATGAAAACCATCTGCTTTGTAGTTTTCTTAGCTGTAATGTCCAAAGTATTTCAATACATTTATTGTCACAGAAGATTCAAAGAGTGGAAAAATTACGTAAGTGTACTTCATGACTTGTATAGATCCTGTTACAACATTTCATAACTTCGGATGATTAATAAACAGTTTCAGAACTAGATTCTTATCTACTTTTGATTGATGAATAAATTTATTATACTTTTTAAATGCAACTTCTGGTTTTAAAAGCTTAACCCACCTGAAATGAGATAACGTAAAATTTTGACCCCAAATAATCAGTGGAAGGATTGATTTTAGAATTCTAATATTATTGGCTTTAAATAATCATGAATTTGCTTTGTATACCGACTGGCACTGTTACAGATTTTGCTTACCTTATAAGCATTATATGTAAATGAAAAATAAAATAAACACACTTTTTTATACCATTTATCCACATAAAAAATATTACATACAAAAAGAGATTCAAGAAGCATTTTTATAAACTGTGTAGTTTATTATAACCTAAAATTCATTTTCGAATAAAAAAATCTTTGGTAAAAGGTTTTTGAAAAACTAAAAATCTCAAAAGAGCACTGAGCAAATAATTTTGAATAATAATTATATTCCCGCGTTAAATTTCAAAAAGGAAAAACACCATTTTAATCACTGTTAGCACCATAAATAAAATAAATAGAGGAATAGATCAATAAAATTATAAAAATTAAAAATATTAGTAGCTACTTTTAAAAGAAAACTTTTTTTTCTGTTATCACTATTTCTGTAGTAAAATATATTTTAGTATTAAAAATAATTTCAACAATAATTTTTTATGTTCAAGAATAGGTATGTAAAGCTATCCTGATAAGGAGCTTAAAATCTTGCTAAATATGTATGGTTTTTATATTAATTTATTATTTCAATAATAGTTGTAAAAAAGGTATCAAAAATAATCAGTGAATTATTTTGACACCGAAATACCTCACAAATGTGTTAATATTAATTATTTAGAACGAAGAACATTTCGAATGTTAAAAAAAATAAATAAAAATGATATGCAATGGATATTTTGTAGAACGAAATTAATGATAATATAATCCTGGTTAATAAATTCATATTTATATTTATAAAAATGCAAAGTTTTCACCTATAAGATCATCAAAATTCATCTATAGTTTATTTGGCTAAACCGAACCTGATACTAATGTTGAAATTTTTACACTGTGCATAAATCATAGGACAATTTATAATAAAAAAAAATGAAACTTGCACTTCTGGTGCTTTATTTAAACAGGTACTATCCACCACTTTAATTATTTCTTAAGCATACGATAAATTTAACCCTTAAGATTTTCCAATTGCATTTCTATTAATTTACTTAACTTATTTGATATAATGTTGCATTGCTGCAGATTGAAAAAGACATTTTCAACGTGCCAGAGATTAAATTGATGTGTATTGAACCGGAATTAAGAAATTATATTCTTAAATATAAGAAATTGTAGAAAAAGGCAACAGAATAATATGAGTGAATTCATTCAGTGGAAAATAAAAACATGTACAATTTCGATTATATTATCCCGATTATATGATGACAATTTTTCTTGGTACGATTTGATAAGCGAAGATTAGTACAAGGAGTAATTAAAGTGCTCAGAAAATTCTCAAAATATTGGAAACGAAATTGTTAATAAGGATTGTTTATACGATTAAGAAACACTTACGACTTATAATTCAAAGAGATGGAGAGAATTGAGCATCATATAATATAGAGAGAAAATAATTTCTAAATTATCATCAAAATAACACCGAAAAAAATGTGAAAATCAAATTAAAATCGGAATTTTCCCTTTAAAATTAAAGTAATATTGAGTAAACCTAGCTAATTAAATTAATCACATTTAAAATGCTTTTAATTTATAAAACTCTTTCAGTAAATGTTAAAGAAAAATACTAAATTATCAAAATACACATCTTGTTCATATCAAATTATATATTACTCTTAATGTTAATTCCGTATGGAATCAAATTAAAATTAAATAAACCAACAGGAATCAAAGTTCATTCGGTTCTTCTTTAAATTCCAAAATAAATTATTTTCATTTCTCTTTTTCCTATTCATACAAGTGAGATAACTACGTGAAGGTTAAAACGATACAAAAAAGGATCCAAATCTCTTCGGTAAATTTTTTCACGTCAATCAAAAAAAAAAAAAAAAAAAAAAAAAAAAAAAAAAAAGTTTTTTTTTTTTTAAAAAAAAAAAATAATTAAAAGGTGAGTTGGGTGTATTTTTTTTTTATCATGTCTACCGGAGGAAAGATAGGGGGGAGAAATCACAAAAGAAAGAAAATATTTTGGCTTCAGGTAAAAGAGTCGAAAAATGTCTGTTTCGTAACGACTCTGAATCTCGAATCGCAGATAATTTATCCTCTATCACGAAAAATAATATATTGCATGTCACACATCGTAATGGCCCACGGTCACCAGGTGGCGCTGTGACCAATCAGAGGGATGTAGGGGGGAAAGGCGATTGACTATGAGAGGCACTGCTCCTGCCCATCAACTCCACACTTGCACCAGCAACCCATCTGAACACATATCCGTCCAGAGCTAACTCAACTTATTCCTACATCATGAGATTTCTTGCTCTGTGCATCTTTTCCGCTCTCCTCTGCACCGGCTTCTGTGCACCCAGATCTAGAAGGGATGCAGAGCAGACAGAGAAACCCGCGGAGGTGATTGCTGAGGAGAATAAAGAACAAATACCCCAGGTTCCAACGGAAGAGGCACCCAAACCTGAAGAAGTTATCCCCGTGAAAGAAGAAAAACCAGCTGGTAAGTTTCTTTTTCGGAAGTTTGTTAGATTAAAGAAGAAAAAAAATTTCTAAGTGACACTGGTTTTCGAATTTTTCTGAAGACAGAAAATAATCTTTTGGTTTTAGTTGGTCGTATGTTTTAACGTTTGCTTTACATCGATTTTTTTTTTTAAAGTTTTGAGAGGAAAAATTTATCGTGATGTCTTTAAGTTCGGCATTGTGATTAAAATTTGTCTTTTAAAAACATTTCGCGTTGGATTTTATGTATGTGACGGCTGGCTGGAAAACTTTGAGCATCTTAGTTTCCAAAAGAACATTTTTAAGTAACATTTACTTCTTCTGAATGAAAAGTTTTGAGGATTTATTTATTTGCATATTAGGAAAAGAAATAGATTTATGTCTAATAAATATATATAGTTTATCTATATCGTTATCAAGTCCTTAGAGTCATTATTTCTTGATATTATTTTTATATATAAATGTTCGTTATATTTTAATGCTTGCAAATCTTGCATTAATACAAATTAAAATCATAAAATAAATTATTCTAAAAAATAATTAAAATTAGGAACTGGATCTTTTTCGATTACCCACAGATTGGAAAAGCATTTTAGCAAAAGTGGAAATCATTTTATCCATTGGAGAATTTAATAAATATTTGTAAATACGCATGACAAATGCGTAATAACAATTTATATTTATTATTACACATTTTACGAGAATTAATATTTGTTATTACGCACCCATATTTTATTACACATTTTTCTTATGAGACATTAATTATAAATCGGAAGAAAAAGAATTTTAAACTATTATTTTTATCATTTAGTTTGATAAATTTTTAAACAAACTTCGCAGGGTGCGTAATTAAATACTATTTCGCATTTTAACAATTGTGATTAATTTTTTATCATCCACCAATTTTTATCATTATTTATTTTTTATCATCTGCTGCCTATAAAAATTGTTTTAAGAATTCTCTCAAAATTTAGAGCTTTATTATGTTATAATGAAATATATGTTAGATTCTTCGAATATTACATTAAAACTAAATCTCAAAGCATTTAAAATACTGGAATACCTTCACACGATAAAAACCATCAAATTTAAATTTCGTGATTCTCTTTCAATGCGTTTCAGAATAATTTCCAAAGCAACAGTCTTTTTTTTTTGTCAAAATGTCTGGAAAACTCCAGCCATCCAAGCCCCTAACCCTTCAATTACAACGTCTGAGGAACAGATAATGATATGAAAGGAGCATCTTGATGGATCAACAAATGGCCCGAAATCTCGTTCAACCTGTTTATGTGTCGAATTACTTTTAGATAGAAGATGAAGAGCAAATAGAGATGCACATCCCTGTCTTCAAATTGAGGTTTTTATGATGGCCAGACAGATGTGCCGTAACCTTTATTCATCAAGCGGGCATTCACTTTCATGCCTGCAGTTTTTATATGGTTCAGATGAACTTCTCATGATATAGTTCCTTTTTCGATGTCTGGAACTAAAATTGGTATTTATTTGTTCTTGAAAAGGTCGTTCAGAAAACGTTGGGTAGTATAGCTATTATTTACTAGAAAAGAAATTCATTTAGGAATCTTATTTAGTTGGATTTTCTTTTCTTAAAAAGCGAGACTTGTCTGTGCAGTATTCGGAAGTGTTTTTAATTTTCCTTTTAGTTGGTTTGTATTTTTGTTAAATCCTCCTCTATCTTCTTTTAAAACAGTTTTTAAAAATTTTATTGTAACATACTAAAAAAATCGAAGAGAATCGCCTTTATTGCGAGTAATTATATAGATAGTTAGATCAAATTTAATATGTGTGGTTTAGTGAATGTGGTATTCGATATGGATTGTTATTTCTTCCAAAATCTAGTAACAAGCTGCCTAATAATTATAGTTTGGAAATCCATACATGCAGGCAGGTCAAATATTGTATAATCAATGGAATATATTTTTCTCCAAATATCATGAAGATCAATTTTTAGCAAGTAAACAGATTAGTTTACATGGATAAGTTGGTCATTCACAATCGGCCGAGAGATATATTCAATAAATGGTTCTTTTAATGTCATGTAGAGTACTCTTTTGAGTTTTGGTGCATTATAAATTAAACTTTCTGCTCTTTTCAAGCACTCTTGCAAATCGAACTATTGAAATCGTCGAATGGTTGGATCGAAAAAAACACTGAGCATCAACATGAATAAATTAGTTAATAAAGTATGCAAGATAGAAAGTCTTTCGTTAAGCACCGTAGAGGCCGATTCTTTGAGGATGAAGATTCGGTCAACATTTTGGCTCCCTTTGACCATGAACAGGTCTTACTGTGTTCTGAATAATATTTCGATTTGTTGGGCTATTCAGACTTTTGAGTTTAATTTTCAGGCTTGAGCATTGAAATCATTTGGAGTAAAATACTTGTAATAAATAAGCAAAAATAAATAATATCTTTATTCATAGTTATTAAATATTACTATTTTATGAAATAGGGTTATGTTTAGCTAAAAACGTCTTGTGTTGCGAATAAAGTAAAAAACTTGCATTCAATTCACATTTTTTTTTCTGTAAGAACAGAAACATATTTTATTCGTACAAAAATTCCTGAGAACAATGATTTTCGAAACTGAGGATTAAATTTGCGATAAACTAGAGAATAAGTTAAAGTTTATAATGCTTATTAAATCAAAATTTGCAAAACTTTGTTTCGATCAGAACTTCTTTATCCTCTCATTTAGAAAAATTTAATATTTAGACTTTTACCTTTTCGATATCTAGAAATGAACATTTTTGCCATCTAATCAGGAAAAAAAAGTCTTACTTAAAAACTGGTGGATTATATCCACATAAAATATGCTTCATGATTTAATTCCATCATGACTTTTGTGAATTTAATTCTCAAAATTCCTTGTAATTTATTTATAATTTCCGAAGTCTTTTTTTTTTCTCTTACATATTTTGTTATCATCAAAACATAACACGACTATCGCATATGCCTTCATATAGGATTGATTAATTGACTTTATTAAAGTCACACTAGAAGCAACTCGAAGGCTATTGGCAACGAATCTCGTAATTTTGAGCCTCGGTCAAGTGACGAGGAATAATGAAGTATATAGAACACTTTTAAGAAATCGTCTGGCATTCGTAAAGGATAAAACACTTTCAAAAATTACTTAGCCAGAATTATTCATCAGTTACACAAAAAACAAAATTTAAAGTTTATTATTCATTCGGAAACTTAATCGTTATAACCCTGCTTTAAGGAAAATAGACAAAATATTATACAGTAAAAGTAATTACGCGTGAAACAACACGCAATACGACCTACGTCAAGGTTTTGATGATAAAATGCATATAATGTGGGTTATTATTCGTAAGTTAAATGATGTGAAAAAATTAATATTATTCGGCATAAAACTATTAAACTTTTCATTTGACAAAGTATTTTAAGGATTATTAATCAGAGAATATGTACTACTCATCTCAGAATATGCATACTCAATATTAATCACATATTCAACCAATTAAAAAAAATTATAGAAAAATTTTTCTGACTAATTCAAAATAACCTTCCTGTTTTACAAACAGTATAATATTGTTATATTAACATATTAAATCTCTTTTATTTTTCCCAAACATATTATCGTCTTAAAAACAACAGTTAGGATTACAGATCGTTTGAATGACCTTATAAAAATAATTAATAATTTCTCTTAAGAATGTGAGTTATATATATACTTTCAATGTTCATTCATATATTTTTTTTGCTTCTTTTTAGCATTACATTGTTCAGATAATTAAAAAAGACAAAGGAATTAAAAAGCTAAATACACATAGAATAAATGAATTCGAAGAGAAACGAGTAGTTTTTAAGAATAGTCTAAAAGATAATCATAGTTTAAAATTAAAAAAAAAAAAACTTGTTTTTGTAGTTGTTTTGAAAACTATCTTGGGGTAATCTAATCAGGGAAATTATTAACGGTTAATGGAGACTTAAGAATAGTTCTTAATAAAAACGAAATGAAAATCAAGTAGAATCTCAAATTACTTCCTTTGTTCACAGTATTTTAGAATTTAAGCTAATCCTTTTATTTCTGAATGCAATACAAATAAAAGCAGCTACAAATTTTGTCCATTGAAAGCCATGTAACTTTAAAAATCAATAAAGCAATAAAAAAGCTTTATACTAAAAATACTATTTTTTTATATCAGATACGGAGAAGCATAAACGCAAATTTATCTTATGAAAATGATTGAACTTTAAAGTTAACTTTATCGAAAACTAAATTACATATATTTACCCAGATTCCAAGGAATACAAAATTCGCATTTCTTTCTCATAAAACTCTTGAGAAAAAGCAAACAATATTATAGACTTTTTAATAAAATGTCCAGTATAAAAATAATGAAAATGATAAACAAAAGACCTCGAATCACTTAAATGTATGCTAACATGCTCTGTAGAAATACCCCAGTGCAAGGAAACTCTCTCTCTCTCTCTCTTTCTTATCCTTTACCTTCAGTATCAACCTTAACCTATGACACTGTATTTCGAATGCAAATTAACAGTAATAAAACCATAGAACGCAAGTTTAAAATCATTACATAGGTATCCATAATCAAAACATGTGTTTATCGGTATTTCATAGATAATAACGTTTCGATTTGGAAATTATGTAGGGATTTTCCCATGCATGTTTACAAAAATATTTTATAACCCGTCCTTGACTTGTCCTTTCTCATCTACACGTCCTTTCAATTCTACCTTGACCTCCAAGGTTTCCCGCCATTTTAAACGTGTGGTTTGTAAGATTCCGGAACTTTCTTCATATCGTTTTCAAAAACATTGTTTTCTACTTTAACATGACGTCAACTTCCGAGACCAACATACAAATGAATCTTTTATAAGTCCAACGCGATTAACTTGGTTTGTTATTTTGAAGATTTTTCTTAGTTTCCAGAATTGTAATAAGAATCACTTCCTGCGTGCGTTATTCAAAATCATTTGTGTGTTTGGGGTCAAGTTATAAAATGCTTATTATTTTGTGCAAACCTTGAAAACTAATGTGTGACTCGAGTTTTAATGATTCCTATAAAACAATTTTTTTCCGTATATCATTGAGCTCAAAATTTCCCAGTGAGTCATTTCCTGATTCTCAACCATTCTATTTCTCCTGAATTAGTTTTTTTCTTTCTACTTTCCTTTGGCAACTTATTCTTTTTGAAAATATATTTATACATTCAGAATTTAAACACTATTTTCTGTTTTGTTATTAGATGTTACTATTTATTGTCATTAGAATTGCAGTGCAATTCATTCCTTATTACAAATGACATAATTTAATTCTTACAAAAACCTACACCTCTTCTATTTTGAATATTTATTCATTTATTGTAATTGACTCAGTTGGAACAAATTTCCTCAGCTTACTAACATAAAGTGAATTAACATTAATTCACTTCGTTAACTTCTAGTTGCTGTTTGACAGTCAATCAAATAAAGAATTTTGCCTCTATAAATAACGTTAAAGATTTCAATTTAGAAATACATTTAAAAATGAAAAGTCTCAGAAGTTGGACAATAAACTGAAACGAATCACATAAAAAAAATATTGTAGCTAAGAGTTTAAATCTAACGAAATCATATATGTGTATTTGCATCTGTCATACACATATGTCTCTATTTTAAATCATGCAAAATTATGAACTCTGACACAACTCAATCAAAGCATTGATTTATTTAACTTCGTTTGATTCCATACTTTAAGAGAAATCCATCGCTTGAAATTATTTTTCTGATCATGATATTCATAAATTACATCAATGGCCAGACTTAAAAGTCCTTCTCTACTTCCAATAATCGCAAATAGTTTTTGAGCCTAAGGAAAAAATCAAGAAACAGAAAAATAATGATATTGCGAGTCCATAATTTTTTTTAAAAAATTCTTTTTATGAATTATAATAGCTTCACTTGGAAGTAATCATTTTAAAAGAATTTTGAATACAAAATGATTAAATCACTTGGAAGTAATCATTTTGTAATGTAATCATTTAAAAATAAAAATGTATCTTTGTCTATTTCAGAGGAAGTTCCCGCCGAAGAGAAACCAGCTGTTAGAGAAGAAGGTGAACCTGAACAACCCAAAGAGGTTGTTGCCACTCCTCATGAACAACCTCAAGAGGAAAAGCAACCAGAGCAAAGCGATGGTCAAGCTCAAGAACAACCAAAGGAAGAGCTGAAGGATCACGTACAAGAAGAACCTTTGAAGAGTGAAGAAAAACCAGAAGAACCCAAGGTGAGAAGCGATTTGATTCTTTTCCTCGCATGATGTTAAATTTCATTAAATAAAATTCAACGAAAAGAGAGAGTTAAAAAAATTGTTTCCTTTAGGTAACTGTAATAAAAAGGTAAATTTAAATTTCTTGAAGATAATGCAGTTTATCGGTCCCTACAAGGTATTCGAAAAAAATATACTCAAATCGTTTTAAATGACTAAAAACGTTTAAAAAAGATATTGAATTTTATACTGAGCAATATTTTATACTCTTAAACTTTAAAATTCTCTTAGATTTAAATTAACTGCCAGATTTAAACAGATCTTAAAATTTTAATTTTGGAAAGAAAAATTGCAATTTTAGATGGGACAAACACGATCAGTGATAACAAATGTAGAATCAAATATCATTCCACTTAAGTTCTCGTGCAAAATAATGACAAATATTGAAACCAACGTTAAATCCAATCGAATTTCGATGTACTGTGTAAGCATGATGTTAAAAGCTTAGAAATTGAAACACCAACCCATATAAACTTAGTTATTTGCTCTTAACTCAAAAGTCGTTCTCTACAGTTTATTAGATATGCCTAACTCGATGAGCCTCATTGAATCCAAAAAATTCTACAGTACCAATTCTCCTTTTAAATAAATTTTATGTACCTACATGCATGATAATTTTATGATGATGATTTTATGTACCTACATGTTAACCGACTTGTTTATTAAAAAAAATTCAAAATTGGATTTTTAATCAGATATTCCTTGATTCATTCGAGCAATACGGTATTTTTTTTTCAAATTTTTTTAATTTTATTTTCATTCAGGTTGAAGAAGAAGAATTGCAAAAGCAAGCCCTCGAATCATCTTCAGAACAAGTAGAAATTGAAGAGGACAAGGTGGAAGCTCGAAGTGATGAAGAAGCCGTGAAGACTGAAGTTCCAGAAAGTCCAAAGACTGACGGACCGAAAACCGAAGAAGGTGCGTTCTCGAGAAATTATTTGAATCGATAACCCTTGATATTATTATTTATTGTAAATGACATCGAAAAATGTAAAGGAAATTGATAGAATTGTTCAATTTTTCAATATGGCAGAACGTCTCTGGATAATTATTCGTATTATGAAAAATTCCTGGATGAGTAAGAGTTATTTAAAAGCTTTTTGATTTTACAAATAATTTATCATAAATTATCGTTATAACTGCATCCTGAAGCGTCCGCAAAGAGTTCTAGGAAGAACACTTCCTTTAATAATTATTTACTTTTAGTTATCCAGAAAATAGATACAGTAATCATGAAAGAGTACATAATGAAACACAACCGTTCGTTAGGTCAATCTATCGATTTATTAATTGTTAGAAGAAATCTATTTGAAGAAGAAAAGGGTGAATTTTTTTTTTTATGCTTAAAACTGTAAGGTACTTTTTCTCCTTTCAATTAAAGAATTACATATAAGCATAGTTTTCGATTTCATACATACGTTTCATTTTTTTTCTTATTTCGATTCCTTGATTGCATTTTTATAGACTAAAACAGACATTCATTTTAGAATGCGTTTAAAAAACATTTTATATCCTCGAATAATATTTCTTAATAAACGTATCATTGGTTGACCAATTAGACTACCAATTAATTAACAGCAAAACTTAGAACCACATTTAAAACAACTATCGTATACTTGAGCAGTATTATTTTATTATCGCAAGTAGAATAACAAAAGTTCTCAAATATTGCGTCACAAAAAATAAGAAAATTTTAACGATTAAAATATTTTGTCTAGGATTTATATTTTCAACAGAATTTAAAATATAAATCGGTATGAGGCAAAATATTTAACTTTATATGTAATATGGATGAATAAATAAGAGAATGTAAATTCTGCTGAAGGCAACTAAATTTTTTTAAGTATTAGACGCAAATAAAAAAAAAAGGCCTCTTTTTGAGTGAATACGATAACTAAAGGGTACGCAAAATGAAAGAAAACATGGTTAGCCGATTCGTTAAATTCGTGTTTTTGTCGAATGATTTAATATTTTCAACGTCAGAAGTATAATTTTTGGAAACTGCATTAATTTCTCATCACCGAGCACAAAATTCGACAAAGTAATTTCCACTCAAAGTGCATGTTTAAAGGATAGTTGTGATTAATTATTTTATTAGAGAAAGGTGATTTCAATTCCTTTGACCACTCTTTTCAATAGAAAAACATTTTATCAATATTCTGATTGCATTGAAACTTCGAATGTTTGCAACAATTCCCAATATTTTTTTAAAATTCAAAGTAATGTTTTTGTCTTTGCTTCACAGTGCCCACTTCAGTGGAAATTGTTGAGAAACCCACCTCCGAAAAGCCCATTCCAACGGTAGTCAAAGAACCCGAAGCTCCCGTCGCCGAAGTAGCAGCTCCCGAAGCCCCAAAGGTGGAAGAAGCTTCCCCAGTGCCAGTGGAAGAGCCCAAGTCGGAATAAGGGACGGTTGCTTGCACCCTTCTCTCGAACCCGGAATGTTGCGAAGAGGAGGAAAATCACCTAAAAATGGACTTGTACTCTTGTTTTTATGAGAACTCTACTCTTTCGACACTGTTGGATTCGAGAGGTCTACCCTCCTCGAAGCCTACCTGTTTTTAAATTAAGCGCGAGATGGGGGATAAAAGGGGAGCAGCGGATGGCCGAGCTGGTTCTGTGGCCGTCCGGATCTCCCGGATTAAACCCCCAGGTGCGATGTGGTGTCGGCAAACGCCTGGGGAAAAGGCATCCTCCAATGATAAGAGGAACCTTTGTATTACTGTTATATACTCTATTTAATAGAATGAAATAAAGCCTTTGTCTAATTTATGAACGAAAAATCTATCTTTTATTTTGTTTGTTTTGTGTTTACCCTTTCTCTTTATTCACATCGGGCAATACTTTTTGTTAAAAATGACCGATTTTCAGTTTGTATTAACTAGAAAGAAAGGTGAAGATAACTATATAGATAGCGAACGTGTGATTTCTAACTTAATAAATTAATTTTACTACTGTTTGTTAAATTACAAGTATTTAATATTACAAATAATTTTTAAATTCATTAAGTAATTGTTTACATTGATGTATTGAAATTAAATGGATTAGTATTAAATTTGGAATCTTTAACACAAACTTAATGATCCAAAAGAAATATTTTTGGAATAACATTTCAAATACACGTGCACAATATATATTAGCCATTTACTAAGTTGTGACGACCGTCCTTCATTATTTAATTCTACTGTCATCTTTCTTTCTAATAAAGTGATCAATAATAACTGCACTCTAATTGAAAACACGTAAGATCAAGACAAAATACTATATTAAAGGGATAGGTAAGGTCGCTCTCTCTCGAATCCCTCTAAACTTGTCAATTCTAGATTACGATTATCAAATCCCTGGTTTTGATTTATATCCGATATTTCTTCTAGAACACTCAAATTGCCTATTCTTTATCTTAGTACTTCAACAAATATTCGTTTCATTCCAAATGATACACTTACAAATATTTATTTGCTTGTCGTTATCCTCTGTCTCCCTACATTTTCTTCTTAATTTTATTTCATTTATATATTCGCTATCTTTATTTCAATTCACTGCACAACGTCATCTAAATTACCTAATCACGTTTCATTTTAGTTCGGGAGAAATTGTAATTTGAGGCAATTCAAGTAACCATTAAGTCCCGAGGCTAGTGAACAGAAGAAATCGTGATTAACCCAACGTTACAAAGTGATTCAAAGGTTATCTTTAAGTTATAAACTGCGTTGATGAATTAAATTATATAAATATCTGTTTATTCTTAATGTTTAGCTGCCATATTTTTAAATTCAGTAAATGCAGTGAAAAGGAAAGTTATCATTGCTAACCAGTGAGATGTGGTATCAAGAAATGTTATTTTAAACTTCTACTTAGAAAACTTTAAGTCATGTTGGGAGGAACCAGATGAAAATTCTGTTTCTTTTCCACCTTGTTAATATAAGGGAATTATAAAAATAAAAAAAAAATATTTCTGCATATTAATTCTTTAATAATTAAAACACAACAAATACTTTGAAATTAAACTCACGTTCTATATTGAGTATGTTCTCAGTATATATTATAAAACATTTTAGTTTTTATGAAATCAAAAATATTATGAACTTTGCTATGAATTATTTATTAGATCCAAAATAGATAATGAGATAATCTCTAATTATATACTTTTGTATGTAATGCGAACAATCGGTATTGAAAATATCATTTTTATTACATATATATTTTATATAGCATTCCTTTCAAACTAAATCAAACATTTTTAAATAAATTTTTATTATGCATACATATTCAACTAATGAGGAAATATTGATAATTTTAAGTCAATTAATAATATCCTTTTGAAAATAAGCAATAAATATCAGATTTTAATAATGTCCATACAAGTTTTAGAAAATCCTAAAATTTCCAGTAATAAAAAAAAAAGAAATATGCAATAAATTAGATGAATAAATTAATGCTTGTATTATCAGCCTCTTGAAACTCCTAACCTACATTATACAAGCATTGCATAAAATAAATTTCAAATCTATGATTTTAAAGCTATTATCCCTAAGCAATACTTGGGAAAAAGTACATAATAATTCCATTTCACCCAACATTTGTAAAGTTACTACTAGATTTGCAATACATAAATAAACAGTTAAATCTTATATATAGTCTTGTTAATAAAAAAGCTAAGTAAAAATGAATATAAATAAAAAAAAAAGCAGTTGAAAAGAGAAAAACATTTTCTTACTTATAATTAAAAAAAAAAAGTGTTCGAAAAATCAGTATCATTATTTAAATATGAAATATACTAAAAATATTTATTATAAAGGGAAATCTTCTTAACCGGTATTTGTTTTAACAGATCGTTTATCGGATGCAATGTCTCAATACTCCTATCTCACAAGTTATTTGACCATAATCTCCGGGTTTTTTTATTGTTATTATTGTTGCTGTTGTTAAATGCTTTCGGGGTTGGTGAGAAATATACATATTATTGTGTAATGAATTGTATTCGTAATGATTAAGAGACATAGTGATTCAATAACAATAAGCCAAAAACATTTAACCAATTTGTTCAATCTTTAATAAGTAATATGAAAATAAATAAATTGCGTGAAGTGGTTATCTAATGGCGTCCATAAACCAAATATTATATTGAGGAATTTTCTGTTCATCTCGTTAACAGGCGACTTTCAATCAAAGGATCCAATTCCAATAGATTGCGAATGCGAGTCGAGTAGACATTCTTAACTTATCGCCTCACAGTTGATCGGACCCCTCTCTGGATCTCTTTGATTCTTCTATCTCCTTCTTCCTAAAAGCTACATTTCTTCTCATATAGTAAAGTTGATTAAAATACGACACAGTTCTTTCACAAAACGAAGTTCTCCTATCAAACATCGCAATAAATTAGCTGCAGAGGTTAGACAGCGGAAAATGCGAGTGAGAACCCGTAACAAAATTAAGTTTTGGTTCCGCGGAGGCGATTCGCACACACGGTGCCCATTGAATTGCGTTATGCAGAATACAAAATTTTAAATAATATTTATTGCTTGAATGAACTTTGCGGTAGACAATATTTATTGGAGGCGGACTTCGCGATTTTCATTTATGTTCACGCGACAAAGAAAACTTCTGATACGGTACCTCCCCCACCGAACTCTTTCGCACTTTTTCATGAAAGGTTTGATGGATTGCGTCGCACTTAAATACGACACGAGAGCTCCATAAAAGACGCATTTGAAATCAACTTACCTTTACTATTCTTCGAGGCAGGGATTGGGTGGAACCCGCTTCTCCACTTGAATATCACCTGGAATGGAACGAGTAACCATTATTAACAATCCCCGAAATCTTTTGAGAATCATTAAGATTAATAATTCGATTAAGAATAAAGATATATATATATATATATATATATATATATATATACACGTGCTAAACTAACCAATGCTGAATAAAATAACATATACAGATTCACTAATTTTTTGACCGGAAATTAGCGAATCTATGGAAGACTTTCCTTCACTGACCATTCTTAGCTAGATGGTGAAAAAGTTAACAATAGCTACATTGTATCTGAAGAACTTGTATATTTTAATAAAAGTGAAGAGGAAATACTTATTTATATATGTATATACATCTTCATTTATATTCTCTATTTGTATCGATTGCAGATCAACTATTCTCACACATTTTTGATGTTGTACCCCCTTCACTGGAAAATTAAAATTTGACAAACCCCTAGGTATGATTAATCGATAATAGTATACATAAATGGGGTACTGTATACATAAGTATACATATAATTGTATACACAAGTATATTGGGTTCTGTTACTTTTTCTTGTTTAAGTAGCTCACATGCTCCTCGAAAGACTTTACCATAAGCAGATCATAATTTGTGAACCACTATTGTGTGAGATAAGGCACATTTTTTGAATAAAAATTACTCGTAAGAATGTTTTGTACTAATTACATCGTATTCGTATTCTAAGTATTCATTTTGCACTACCACCACAACTGCAATAAGAAGAAAATTTTCAATTTCTAAATTAGATTCTCTTTACGAATTTAGATTTACTTTATCTTTCAATGTAAAATATCAAAATATTTGGAATTTTTTCTGAATATCCGTTCTCGGTAAAAAGATTTATTTTTTGAAATCATGTCGAAAAATTAAATTCTATTTAAAAAAAACATTTTATGTTTCGAAAATGTTTTAAAATTAAATGATGCAACTTATTGAGTTAGCATATGTAACGACTACTTTATAACCTGGACTCCGACACTTCAGTGTTAGAGATTCACTCTTCTTGGAATAAAATAAAAACATGTACTTTTTTTTCTCGATAATTTTTACGGATAAATTTTGCAGAAAATACTCTTAGAGTATAAAATTATTCGTCACTAACTTTAACTTTTCATTTAATAAAAGTAATTAAATACACACAGTACTACTATAATGTATAACGAATATTTCAACTCTTTTTCACAAGTACTAAGACCTTTATAGATTAAGATACAACCAGTCTTTTGTATTTAATTTGAAAACAAATGAAAAACGCGAAACTAGAAAAAATCATGCGTTAAACAGTATTTATTGAAATTGACATACTTTTAGCATCAAGCATCCAAGTAAATTCTTTTTTGCTAAAATCCACGGTTTGATAAAAAATAAAAAAATCATAGATTTTGTGGGAATGGTCAAATAAATGGTTTTAAATAAAATTAAATTAAAAAAAAAGCTGTGTCCTTCTCAATTTGTAATGCATTGGCGATACTGACTTTCCATACTAATAATTAATTTTTAAGAAATGAAATGGGAAGCAATAACTATTCATAGAGTAACCTTTCCCAACTCGTTTAACGGTCACAAAAAAAAAAAAAAAAAAAAAAAACGATAGACAGGCATTTGTCTGTCGACGTAGTCGAAAATGGGCTCTATCGGATTAAGATCCGGAGATCTAGTTAGCCAGTCTATTCTCTTTAAGCTTTGGCCAACAATATATTCATTAATAATCTTGCATGATGAGGTCGAGTGTTAACATTCTTTAGGATGAATTCATCGCCAATAATATTAGCATATTGTAAGACATATGGAAGAAGAATTTCGTCCCGATATTTCACAACTGTCAGAATTTCTCCATTAGCACACGCAGATTGGTATGAGTACTCAGAGAGATTCCAGCCTGGACTCTCATTCCATCTTCTTTTTAACTGCGTCTTTCAACAATGTTAGATTGGTAGCCTGTTCTGTCTTGCTCTCTCTACATCAGCATACAACCTGAATCAGCCTCAACCTAAATCAAAGTAAACTGGGATTCATCTGAGAAGAATACGGAAGCTCATTGCCGTCTAGTTCAAGTGAAGTGCTCTTTAAAATTATGGTTCTTAGGAAAGCGGATCCGTTAGCTAGCTGAGGCAATACTGCGTGGATTAACTCCCTTGTCAAGTGTCGGCAGTTAAGGACTTACCGAAAGAGTCGTCTTGCATAAAGATTTTGAATACGAAGACTTCCGAGCATCTTAATTATAGATGCTGGTATTCATGTTGTGGTACAATGATCTGAAATGAGCTGAGGTACTGTAGATCTCTTTCGGGCCAAAAGAGCCAGAAAGCTATCTTAGCTTAGTTTTTATTACTGGGGTTGTAACCCGTGGGTGGCCTGGAATATGTTACCTTGATAATAGATTTCCGAATTCTAATTTATGCCAGAGACTCTGTACCACACTACAAAACACATTCATACATCTAGTAGTATCAGTTTGCAATAACCCTATTCCGATCTACCCGATTGTGCGCAATCTTAACGAATCTAGTAAACGACATCTTCTGGGCCTGACCAACAACATCTTAGTACCAACAACTTCAGATTAATAAGAATAAGAAAATTCAAACAAATTATAAAAAGTGAGATATGCGCAGTCTCCTCCGACTGTAATTTTAGTGTCTAATTCCTAAAAAAAATAGAGGTTGATAAAATTGTTTCATAAAGTTTTATTAAACTTATTTATGGTTATTTATTTAAATTATATTTTTAAAACTTTTTTTATCCTTTTAATGGGGAACATTATGAAAGAACTGGTTAGCCTTAATTTTTGTAGGCCAATTTTTATTTATCTGGACATAAAGTATCTAAACTATTTACTTCATAATAATAATACGCTTTTCTGTCAGAATAAGCCCCCTCCCCCATTAAATTTGTTTCTTCTCTTTCTTCGAAAAAAAAAGCCTTTTCCATATATTTTTTGTACATTTAATTTAATATTTCAATAATAATTATTATTTTGAATACTTATTTCATTCATTTCTAATTTTTATTGTGTTCACGTATTACTTAAAATACAATATTTTTCACAAGTAAATTTCACTTCTAATAGGCCCCTTGTCTTAAAATTCAGATTTCAATTAAAAAAATTAATTTAATTTTTAATTTCAAGATTTTTCAGTTAAATTTTATTTAACATAGCTGGTTTACATTGCCAATTTTCAAATACTAGCAAAGTATATCAATGTTAAGTTTCAGTTTACTTAAGATTTCGATTATGAGTCTTACCCTAAATATAAAAGGCTTACAAGCTGCAAAAAGAGAATCATAATATTTTCCAGTTTTATTACAAATTCAAACACTTTAAGTCACTGTTTAGAAATAATCATATGGCATTACTTTTTTGATAATCTGACTTACATAATCTGTGGCATTGTCAATATCATATTCTTACTTTTAATTACGTTGCGTGATCTGAAAAAAAAAATCAATTTTAAATATATTTCACATATAGTTGAATAGAAAACATGAATCCAATAGTACGAAATATAATTAAGAAGTTGTATTCAATTATTTTGTGCTTTCATTTTTACAAACATACCTTCCAAAATCATCAGGCATGAGAAATTATGCTCAATCGACAAGTTACATGGAATAATTTTCAATTTTTGAATAAGATTTAATACTATTGGAAAACATATATTTAAAAAAAATATATTTTTCAGACTCAGTAAATAAAAGGAGGAATTTTTCTTCTTTCTCCATCCGGTTAATATAATATCTATACTTTCACATTTTTATGTCGAAAGCCTTTTTTAAAGAAAGAACAGATTACCTATATATATTGCAAGTAAATTATGTGATTTGTGTTTTTTTTTTCAAAATTATTTTATTACGAAGTATTACAAACTTAACTTAATTTAAAAGCAAAAAATAAATAAATAAATAAAAAACATTTCAGAAGGGGAGGGAAGTAAAGCATGCATGCTTAATGAATGGTTTCATTAAACCTGCAACGCACTTCAGCTCCATAGCGAATGTTACAATTGTGTAATTATTTGTTTCTTATTTGTCAAGTGGAAACCATTTTTATTTCCCTTTTTAATATTAATTGCTTAGAAGCTGATAAAAGTCGAAATAAAAGGTCCTTCATTCTGTGATTTATCCTTTGATTACAATTTTTAACAAACATAATTACAGTTTTGGGTAGCAGAATTACCTGACGACAAGTTTTAATTAAAACTTCTTCCGTTCATAGAAATGTGGAAGTGAATTATTTGCCCCGAGTTTAATTATTTCCAATCTGGTAAGTCAGAAATTTACATTACATTTCTAGGAGTGTTTGAACAGTGGATTAGTGATTTCTCATTATTTCTACATAACATAAAGGCGCATATATGCGAAAATACGAATTCTTTAAAAATTATTTTATTATTGATCTCAATGTCATTAATAAAAAAATTCTAAACATAAAATCCTAAAATTAGTTACATTACTAAACTAGTTTCCGACAACAAACTAGTTTTATTTTCATGTTTGTTTAATGTTTTTCCCCTTAACACATTCAAATTAGATCAACGTCTCTCAACAGAATACTAATTTATATGAAGTGTCCTTGACATTATTAAACGGGTAAAACATTTGAAAACCGCCATTTCTCTTGTACTTAAAACTAGTTGGAGTAATTGATCTTCATACGGGGGATTGATTGATTGAATTTATCATCATCGTCCTGAGAAGCAACACGAGGGATATTGACGATGGAAGTCGTTAATTTTGAGTCTCGGTCGAGTGACGAAGACGATATATGAATTGGAACCTCCTCCAAACTTCTTCACCATACCAACACGAGGACTTGGGACCTTGACCAGACTAAACGTGCATCAACTCCACTACTCGGAGAGTCTTGTGGCATCAGGGTTCGAACCTACGACTTGACGTAAACAACCTCACCCTCTAGTCCACGACCATGGCAACTAGGCTATCTCGGTCACCGGAATTTTTTAAATAAAACCAGATTGAATACATTGTTGGAAGCAAAGATAAACCGTGCGGTCATATATGTGTGTAATGTATCATGCGCCAGAGCTATGCGTAGCAAAACGATAATCTTCCTAAATGGAGGTGGATAAAGGCGAAAAAATCAAAAACTGTCTCACTGAGTGTGTGGATAGAAATTTATATGAAACCCAGTTTCTTATATTTTTTCAGTTCTTTTTTTAAACCTTTAAAACCTTTCCAACATTGTTGGCTGATTTGATCCAAGTTGTGGATTTGCATAAAAAGCCACAAAACGACGATTAAACATTCAGGTTTTATTAGATTTGGTCTGAAACAAAAACTAATGTTGATCCGTGATTTGTAAGCTGATTTTAAAGATTGTGCTAAAAGAAATCATTCAAACGCGCCTCTTTTCAGTAGAATAGTTAGGAAAATGTGTGTGTGCTTGCTGGAAAGGACGGGGGAAATAATAAAAAAGAGAGGATTGAAAAATGTCTCTAAAAATAAATTTGAAAGTATGCTTATGGAAATATGCTTGAAAATATACTTACGGACCCTTTCATACATCAATGAACCATCAGAAAAAACGGTGAAATGTAGTACAATCAGTGGTGTAGATTTATAATTTATATAAAGGAGAAGCAAGTAGACAGACTTTATGTATTATATATACAGTTTTTAAAGAAAAATAAATTAATAAAATGGATGAATAGGAATGTGTGTGTGTGTGTGTATGTATATATATATATATATATATATATATATATGGATCAATAAGTCCCGAGACTAACATTGAAACAACATTTTTTTTATTCATCAACATAATCACCTTTTAGGGTGATACAATCGTTCCAAAGCTTTTCCAATTTTTCAATACCATGTTTATAAAAAAAATTATCTTTCGCTTCAAAATAAGCTTCAGTTTCAGCGATGACCTCCTCATTTGAGCCAAATCTTTTTCCCTGGAGCATTTTTTTAAGATCAGCAAAGAGCCAGTAGTCACTGGAGCTAAATCTGGCGAGTATGGGGGGTGGGGAAGCAGATCAAAGCCCAATTCGTTCAATTTTGCCATTGTTTTCATCGACTTGTGGCAGGGTGCATTGTCTTGGTGAAAAAGGATTTTTTTCTCTGCATGTGCGGTCGTTTTTTTGCGATTTCCTCCTTCAAACGCACCAGCAAGTCAATATAATAATCACTGTTGATCGATTTACCTTTTTCGAGGTAGTCAATGAAAATCACGCCATGCGTATCCCAAAAAACTGACGCCATGACTTTGCCAGCTGACTGCTGCATTTTCGGACGGCTTTCGCCAGCTGTGCGCCACTGCCGCTTCGACTCTGGAGTGTAGTGATGTATCCATGTTTCGTCCATGGTCACGTAACGACGCAAGAAATCTTTTTTGTTGCGAGTAAATAGCGATAAACAGCTTTCTGAATCATCGACTCGTTGCTGTTTTTGTTCCATCGAAAGCAATCGCGGCACCCACTTGGAAAAAACCTTTTTCACTTCACTTCAAAAAACCTTTTTCAGTAAATACACTTCCCTATGATATCTGTGTCATCTCAGCAATCTCACGGAGCTTCACTTTACGATCTTTCATTATAATTTTTGTCACTTCACTCACATTTTCCGGTGTAACGGCTTCCACAGGTCTACCCGAGCGTTCCGCGTCATTTGTGTCGGTACGACCTCGTTTAAACTCGGCAAACCACCAACAAATCGTTGCTTTTGATGGACAAGAGTCCGGGTAACATTTTTCAATCCATTGTTTCGCTTGCACGGTGTTTTTACCCATTAAAAAACAATGTTTTATCAGAACACGAAACTCGGTTCTTTCCATTTTTTAAACAAACTACAAAACGACTTTACTCCAACCTCGATAACTCAGCTGTTTCTGGTCCGATCGACTTAAAATTTTGACACGTTTCAAGCAAAGGTTAGTACTCCAGAAAGACCTGGTTACTGGTTTACTACGAGCGCCATCTCTGGGTTAGTCTCGGAACTTATTGATCCATGTGTTATATATATAATATACATTCATATAATAATTCATTCATAATTCTAAAATAAATTAATAAATGGATATATGCATGTATGTGTGTATGTTCAGTGTGTATACACACACATATTTATACACTCTATAAAAAAACGACGCACCAAGAAGGAGTTGCCCGATTGCAACGAAATTTCGCATGCAAAGACATTTGGACCGAACATGCAAATGATTGAAATTTGATGTCCAATGAATAGCGGGAGCTACAGCGCATCGGAGCTGCGCACTCAGCAGGTGTATATAAAAAGCGATTCTCAATCTGACGGTCATATTTTCTGTTGCATTGCGAAAATGCATCACCGCAGGATTCGAGATCATTATGAGCAACTGTCAGAGTTTTAAAGAGGTCGTATCATTGGATTGAAAGGGGAAGATGGGACAAATCAGAGAGTCTCTCGTCACATGGGTCGAAGCGATGCGGCGATTAGAAGATGTTGGCAAAAATAGGTGGACAATGGCAGATTTCAGCGTTATGATGGTAGCGGTCGACCTAGGGCTGCAGCAGATCGGGAAGACAGAGAAATTGTCAGATCAGCTGTCATAGCGCCTGATTCATCGTTATCAACCATCAGGCGTGCAACCCGCACACGAGAGTCCACCATAACCATTCACAGACAGCTGATAAAGCGAAATCTATGGTCGTACCGAACGTTACGCCACCTACCACACAGGCTCTCAACCAAGAATTACGGGTGCCATTTCCTTTGATAGTGGACCCCTTTGGTCGTCATTAGAGGCACACTTACAGCACAGCGGTACGTCGACGACATTCTGAGACCTGTTTTGCTACCGTTCCTTTTGCAGTACCCTGGCCTTATTTTTCAGCATGATAATGCCAGACCACATACGGCACGTGTTGCTATGAGCTGTCTTACAACAAGTCAAACACTTCCTTGGCCAGACAGTTCTCTCTCCAATCGAGATCGAGATCTCTCTCCAATCTCCATGTCTGAGACTTGATGGAAAGCGACTGCATCTACCAGGGAATGCTGATGACCTAGCCCGACAATTGAAGCAAATTTGGCAAGAAATGCCGCAGGAGACCAACAAGGAACTTTATCACTCATTGCCTCGTCGCCTGGCAGCTTGTATCCAGGCTAGAGGTGTATCAGCACCTTATTGAGCTCGTTACTTTGTAACTATGTAACTCTGAAATAAATCATTCAATTTTTCTGAATTTTTAATCATTTTCTATTCTGTACATAATTTTCCTATCGGACAACTCCTTCTTGATGCGTCATTTTTTTTGTTATAGAGTGTATACAACAGTTACAGTTAGAAAGTTACAGTTTAAGATGAAACTTGCTATAATTTATTATATTGTTTCTGTAACAATTGAGTAATTTTTAGACTCTTTTTAGTTTTATTGCACAGATTATATCGTTCCTTTCAATAAGTTAAATATTAAATTCATAAAAAAAATTTAATAGCGAAAAGTGATCAAAATGAGATTCATAAAAATGAAATTGTATCTCCATTTATAGATCAAAATTATCTACGAATAAAAAAGATTGTAGTGTAATTCTACTCATGCAAAAAAAATTTGAAATTCTCAAAATAAAAAATTTGAAAAGAATTCATCATGGTTCTTCTAATTGATCATATATAATTTCAACAAGGAAAGAGTAAGGATGATATTCATTAAGATTAACAATACCTACAATGAAATTTACAGGTACTTTAAATACACAGCGCTGTAAGAAAGTGAAACTACATGTACACCTCGTTAATCTAACAGTATAGGAGATAAACTGAGATTTTAATTTGCAAAGTCCAGAAATCCATTCGTATCAGATAAACTATCCAAAACGGCCTTTAGAAGTGTCTTTGAGTAACTTATACATGCAGATGAAGGACTGTCTCATACTTCAATAACTTGTGTTGTAGTATGGATTATTTTTGTAAAAACAACGATTCTCTAAAAATAAGATCTTTAGTTAATTTAGAATCTTTTTGTACGTTAATATTTCTATATGATTTTTGAAGTAAAATAGGAGGGATAAATTAAGTTAGGCGAGCGAGGAGGCAAAGTTGCAGATTCCTCACGTTCATCCATCATTGTACGAGTATATTGCTTACTTTGAATCTGAATTGAAACTGTGCAAATTATGAAGAAAAAAAATTTTTTTTCCAGATGAAAAATCAGTATAGATAGGTTACTTTTCGGTTTTCTGTTATTGTTAATACTTACACCAACCAATTTATTGTTGGGAGAAAGACATTAACTCCAGATTTAGAATGAAATAAAGGGCGCTATATCACAAACAATAACTTATTGAACAACCCTATGTACACTCTTTACAAAATTTCTTATCTTACTTGTAACAAAGTTAACAGCGCGATCTATATGCGTAAACATTCTTATCACATTGATTATTCTCAATACTCTGTGGTCGTAGCACCATGGAGTCGTAACAGGTATCATATAAGAGAAATGGGTTCCATTATAAATTATTGTTCAACGCCATTCCTACTTTTTTGATAATTGAACAAATATTTCCTCAACGTATCTCATTTTAAACGTGTTAACTGAATTGAGTATAAATGTGTGATTTTTTTTTTTTCTTTTGAAAAAAGCGAATTCTTAAAGATACTTGAATTCGAAAAGATTTTCACTCCATTATCTGGAAATAATTGAATCAGTCCTCAAAAGTTCTCAAAAGCGAAACAAAATTCAATTTCTTGAATAGAATAAGAGGAACATTTTTTTGTGATATTATTGTGCAAAAAGAATTTGATTAACTTCTTGAAATATTTTCTTAACTAATAACATAGTAATTTAGTTGTAGTGACCTTCTATTCTTTCATTACTATTCCAATTATAGTTGAAAAAGTTCCAATTTCCATAGAAAAGATTATAATTGGATATATATTCTCTTTAAACTCATTTAAATTAGTATAAAATTGGTGCAAAATTATTTACTTTAAAAATATCTAAAGTAGAGATAACATTCGTACCACCGATTAAAACCCCCAGAAATATTGAAGAAGCAACCAGAAAATATGCCTTAATTGTTTCAAATAATAATTCGTAAGAAATAAAGAAAATAAATTTTACTATAGTTGAAAATGGAGACATTTCATTAAAAATGCACAGATAAACGGCTGTTGTTTCCAGATTTTGGACACTGAATCCTCAAGCGATATATCGTACCAAACATTGGCCAAATATATATATATATATATATAAACTGCTGTTTGTAGAAAATGCAACACCATGAAGGAATCATCAGAATCAAATGAAATTCGCAGCAAATGTCAATTATAGGATATTATGCAAATTAATAAAGTTTCAGAGCCATCGCGCGTGCGCGGCGCGTGCAGCGCCCTCTGAATTGATGCTGAAAGCGTATAAATAAAGTGCTGTAGCGGGACGTTGAAAAAAGTCTATGATTATTTGTTAGTGGCAAACGTTTAGTGAGACCTGAGTATGCCTCCACGACGGAAGAATAAGAAATTCAAGCAACTTACGGAGTTTGAACGAGGGAGGATAATCGGCCTTCGAGAAGGAGGATTTTCCTATTGCGCAATAGCAGCTCGTATGCACCGGAACAGTTCCACAGTGATGCGAGTTTGGAAGCAGTGGACCGACGAGCACCGAACAACTCGAAAAACAGGCACTGGACGACAGAAGGTGACGTCAGAGCGCGATGATCGACACCTGCTCCGCATGGCGGTGAATGATCGCACAGCTTCCTCCAGGCAGCTGGCAGCACGTTGGTCTACTGCTACAGGTGTACAATTGTCGGCTTCGTCAATTCGTCGTCGTCTGCTGCGCCGTGGATTGCGTGCAAGGGTGCCTTTATACAGGATTCACCTCATGGCGAATCATCGACGGCTGCGTCGGCAGTGGGCTCTTGAGCACAGAGACAGGCGAGCTGATTGGCACCAAGTTGTCTTTTCAGATGAATCACGCTTCAATTTGTGGACCCATGATGGCCGTGTTCGTGTTAGACGTTATGCCGGTCAACGCTGCCTTCCTGAGTGTATTATTGAACGACATAGTGGTCGAACACCCGGAGTTATGGTCTGGGGTGCGATTTCGTATCATGGACGATCCTATTTGATACGAATTGAGGGTAATCTCAATAGCAACAGGTACGTCCGTGAAGTGCTACAGCCCGAAGTCGTTCCTTTCCTTCAAGGCATCCCTGGAGCTATCTTTCAGCAGGATAATGCACGCCCACATGTTGCGCGGACTGTTCGAGACTTCTGTTCAGCACAACGCATGCAACTTCTTCCTTGGCCTGCTTATTCACCGGATATGTCGCCTATTGAGCACGTGTGGGATATGGTTGGTCGGCGTCTCGCTCGTGATCCGCGTCCTGCAGTTTCCAAAGACGAACTTTGGTTGCGCATACAAGCGATATGGAATTCTCTTCCTCAAGCAGATATTCAACATCTGTTTGACTCCATGCCACGTCGTATAGCAGCACTTATTGCAGCGCATGGTGGCTGCACCAAATACTGATTTCGGACGCTTAATTTGTTTCTTTTGTTTTGAAAATTTCATCATTTATTTGTATCAGTACAAGTCGTTTCTGCATTAAATTTCATTTGATTCTGATGATTCTTTCATGGTGTTGCATTTTCTACAAACAGCAGTATACATAATAGCCCATGGCATGTATGTGCATGCATGTATGTTGTGTTGGGGGTAAAGGCACATCTAAAAGGTTAATATCGACGAGAACTTCAGAGCAGGCTCAACATTTGTAATTGGGATATTTAACTAGAAACTATTATCGAAGTAATGATTTGGTACCGATCATCTGCTCATAAGAACGGAGTTTGATTATATTTGGTTTAATGTCCGAAATGGTTAAAATCATGGAAACTTGTGTCACACTTGTACTCTGTTTGAATCATCAAGAAATCACCTGACATTGGCGCTCTG
>BMAW01069141.1:237428-248208 GCA_019974015.1 Nephila pilipes | reverse complement strand
GCTGTCCAGTGTCCAACGCAAATGACGAGTTAAAATAGCGCATGGTAGAAGAAGGAGGAAGAAAAATACGTGCGGTGGTATGAGCAGGTAGCAGAAAATAACCGCAGAACCATCCCAGCAGCGGCAATGAACGAACCGGCATATACAGCATGTTATATGGCTACAGAGGCAGGAGAAACAGGTAGATAGAAACCAGCAGCGCGCGCCAAAGAAAGCGTACCATGTATAAGCGCATATGTCCCAGCGCCATTATAACGCCAGCAGCGCATATAGTACAGTATAGCATACACGCTGGAGTACAGAGAGGCAGGGCAAGAGAAGCAGTAGTAAATGGCAGAAGCAGCAACCAGCCACCGCAGCGTTATACAGCGTACGAGGCCAGAAGAAAACGCCGTGGTATCGAAAGAACAAGAACTACCACGCTGAGCGGCGCAGTACGCGTCGTAACGCCAAACAGGCGTACACATCAAAACGGCAACGTCAACCACGAGCAGCAGGGCAATAGTAACCAACCGGCAGAACTGCGCGCCAGCAGGCGAGGTAAGAGGTATATATGTGGTATAGCGTGAAGAAGAAAGAACGTAAACGCGGCAGCAGCATGAGTATAGAAGGTCGGCGATGTGGTATGTTATGTTGCGCGCATGGTATGGCGGGGGTAGCGGCAGGCATGAAGATGGTAGCGGTTTGTACGCATAGCGCGAAGAACCGGCGGAAACGGCAGGCGTTGCCATCGTTACGAGACTGGAATACATAAAGAAGCAAAAATGCGCGTCCACCACAAAACCAGCGCGCAACGCCCAGCGCGCGCGCCAGCCCGCCAACGAACCCAGCCGAACGGCAAGTACATCGTCCTCCATCAGCGGCAGTTAGGTGAAACGAGCAACCAGAAGAACCATATGTCGAACCGGCGATGTGCGCATGGCAGGAGCGCGCGCCAGCGCGCGTCAAAACGGCATACGCCGTCCAACGCGCGTGCTGCCAGCCACGCAGCAAGGCTAAACCCATAGGGTAAAGCAACGAAACCAAATGTTACGCACGCCGCCTGGTATGCGCTACGCCACAAAGAGTGCTGTCGTTATAAAGGAATACAGCGCCACGCGTTAAGAAATGCCCGTACGTCCGCCGCCACGCCTACGCCATGCCCACAAGGCGCGATGCCCAAACCGCCGTCACGCCAAACCGCAGGCCATGTGGTAACCAACCATGTTGCCGCTACAGCAGCCGCACACCACACGCCGCCAGCGCTGTCCGCGTCCATGAATGCCAGTAGCCAGATATGACGCATATTGAGATGCTGATAGGTGAAGAAGGCATGGCAATACAACAATAGCGCGTACAGTCAACGTTTTAGTAGAGGCGGCATACACGGTCAGCAGCACAGCATACAGCGGCGAGTGGGAAGGCGGCGCGGCAGGTCACGAAAGGCAGTGGCAACGGCAGCAGGTGCCGCCAGCAGGCAGGCGGGCAGTGTGATGGTTGTGGTATATAGCAGCACGCGTTAGCAGGCATATAGAAGTTATAAGAAGCCGCATGAACCATGAACGGTCCCGGCAGCAGCGGCATACAGCGGCAACATAGCGCGGCAGGCAGAATACAGCCGCGAAATGGAACCGAACCCAACATAGAACGCTGGAGCAACGGCGCGCAAATGTATGCTACGCGCCTACATGCGCGCGCACGCCAAGAAGAAACCGGCACGGCCAGCTACGCGTCGAACCATACGGCACATGTGTACACGCCGCGCATCCAAACGCGCCGCGCTGTCCATATGGCAGTATACTGGAAATTGTCGAGTCATGGCGGCACGCAGGATATATGATATATTATACCATACATTTCATTCATTCATTCATTCATTCATTCATACCATATATGTACAGTCCCACCCATAATAATAATGTTGCTAAATGGCGGCGCATGCGCGTCCACCATTGTTGTTGATATGCGCGTCCGATAATAAATGCTCCACCTGATCCATTCATCACGATTCATCATTGCTCATCTGTCACGCCTGCGCGCGCGTCGCGCGGCGCGCTCAGTATCTCATCCATCTCTGATCCAAACCCACCCATGTCCGACCAATCAACCTCAACCCCATCGCACCCATCCAACGAACACTCAAACCCACGAACTAACGTTTCCATCCGTCCCATCCATCCCACAATACTCAAACCTCGCGATCATCCACCCTCACCATCATCATCAACAATACTTATCATCAATGGTCATCATCACTGAATACATATCAATACCATATCATGTCATCATCATCATCACCACCATCATCATCATCATCATCACGTATCATCGGTCAGACACGCCATCATCATCATCATCACCACCACCCACCATCAATAACATCATCATTATAAAGAGTATATATATATATATATATATATATATATATATATATATATATATATATACATATACCTATATATATATATATATATATATATTGTATTAAGTAAAACTATCTAAAAGTTCATATATGAATGAAACTTCGAGCAAATAACTGTTTGCTGTAAATTTAAATGTATGTACTGAAACTATTATCAAGTAAAAGATGAAATATTTCTGGTTGAGAATTTCCACCGATCAAATAAATCTATACATAGATAGAACGGAACATTTATGTTTAGTTTAATGTCAAAATGTCGTTTAAGAATCATAGAGCAGTAATCACACTAGCCATCTTAATTTTGAATCGCAGAAATATAATGAAGGAACCTGACCTGATATCTCATTTGTCTGCTTTCCATACCATGCACCTTATAGGTTTTCAAAATGAGATTGATAAGACGTCAATTCAACATGTGGCACGCAATCTCCTTTATCCCTCGTGATGGTCGTTAGATACAATCAAGAGCTTATGGTAATTAACATTACTCTGCTGCCGTATTTTCAATATCCTAATTATGAATAAAAAAAACCCGAATTTTTCAGTAATTTAAAGGTGGCATTTCAAGCAGCAATTTCCCTATCTTCGTAAAGTTAAAAATGACAAGGTGTAAGGAACATTTTCCCAAAATGGACAGGTCACACAGTTACCAATTTTTGTTTTTGTTTTTTTTTGTTTTTGTTAATTTATTGTATTGCTATTATTATTTTAATGAGAACATTTCTTAAAATATTTTTGATAATTAGTATTATAAAAAATCATATGAGGTGAAACATGTGAAAAGTCTGAAAATGATGAGTCTTCAAGTAACCGTAAATTTTTTGAATACATTTTTTAACAAAATCTCTTATTAAAATAATATTAATACCACATTAAAGGCACACACAAAAATTACTGACTGTACGAGGAGTTAATTTTATAAAAATGTTCCGTAATTTTGATTATTTTTAACATTGAAATGCTGCTTGAAGACTGTTTCTCTTATATTTCAAGTATAATTTCTCTTTTGTTCATTTATAACATATTTAAATTCTCTAACTTTTGACAAATTTAAGTAACTATATAAGATGCCAGGAATCATTGACCTAAAGAGCATCTTACGTATATCTTTTTGAGTATAGTACATTATAAATCGCACACAAGTACTAAAAGAGATAAATCAGTGTACGATTATTAGAGATAAATGCTGTGCCAAATATTTGAGACGGTTGCACAATGAAAATATTGAGAAAATAAAAATTTCATAAATAACTAAGCATCACCTTAAGACCCAAGAATAATTGGAATAGAATGATCTATATTCTATCATATATAGATTTCCTTAAGACCCTGTGATTGTTCATTACATCATTAAGAATTTCTGGGACATGCGGTTGTTTGACTCTAATTATTTTTCGCATGTAAATGAACCCAATTCTGAACCATCTAAAAATGACAGATCTTTGAAACAGGTGCAACAGGTGCACTGCCATAGGGTTCAAAGAAGCAGAGGACCTAAAGTAGAACAGAGTAAGATTGAAAACATAATTAATGTATTATTATTTTTCCAAACACTTTTTTTAAAAATTGTGACACGAAACACATTACTAATCCTGCAAGATATCACAAATCATCTCTAAAGCATAGGAAATTTAAATTACAGATATGTTAATGAAGAGTTTCCAATAAAATTAAATGCTAGTTGTACTTGGTTGATTGGTTAAAAATATTAATAAATTACAAGGAGACTTGATAAATCAAATTTTAAAAACAATCAAAATACATACACAATGAAAGAGAAAATAAAATAAAATAAAACGCGAAAGACAGATTAGGGTTAAATGTCTCTTTTAAACTGATCAATATTTTCAATTGTCCAATTTAATTTTAGAAATTCTGTATGGTTTGCCATTTTAATGAGAAAAAGTTATTCAGATGGAAAATATTTCAACATACAAAATAGAATATTATTCCCTCATTTGAATTATTAGTATTATCATATAAGGAAAACATCCTCAAAATAGACATGTATTACATCAAGTACACACACACGCACGCACACGCACACAATTATATTTATATATTGGATTATGTTAGTTTATTTAAATATTTAAATCTAAATGAATCTGATCGCTTTTTTCCTTCGGTCAAATGGTTGTTTTGAGTTTCTGCTTAAGTTTTTGTTGGATTTGTACCATCTTGTTTTAATGTAATTCACTGATGGTTGGAATCGCAAAACTGGTATAAATACATACTTTTACACTGCAAAGTGAGGAGGAGTATTAATTAATTTGTCTCCATTTTTTCTTTCTTTTTACTTTTCTCTTACTTTGCTATGATTTTAAATTTGCTGGAATTTTAAATTGTTTGTATTTTTTAATGAATGATTTTTGTGTCTATATTGAACTAATATTTTGTTTGATGTATTTGAGTTCACTTTTGGCTTAATTTCGAAAGAATTTTTTAACTTTTGATAATATTTTATTTTCAATTTCTGGTTATCTTTCCAGCTTTTTGGTTGTTGTTTTTTAATTCAGTAATATTTTAGGTTTTTGTTCTAAATACATTTTTAAAGGGATTTAGTGATTATAATCTGTATTTTATGTGACCTTTATTACAAATTATATATATGTATATATATATATATATATATATATATATATATATATATATGTGTGTGTGTGTGTGTGTGTGTGTGTGTGTGTGTGTGTGTGTGTGTACACTCTACAACAAAAAAAACAGCAACGACGCACCAAGAAGGAGCAGTCCGATAAAAATTGTTGAATGCGCAGAACATAGAAAACAAACAATTATAATTTCAGAAGAATTAAATGATATGCTTCAGAGTTTGGCCATTATAAACGGAGGAAGTCAATTAGGCACTGGTCCACCTCTGGCCTGGATACAAGCTGTCCCCCGGGGTAACATAGACTAATAAAGTTCTCGGATGGTGTCCTGCGTAATTTCGTGCCAAATTGTCTCCAACTATTGAACTAAATCGTCAACATTCCGGGTTGTAATCGCCTTCCCATAACGTCTCAAATGTGCTTTATGGGAGAGAGATCAGGAGACCTAGAAAGTGTATTGAAAACTTTCAGACATTTCCCAGCAACACGTGCCGTGTGCGACAGGGCATTTCCTTGTTGTAAAGTTCGTTCTGGGTGTCGCAAAAGGAACGTTAGCACAACCGGTCGTAGAATGTCGTCCATGTATCGCTGTGCTATTAGTGTGCCAGAAATGATTACCAAAGGGGTCCGGATATCAAAGGTGATTGTACCCTAGACCATCACGCCATGTTGTGGGCCTATGCAGCGTGCAATAGTAAGGGCATGATTTCCACGTTGCCCTGGACGTCTCCAGATACGTCTGTGGTTATCGTCAGGACACAGTTGGAAACGTGACTCGTCACTAAAGACTCTACGTCCCCAGTCAGTGCAGTTCCAATTTGATCGAGCTCGACACCACAGTAATCGGACTTGATGGAGTACAGACTTGAGAGGTAAGCGGAGTAACAGCGCAAATTCCACTCTCTCAGTCGTCTGTCAAAGGTCATGTTGGATATATGTGTGCAGCCTTGGATACAGCCCTTACGGTGGATAGTTGATAACGACGAATACGGTGCAGCAACTGCTGCTCTGACAATCGCCCTACCTTCTCGTTCTGTTGTGGTCGACATCTGCCATTTTGACGCTGATATCTGTCTTTATTGATCCATTCTTGCCAGCCTCAATCTAACCGCCGCATCGCTTCGACCCAAATGTCGAGCGATTGTTCGATTCGTCCAACTAGTCTCTTTCATTGCGATACGACCTCTTTCAAACTCTGATATCTGCGCGTAAGGTGCACGAATCCTGCTGCGAGGCATTGTGACAGCTAACGCAAGATATCCACAGTCGAAATGCAACCGAAATTTTAACCATCAGATTGAGAATTGCTTCTTATATACACCTGCAGAGTGCGCAAATCCGATGCACTGGAGCTCCCGCTATTCGTTCATTGAACACCAAAGTTTAATCATTTGCATGTCTGGACCTAATATCTTCGCATACGCAATTTCATTCCAATAGGTCAACTCCTTCTTGATACGTCGATTTTTTGTTATAGAATGTGTGTGTGTGTGTGTGTGTGTAATCAGTAATAAAGTTAAAAAAATAAAATTTACTTACTAATATAAAAAATAAAGGCATTTCATTTATCCAATGACTAAAATTATTTTTTAAAAGCACAGGCGACCAACGTAAAAATGTTGAAAAAGCTTAAAAATCCCTAAATTACTCTCAGTCTCTCTGATTTATTACTGTTTAATGTGGCAATATTCAATTTGTTCAGAAACGATGGCAATTTTTCCGGGAATCTCATCAATAGAAAAAAAATTAGATACGAAATAGATGAAAATGTTTTTCTATTAAAGTTGATGAGGAATCAGATGAAACTATATTACAAAAATATGGTTTTTTAAAATTTTTTGTAGGAGTACCTAAAATGAAAACTACTTTTCCTATTGCTAAGTATTGTTTCTAAATGTACATTTATAGTATATTACATAACATCACATTGCACTAAGTTTTTTTAAACTTGCATGACAAGTATAACTTAACTTATAAAATAACTATGTTTAGCCTCAAAATAACTTATTAAAAAACAAGAAAATTATCAAATAATTATAATAAGAGAAATTTGACTTAGGTTTTAAAAATATTGGCTTGTTTTAAAACAAAATCATTGTAAAAGTCAAAGTTAAATGCCATTTCCCTTGAAAAATGTTAAAACAATTCTTTATTGTTGTGCACCACTTTTTTTTTTTTTTTTTGGAAGCAAATTTAAAGAGCCATGTAGCTGCGCTGATTCTCGTTAAATCTGTCACAGTCGCAAGTCATCCCGTTGGTGTGGGGTGAAAGTTTGGAAAGGGGGGGGGGTCCAGCTCATCTGTCGTTCTTGTCAGTTGACCTAGGTTCAAAATTATAAGGTCCATCGACAATAGCCCACTTTTAGCTTTTGGGTGCTACGTTAGCACACGATTTGTTTTAGACGTTAGTAAATCTTCTACAAAAAGCTTGAAATTTCGAATTGCATAAAATGAATGATTAGGTAGAAAAATTTTACTGCACAGATATTTAAATCTTTCAAAATCCTTTAATAAACTCCAAGAATTGAGTAATTCAGAAAATTTGAATTGAAAATAAAAATTCTAAATTTTAATTTAAGAGCTACAAATAATTAAGTTAACAAACTACAGATAATTAAGTGACAACTTCGAGAAACTCTTAATTCTAAATCATCTGTAGTTTAAAATTAATTTTTGAATTAAAATGCACCGAATTTATAAGACATTTGCTCAGTTCTAAGTTGAATTTCTTTGTCTGTAATATAAAAATGCTTACAGTTATAATGTTATATTTTTCCAATTAAAAAAAAATTATTTATTTTCTATTATAATCAGACTATAAGAACTTTTTGTTTCTCTATTAACAAAAGAGGGGGGAATTCAATGTAAGGAATATGGTAAGTTTTCAATATAAATGCTTTAAGTAACTTTTTATATTTAACTTTTCAGAGTGAAAGAAACGTTCACAAATGAAATTTCGAAATTGCCTGTTATTTGATTTGAATTTGTAATTCAAATTTTTCAAGGTGGGAAAACACTTTCAGTCATTTTGAATTCAATTTATTTTACTAACAATTTTTTTAGAAAATTTTTAAAAAATCAATTTAGAACTTGTAGAGATAGAAAAAGTAGTTATTTATATTGTTTTACATTGGCTTATATTCCGATGGATTTATTCTACTTGCACCATATTAGAATCCCTAATTAACAAAAGTAAAATCTCTTTCAAGAACCATCTCTTCTTTTCTCATATAAATAAATAAATAAAATGGAGGAAAAAAACTCATTCTCGTAATTTTTTATCTTTGGAAAGAGAAGAATTTTAAGATAAATCCAACAATTTTAGAGTTCATGATCAACCCTCAAGCCCCAACAGATTTTCATCACATTCCCTCGGCCTAAAAAACATGTTGTGTAATGTGTGATGTTGATAAATAATTCATACATTAATATCTCCACTCTATTTTTCTCAGGAGTGCGAAATCTGTAAGGACAAGGACACTGTGTTCTGTGGAGCGTTGTATGTTTCCTTTCCGTTCCTCGTAGCAACCGATGTCACGGGCAATTTTTATTTTGTTTTTTATTTTTATTATTTTTTTTTTATTTAGCTGGTGCGAAAGGTCTCTAAAACCCGTCTCAGTTCATTGCTCCTTACCCGGCGCTCGAGGCTCTATTCCTCCACTGATCAACTCGAAATGTAGCCTGGCGCTCCAATCCAACTGCCCAAAAGGACACTTGATTCCACACGCCATAATTTTTTAACTTCGACGAACCAACGAAGGTCGACTGATATAACATTGATTATTTACAGCAATGTGCGTGACAATAAATATGTCTCTCTCGACACGTTTTATATAATTTTTTTCTCAGTGACTTTCTTTAAAAGAGAAACTTTGGTTTCGGAGAACGATTTTAAATGAGTTTCATTTTCATTCATTCGGACAGAGATTGTCATCCATTTTCGGACTGTAACATAAAGGACGATAATATTGAAGATTTTTAGCTGCTGATGTCCTCTAACGTTGATTAGGATACTTACTCTTAAGCGTATGTCGACTCTTGGAGAAACGTAAATGTGAGTGAGGAAATTCGAAATTTAGAAAATTTTTATTCTTATAAATCTTACGAATCCCATATTTAAAAGTTCCCTATTTCGAATGCTCATGAGCATTTTTGAAAGATTCTGATATTATACGAGTTATTGATTTTTAAAAAAAAAGTATTATTTCATTTCAAAACAATAACCGATTTGTAATACAGAAGTCTCGAAATAATCATTTTTCGATCCATTACAATGCTAGTGTTTGTCTTGAGCTATTTAAGTTGTCTTTACCTAGAGTCATGAGAAAGATTCAAACGTGAAACACATTTTTGTTGAGAAAAAATGCCGTAAAATTAAAATAAGTTTTTGTGTAGGTTCTTGTTTATATATTCATTCATCATTCCGCATCCTTAAAATCTTGATATGTTATATTGCCCTAATGCTATTTTTTTCATCAACTTTTACAGATAAAGTTGAGAAAAATTCGTTTCGTTGGTTGTGTTAGACATAAATACTCAATAAAAATCAAATTAAATATTAAACCAGTTCATTCAATTCTTTGAATTTCTCGTGGTAGTGGATGTGGGCTCGCAGTTGACGTTGTTTTCGTCGAATCGTTGGTCCGAGTCCTGATGCCACTTAAAGTCCACCGTGCAACATTGCATATAAATTTAAAGAGGAGGTGTCAATTCAGGTGTCGTCCTTGTCATTTTGACAAGGTAGTCAACAATACCCTCATGTTAATTCCAAGTACTAAGGTAATAAACAATCAATCAATCACACCAAATTCTCCAATGGTTGTGGTGTGGAGGTTTAGACAGAGAAGAGCCAAACTAAGGTGTCATCCTCGTTACTTGAACCCGGCTCAAAATGACGAGGTCCGTCGACAGTAGTTCTCGCGTTGCTTGTAAGTGCGACGATAATAAACAATAAATCAAACAATCAAATGCTTCAATATTCAATAAACAAAATAAATTAAATATGTAGAGCGTCAATAATTAATGAATATAATAATAATGTCTACTGATCTAGTGACCACGAAACGGTAGACTTCTAATAATGGGACTCGTGTCAGGCAAACAAGCTCTCAATGTCGTCTTACTCGAGCCTCTAGAGCGTTCCTATGGCTCCCTTCAATTATCTATCTCTCCACCTTCCCATTCGCTATATTTCTTCTTAAATAGTGATGCTCATTTTCATGTATCATGGTTTCTTCGCAAGGTGAGCTTCTCGTATATTAAACTTCGCAGTAAAGCAGCCTTAGAGATTATTAAAGGCTAAGCAAATATAAGAGATTATTTAAAGGCTAAGCAAAGGTATAAGAGAATCAATTTAGCATCACAATACAGAAAGAGAAGAATGGGACACATTTTATAGGAAAGAAATGGATTAATTTAGATGAAATTCGTAGAAAATTTAAATGTGCGGTTGGCTAAAAGTTCAGGGAAGCCATTACTTAATATTAATATTGAGTATTTTTCAATCTGAACTGTAACGAACTTATATATATTTCCTTTTCTTAGCATTCCCTTTTCTTTCTTAGACAGCCCAAAGTAAAGAAAATCTATGGTTAAAATATTGCTCTTAAATTATCTAAATGAGATTTTATAGTGCTACACTTCTACATATTAAATAATATTTTATAACTACTTTTATGTATTTTTATCTTGATACACACACAAATACACATTTACAAACACACTTACATAGATAGATAGATAGATAGATAGATAGATAGATAGATAGATAGATA
>BMAW01069141.1:159384-228603 GCA_019974015.1 Nephila pilipes | reverse complement strand
AATTAATAAGAATTTGTAAGTAATTAATAAGAATTTGTAAGTAATTAATAAGAATTTGTAAGTAATTAATAAGGATACGTAATTCAAAGATTTGTAAAATATGTGTATATATATATATGTGTGAAATCAATGTTCTTTACTAAATTAACCACAAAGCCAAACTTTCACGAGAACTTCACAATGAAACTCGTAGATGTGGCATTTTTAGTAGACTTCATAACTAATTTAAATCTTCAAAGCGAAAACCGATTAACCCATACAATGTTTCAAATTACCGATCATAAAATTTCCCGTACTGATGATTCATAAATTTACTATAAAAATATTTCAAAACGACTATTTTTGTGCTAATGGTGAAATGTACTTGTAACCGATGAAAAAAAATTTTGAACCCACATTTACAACAAATGTTCAAAATGTCAGTCCTGTATTAGAGATAAAGTTGAACTCGTTACGCATATTTGAGAAATGCATTTTAATATGCTAACAGCTACCTCTTTCATACTTTGAGTAACCTGACAATTTACAGATCATCTATTACTTGGGGATTATTTTCGTTAACTTTGTTCTTTATATATCCCCACAGAAGAAAACAAGAGAAGACTCAGATAAGATGAATGAGGCTCTTGGTTCGTATAAGACAATGTAATGAGCCAACAAATAATAAAACCATGGACATGCTTCAAAATTTTTCTAGGCGATCGATTCATCTCAAGAAATCTTTGATCCCCTTGATCCCCTGATCTGAGTAGTATTCCCTAACTTTTTTCTGGGGGGGCGCCCCCATGTAAAAAGCAAAGCTTATGAAAATAAAATTGATGCTCTGCAAAATTCCGTATTACTTAAAGGATACAAGAAGTCACGCATCTTAGAAAGCTCAAAATTGTTCAAACGATTTCAGCTTTGCCTCTTAGAAAGGGATTGACATTTTGAACATTTGTTGTTAGTATAGATTTAAATAGTTCAAGTATTTTTCACCATCGGGATAAAAAATAATTGTATTACAGGGTTGTGTATGTGTAGTAAATTAACAAATTGTCAGTAAGGGAACTTTTAGGACACTTGGTATAATAGATTGTGAAATGAAACTGAAACTATTGGCGGTCTCAAACAAAGCAAACAATTTAATGTATTTTGACTCTTACATTATCAATTGCAAATGTGGCCGCGGTAGCTAATGGTCATGATTTCGGATTCGTGGCTGGTGGTTTTCGTTCAGTCGCGAGCTCGAGCTTTGACCGCTAAAGACCCGCCGTGTAGCTGGGGCTGATGCACGTTAAATCCGTCAGGGCTCAAAGTCCTCCCGTTGGCATGGTGTGGAAGTTAAGAAAAGGGGTGCCAGCTCAGATGTCGTCCTCGTCACTTGACCGAGGCTCAAAATTACGGGGTTCATCGCCAACAGCCTTTGAGTTGCTTCTAGTGCGACGTTAATAAGACTAAAAAAAATCAATTTTAAAATTGAACATCTAAATGATACTTTCTTAGCATTTTAAATGAAAATATAAAGCTTTTTTTTTGTTGCAATTATTGAAAGATTGAAAGAGGATTTTTCGATGTAATGTATTTATGTCTAAATATGATAATTGTTATGAAAATTGGTTTAAAACGTTAAAGCTTTTTATTCAATAAAAATACTTATGATTATACATTCTGAGCAGAACTCAATTATTCCAATGTAAACAAACATATTTTTATCCTTTACTCTAAAAACCTACTGCCACGATAATAGTGAAAAACATATAAAAATGAGTTTACTAAGACCTCTAAGTCGATAGACTTTTATCTCACTAGGAAGTACACTTAAAATTTAATCTCGAGGCATATAACATTAGTAAGGGGTTATCAGTATTCACACATATAGCTGCTGACGTCAGCAGTAAGTGAAATTAATTCTACAAATTTCTGACACACACACCCTCTGACGTCAATGGTACATAGCCTGAGGTCTCCTTCCGCCCAAAATACACTTTTCGAATTCTAAAAGGGAATTTGCGTTCATTGCTATTCGTTTATAAGAACTTTTATTGAATTTAAGGGCATTATGAAAGGATGGAATCTATTTCCCCTTATTTTCATTCTTAGACAGGCTGTCAGGCGGGACATTTTATTTTCAGTTTTCTTCTTGCTGTTCCGAATAAATCTGCACGGCACAAAGAAAATCATTGCTGAAGGATTTGATTCTCGACCCACTGTAAAGTGTGATTATCATAATAGGATGCTCTGCCAGCATCACCTTTGACAGAAAATAATTTATTTACCAAGAATAATATTTATATTCTTTTTTTCTCCTTCCTCAGAACTACACAGAATTATTTAGCGCGATTATAGCATTTTTTAAGAGTAGTTCGGAATAGTAAGCTCTTTTTTACATGAAGTTGGTTTGTGAACAAACAATAAGCCATAATAAATAATGGACTTTTTTCCCGAATATTATAATAACATTTGTCATTCACAGCGTAACGAATTATGTAAGGCAGAGCCTTGGTGTTTTTTCTCTCTCTCCTTGGCTTTTTTTTTTTTTTTAATTTCAAGGTGATGAGAAGTTGTTTTCTATGAAGTATAATGGTACAAGTAACAATATTTTTTTCGTTTTAACCTGAACCATATTTGTGTTATGTAATATACAAATTTATGATTCGAAAAAAGAATTTTATGTATTCTTAAAATTAAAATTTGGAACCCGAACATGGAGTAAATAAAAATAAAAGATTTAAAACACATTTTTTAATGTTCTCTTGAACCTTTTCCTTACTTTAAGATCTTGTGCCTTAAGCATTAATTTTCAAGACGTTCCAAGACTGACACGTATGCGTGATGATCGGGGATGAACAAGGAAACGCTCTGTCACGACGGCTTGCCGTTCCGAAAGGTTTCGATTTTGTTTCATGAAGCAGTTAAGACCACAGTTCGTGGATATATTGGAAAAACTACGTATATGCATTTTTACTGAAGAATTAATCAATTGCATTTATGAATATTTTATTAAGAAGTATCTATTATACTTTTAATAAGAGAGAAACACATAATTTCTTCTTTCTTGTTCAAAATCGACCTTAAACATGTGTATGAGGAATAAAAATAAATATTTTACCATAAAAAAATAATCTTCGATACAGAGAGAAGCTCAGTTTTCTAATAGTTTAAACCAATTAAAAATCAATTATATTGCGTCAGTGAAAGATTTTTATTTACAAAAGAATTAATGAAACCATAAGTCTCATGTGTTCGATACTTCATATTAGTTCAAATTATATATTTTTCATCTAGTTTTATTGATGTGTTGTGTGAAATCAACCAAATAAAATTTTATTATAAACCTGGCTATTAATCAAAAGTACTCAGTAATTAAATAAAACTTTAGGACATAAAATATCACACAAGAATAGTTCAAATAGAAGAAAATACAACACAAGAATAGTTCAAATGTACCTTTTTAAAGACAAATGGCATCGGTAAAACAAGTTAGTGTTAACATTGATTTTGCCATTTTGCCAAATTTGCCACTGATCAAAATTTGATTGCTTCCACGTCGCTGTTATTTTGCCGTCAAGTGGTCACAGTCGATGTGAGGCCCAGATCACCGCACCGAATGGCATCATTATACACCAAAAAACCAAGCAACAAGCAAAACAATAGGCTGCCCTCGATGAATCTGTTCTAAGAAGGGATCTCATCTGCCGGGATGTGGTCATACTTAAGGATTTCTTAGAAAAAGAAAAGCGATCACTACAGTGAGTTACCCCATATTCCCAATACCTCATTTCTTCTTCACAAAACGGGTACTTTTTGAACCGGCCTCGAACATCAATATTAACTATTTAATAAAATCGCAAACGCCCCTTTTTTCAAGGCTGCGAATTATCTTATGAACACCGGTGCATGAAAATTGTCCTCCAGGATGGAAAAAAAAAGGATACGGGAAAATATAGAAGGGAATTTTTACATTCAAACTCGGTAGTTCATTTGAACCTTAAGCGCAACAAAGAGCATGCATTGTAATAGAAAAAGGTATTTAACTCGGTTATAATTAAATCTATCCTTTAATTAGACAGATGGCTGTACAACTGATAGTATTCAGCAGTTCACGCGGTGTCAACTAAAGTATTTGAAAGCATTTGTAAAATCAAGTAACATAATGAAAGTAACATGTAACTATAATAAAAGAAATATGAAAGGAAAAACATTCCCTTCTTAGAATTGCTTTAACTAGGAATTAAAATTATTCAACCGGTAAAAGATATTGAAATAAAATTACTCCTGCTTAAACAGTGAGAAGATCTTCAAAATCTTTCGCTATCGAAAGAATCGATCGTAGTTCAAAATCTCGTTGAAAATTAATGTTTTGTGATTTAAAGTATGCAATTCTATTCTAACTTCGAGATAATCGAATTAGTTGCGTAGTAGAATAAAATTAAATTAAAAATTTCAGAAAAAAATGAGGCAGAAACTGATGTTCGGTATTACATAAATTGTCTTTAGGACATATGCCTAAATGAATGAAAATAGGAATAAAATTAAACTGTATTTTATATATTGAAATGAAATATATATGAAAATTATATATGAAATGAAAACAATTTCATGCAAGGCATTCAACGCACATTCCTGAACGCATAAGCCACGTCATAACACATTCCTGAGACCAACTGAATAAAAAAAAAACATTAAATAAAGACGTTTGAATGCGAAAATGAAAGTGTACGTAAGAAGAGAAGTCGTTTTTACTACCATGTAAGAGTACGATGCCGACCTTCCTAAATAAACCAGTTTAGGCGTAAGCTAAAAAACTAAATCAAGTCAATGATTAGCATAATCTCTGGAACACAGCCGTCATTAATCAAATCATTTAAGGTTTTATAATTATTATAAATAGGTTAGACGGCTTACGGAGCAATATAGACATACTTTTCTTCTTTCTGTCCAACCGGCTGAAATCAATACCAAAGAACAATGATCGCTGGATTGTTGTGAATTCGGTTCGGATGGTCTACGTGACTAACTTAACATTCTACCAACTGCTATAAATTATAAGGCGACTTATAACCTTCTGAATTTCTTTCTCTTCTTTTTCATCCTTTGTGGAAGGATGGCGAAAGCGAAAGGTCTGTTGAGGCCCACGAGCATCGGACAAGGTCGCTCAGACATGTCAGGTCGTTCACCTGAAGATTTGGACGCGTCCCCGCGAAGTTCGGGATACAAAAATAAAAAGAGCGACTCAAACACAGACGCGGAACAAGTCCAGCTATGTAATAGGGGAATATATCAGTTTTCTGAAATCTTGTCTGGGAAGCTCGAAGTTCATCTGACTGAGTAAGGGCGGAAAATGATTTCGGCGGCAATCAGTGGTGGAACCCCCTTAAAAATTTACAAAAATGTTTTTCGGAATTTAAGTGGAGAAGCTGATTCTGGTTGCTTTAAACATCACCTTGAAACGCAATATCGTTGCGAGTAAAAAACATTGAAATTAAAATTGTTTTAAATGAGTAAACTTTTTACTTTCTTGGTTAAATTATGTATATATATATATATATATATATATATATATATATATATATATATATATATATATATATATATATATATATATATATATACATATACATATATATATATATAGTATAAGAGACTATACGATAATCATTATAACAATTTATTACAATGTCTGCAAATGGGTATCCATTAGGCATTATTCTTACGATATCTTTAAAATAGTGCGGTGTTCAACCGTAAGAAAACATAACCGTCCACGCTAAAAAAAATTCATTTATTTTTCAATTTTAATAAAGACATTAGCATTACTTTAATTTGCCCCTAGAATATTGCACATCATACTAAATATGTCATAATAATTGTTATTTATTCTGAATTAGTCGTATCAGTTTAATGTGATTGCTATTCTCAGTAGCCAGGTAAAGAAAATATGCAAATATGAACATTCTTAGCAAATATGCAAATAGATCAAGCAAATATGAACATTCTTAGAATGTGCAACAACAACAAAAAATGCTGTAAAAGAACAACACAAGGGTTTGTTAGCCCATAAGGTAAACTGCTTTCGGTTTTTCCTGAATCTTAAAATAAAAATAATAAGCTAATGGTTCTTGAAATGTTAATTTTTAGTTTATTTCGTTTTGAGTTTAAGTAATACAAACACTAATTTAAACTTGAAGAAGACATATCTATTTTGCTTTGCAAAAGCTCAATATCATCGCTTCAATTATCGTCAAAAAAAAAAAAAAAAAAAAAGCTAACAATTGGTTTTCTACATTAATTCAATATCAGGGAAGGAAAGTTTCCGAAAACTAAATAAGGTTTTATATGCGTATTTATTTATATTCACTAAAAATCTTTTCCTATGTCATATTTTAGATGAATTTCAGTTTCTTCATTTCCGTGATTAACTTCCATCCTTATTTTACCTTCTTTTAAAAACGCCAATCATATTTATGAAATTGCTTAACAAATGTAAATTAAAAAAGGAAAGAAAAAAATTATAATTAATCTACTCAAAGCTAGAAATAACTGATATTTTTTATTATTTATTCTTGATTAAACAGTAAAAATATGATATCTCGGGAACAAAAGGAGAAGAGTTTTTTTAACCTCCGATCAACTATTTATGATTATTCATTGCAAATAATACAATTTTAAATTCTTAGCAGGTCTATTGGATGTTTTGTAATATCGCAACGGCATATAAGAACTTGCACTTCGTTTATTTTTAATGGGGGATTTAAATAAAAAAAAATATGATAATAGATCAATACGCATTAAAAATGCATTTTTTTTTTTAAAAAAATTGCAATCATTGTAGGCATGAATTAATCATTAAAGGTTACATCAAAAGAAGGTTTCTATTGATTTTGAAATTTCCCATCAAGACGTGTTTTGAGATTATAATTAAATATTACTTCTAACGCCATGCACACCTGTTGGTTTCAAACATTTCTATAGATATCAATTTTTTTTTTTTTTTTTTTTTTGTATTTTTTTAAAACACGTGATGAGCTTTCCACACGTTTAAGGTCATGGGAAAATTCAATGCCTCTTGATAACCTTTAAGGTGTAATTTTCTTAATTTTTTTGTAATTTCTTAAGACACATGTCGTCCTTTTTAAAGGAAAAAAAAAAAAAAAAAAAACAGCGTCACATTAGCATAAAAATATAGAAAACTTCCGACGCATATCTATAATGATTTAGAAAAAGAATTTAGTTGCATTTTAATTTCCTTTTTTGATATTGTTGCTCCTATTGAGGTAAAAGAATGGCGCTCAGAAACTAACAATTTTATTATTCATCCGAGGGTAGTTCAAAAATTACCCGTGCTGGGAATGAGAGACGGGAATCAGGTAACTCCCTGTTCTGTTGTTTTCAATCGTAATTTTACCTTTTTCTGAGAAATCCATGAACATGATGTCCATCGCATCCCAAAAAATCGTCGCCGTAATGATTTCCGCCGATGAGACCATCTTCGCCTTCTTAGTAACAGATTCACGGGAAGCAACTCATTGATTTGCTTTTCATTTTGCTTATGGGACATAATGATGACTCCAGTTCTCACAAATTAATAAAACTATGAGAGGGAGGTACTACTAAAGTATCGTCCTTGAGAACGTGGCTCAAAGTTATCTAGTCCGTCTCCAGTAGCCCTGGTGTATTTTCTGGTGCAACTTTAATTCAACATTTCATGATAAACAATGTTTAGGTGAGCGATTCATCAATGAAAAGAAGAAAAAATCTAATTTCTCTCTCTCTCTCCAACTTTTCCTCCCTCCAAAAACAAAACCGTTGCACAAGCAGTTTATAATTGAATCAATTAAAAATATGATACTTCTGTCGCGTTTGAAACTGAATGATACGGAATGAAATTAAAATTAAGTTTGAAATGATTATATAGAATAGGAATAAAAATGCATAAATTTAAATGTGCATTAAAATTATATTCACCGTCATAAAATGACAGCAGAAAGCTTTTCTTAAAAAACTATGTAAAATCGGAAGCTGCATGCGCTTTATTTATGATTTAGGTCATTCGAATGTTTTCATCCAATATAACGCATAAGTCGACGTTTATTTTAAATTTTAGATTTTTACAAAAACAAACATCGCTATATAGTAACTATAGTCTTCATTTTATCAGTTTAATCACAAAAACACGACAAATAAAAATAAAACTACCTGTATTTATTGATAAGTTTCAATAAATTAACATTGGGATGATTTTCTATTTCGTTCCTTCCCATAGGAGCCTATCAAAGAGAAAGTAGTGTGTTTTATAACATTTTTGATATTCCAAAAAAGTCTCGTTTCAGCTCTTATTAAAAAATCATCGAAGTTAAGAAATAATACAGAATACATAGATTCTGATATTTTAAATATGAATGTTTTAATTTTTTTAAATACTTATTGAGAGACTACACAACAAAATAATACAAAAATGAAAGAAAACCGATAATAAACTAGGATGTTTTTACATAAACGAAAAAGAATCGCAGGAAAAAATATGCGTTCTATCTTAAAATCATTTATTTCACAACAAAAAGTTTCTATTTGGTCACAAGATTTGAGAAAATAATTCTGAATATCAAATTATCGTTTGCCCATGAATCGTATCTTGAAGAAATAAGATAAAAATAATTGCTGTAAAATATCTAATAAAATATTATTTCTTTCATATCTAAGGGCATAAAAAGAAAATAATTCCAACCAAGAGAAATAATTATCGTCTGCCAAGGAATATCATTATTATAAAAGAATAGTAAAATAATTATGACAATATGTGTTCGATACGATTAAATACGATAACACGATTTACTGACATGTAACGGGTAACAATCTTTTCAAATAATAAAGCTTCTTCCTTATATTTAGATCTGATCTTAAAACATCTATGCATGCTTAGTAATTATCAAATATCAATAGTCTTATTATTTTACTCCGATAATTTTGTTCCATTCCAGATACAAATAATATGTTTTTATCGTATACATTACAAGAGTTTTTTAATCATTCTGAACTCATAGAAAAACAGTGGTTGATCAGTTCATAGGATTTGAACTTGAACATCTCTTTTGGAATGAATAAAGATGAGTGTTGTAGTATTTAGGGCCTCAGGGATCAATGGCGCCAGATATCCTCGACGTCGCATCACAACATCCGAAAAATCTAGTGCTTTCGACCTGCACAACTATTCTGTCAACAAAACCAGTTCCAAGGTTGCTTTGATATTTTTATTTTTTCGAGAATTGCGAACTTGTTAAATTAATTATATGAGAACCTATACCCATAAAGACAGATCATCTGAATATATAGTTTCCTGATATTTAATTTCTATGGAATCAAAATATTTACTTTTAGGAATGGTCTTAAATTCATATAGTACACATCATGAGAATTAGGTACATCTTAAAATCCAGATGTGTCATTGTGCTTAAAAATTAGCTGCCTTCAAAATTTATTTGTCGATTTTTAAGTTTCTTATTCAAAAAAACTTTTGTATTTTGTCTGCAATCTTGAAAAGTTATCGAAAAAAAATTCCTTTTTCAATAGTATTCTCGAACTTTTCTTCTTTTTTTAATCTATGGGTTAATAACATGTGCTTTAAATATGTTTGAATTCTATCAATTAGTCACTGATTCAAACATATATAAACATTCAATAAAAAGAACTGCAATATTTAAATGTGCTGAAAAAATTAAAATTCATTCTTATTTTTCTAAGAAACTTCTGAAGGGACACATACATATAATCAGCTCGAAATAGAATTACTGTTTAAAATTAATCAGATATTTAGTACTGTGATTATTATTTTGAGTTCATTACAATTTTTTATCAGAAAAATTGCTTTTCATACCGATAACATTCTTCAAAAATATAAAAAGGTATAAAAGATATAATCTTAATTAAAGCTGTTTTACGCCAAATTGAAATTACTAAAATTTACAACACAGTGTATTTTTAAACTGTAATGTTATTTTAAATATTTCATTAGTTGAAAATCAAACTGTTCTGATTGAATCAAATCATTTAAATGAAAGACAAATAGTTCATTCCAAATTTATTTATATTTACATAACGCGGTTCATTATTACAGTCTCGTAATGTAAAAAAGGCACTTTTAAAGTAGGTTTTTTTTTTTATTGACCAGACAGGCTTAAGCAATAACAGCACTTAAATTGTGGTCTAAAACATTCCCTTGAACATTTCCTTTGGGGTATAATTGTAGTTGACCACACGCATACACTTGAATTACAGTTATCTACTGAGATTACCTGAGTGCATGTGAATGACTTGAAGGATGTGCCCAAGTAATATGCAAAAGAATTGGCAAATGTTTCGTACAATCGTACGGTATATACAAAATCCTCAATCATATCAATCGTATGGCATATACAAAACAAGTTAAGTAATTAAGAATATATTAGTCTGAAGTATATTTTCCAAGAACATTTTACAAAGATCTAAGACCTTAAAACATATTATATAGAACTTGTAAAGTCATATCTATTTCTTACATTTAATGAGATTTTCTTATAATTTTGTTTTGAGTTTCGAATATAAACAACGTAAAAAACACTTCTTTTTCTCAGACTCGAATCTATTTCTTAAAAATATATCCATATGTTTTTTTATTTGTATGTTAGAAGAAAACTTTGCAAAACCTTATGTTTAAAAAAATGCAATGAAAAAAAAAATCCAGTTTAAATAACGTATCGAAGACTCATTATGTTATTTGATCTAAGTTTTATGGAACGTTTGTCATAAAAATAAATCCATTGTGGTACCAAAAAGAAGAGTAGAAAAGCAATCTCTTATTCTTATCATTCTGAACAAGTCAATTGGAAAAGGGATATCGCGTATTTCTTTTTACCAAATTGAGCATAAATGAAAGAATCTTAAGTGGTATACAAATGGGAAATCTGATAAGTTATAGTATCCCATAGTATTAGAAGGTGTAGAAAAAGCATAATCAAGATCGAGTAACAAAACCAGCATGTTACAAAAACTTCTCTTAAAATATTATAGCCTACTTTTTAAGACTTCGAATTATTCGTAATGTTATGAGCTACAAATATTCGCCTATGAACTATTGCTAGTCGTGATGAATTGACGCACTCTCTTCACCAGCAGCGAATATTGCAGAAGCAGATTTAGAGCCGAAGATAAAGGATACTGAAATCATGCCATCTGCCTTGCTTGGTGTGTGACATTGAATACAACACTCTGGGAGAAAGAGAAAAATGTATTCATTCTGTGCGTGATAAGTTAAGGTTCAAGGATGAATATTTGTTGATTTTTATTATTATTATTATTATTTTGTATTAAGGATCACTCATATATTTTAGGCTCTTGCATCAACATGTCTTTTCGAAACCTGATGGAAATAAAACGAAACGTGCAATTGCCGATAAACATTAGTATTTCCCCCCCAAAAAAAGTGGGATTCGGAGGATATTTCCTGTGACATAAAGTGCTTAATATGTAATAATGATAACAATTTACCAAAGTTATATTTCTTAAGACATCATTATGAACAGCATAAGAACCATGATACGAGGGTGTTCAGTTTTAGTTATCACCAAGCAATAACCGACATATATCAGGATAACATTTATTCGATAGATCAACATATCATAAATGTTGTAAATTATTACTGTTAATGTTAACTTGTTTCAGGAAGCCGTAGAGTGAAGTAACCCGCAATGTCGTATTATTACCCTGGTATGTCGTAAGGTTTTAATTATTACTAAAAAATAATACAAGTATAGGAACCTGATTTTTATTCTTAAGACTTCGCTACATAGTCAACATCCAGAGTTTCGCAACATTTCTTGATCTTTCGTCATTGTAGAATTCAATAGACTGAGCTCTGTGTGTTCTCGATACTTAAACCAAATGAATCAACATTAATAGCTACAACAATATGTTCATAAGAATCAATTAATATGCAGATTAAATTTTATTCAAACACCCTAGATTATTTCTTGGTAATAAATAAATCACAATAGTAGCCCCTCGTAGAAATCACAAAGAACAGAACTCATGTTGCTCTTTCGAAAGCAGATTAAGAAAAAATTAGCTACTATCATAACTTCTTATTTCGGCTCCTCTTGAAATGAGTTTCTTCTTTGGTGTAGAAAAATGTAGCAAAAATATAATATTCGTATGTAAAGAGTGTTGCAAAATCACACTGCAGAGCTTTTTTTTTTTTTTTTTTTAGTTGTAAGAATACGTTAAAGAACTGTGGTCGAGAAGGATATCTAACTTGCATACATGTAAAATAAATGTTTTTCGTTGTCACTTACATTGGTCTCTAAAATCATTAGCATTATAAAGTAACTCTATTATAGAGATTTTGTACTTGGCTAGGAAACCACACACAAGTGGAAGCCGTTATTTAATCATAAAAGGCCTTGAATTGGTACAAACAAAGAACCATCAATAGAACTGTTAATTGTCATATTGACAAGGCTTTAGTTACTTACATAGAGTTAACTATCCATTCTCAATTTTTTTTTATTTCGAAAAAGGGAGAGGGGAACCTTGATGAAAAGTTTTATCACACAAATTTGAACTGAAAAACGGAGGAATGACGTAAGATTCAAATAACACAAATAGACAACCAACCCGTTTACGAAAATGAACTATATTTATCTTAGACAATGATGCAAAGAATTGATTCATTTCTATTGTAACAATCTCATAAACAACTCTTTGTTCATGCAAAGGCTGATATCAAACCACAAAATATAACAATTTTTTTTTCCAAAAAGAAGAGCTATAAACTCTTCCTCTGTTTTGAAAAAAATTTCGCTTTGTTATATTTTTCCCGGGGAAAATATGAAAAGAGCGCACATTTCTGGAAAAAGTTCATATTTTGAATGGAAATGTACAATAAAACTAGCCGCATAATACCCACCATTTTCATAAAATGAGTGCAGCGACAAATAACACTAGTTCACAATAAACTTGACCTCGAATACATTTCTAAGCTGAAAATTTAAGGGGAACTACACGGAAGTACCGTTAATGATGTACACCTGAGGTCATATTTGAGTGGGTAAATAAATAAGGCCTTGCTTAGAAAATTCTAGACCAAATTGTTTCATTGTTTTGGTTTAGTTTGGTTATTTTTGAATTGGAGTAATTGTTGCTTTGATATTAGTATTTTTAAATGATACATCAAAACTACTTACAAAACGTGTAATTTGTATAATTGTTCGCCACATATTTATCGAAATTTCTTATTCAATTAGTTCTGTCTTTTGATCCCTTAGCTTTTTAATCACAATAAAACTCTAAAATTTAAGCTCCGTGTTAAAGTGTAACAAAATAAAGGAAAATATTAATTTTACAATTCCAATAATTTGATAAAATTACGAAATAAATATGTGTAATGCTTTTAACCTTTTTGGTATTCTTTTTCCTTGTTTTTTTAAATTTATTCGTTACTTTTACGCATTTTTTAATATTTAATTAATTTTCTTTGGACATTAATTAAATTGGAATAAAGAATCAATCAAATAAAATCGAAAGTTTAAAAATCCTAGAAAAATAAGAGATTTTACGTTTTATAATTAAATTTTATTTTTATGTATCGGGTGAGTGTAATTGATTTGTATAATATAACGCGGAAATAAGAAATCCTCTCTGAATAAATGCTAGTGTTATTACTTCATTATCAAATTGTTGTGAGTGTATAATCCTTATGAGTAAAAAGTTCATTTTAGACAAATTAATGGAAGAAATAGTTTTTAAAGTATAACATCCAAACAGCTATAATAAAATATTTACTAAATCTGCATTAGTGAGTTAAAAAACCTTTACACTAGTAGTTTTTCTAGGTGTTTATATATTTCCAAAAAAAAAATGACGTAATGTTAATGATTCGCTTACCGAAATGTCATTAAAGCTCAGTTGTGTTGAATGCAAATCATACAAATCATTTCTAAGTCATGTGAAAATTTGAATATCACCGTTAATTCATGCTTCATTTTTATAATAACGGTTAAATTATTGCTTTCTTAGATCTCAAAAACTAAAAATATAAGAAAGTTTGACCAGTAGTATTTATTTTATAATAAATTAATGCCTGTGAGAAAAATAATGAAAAATGAATTCTATAAGAAGCAAACCATAATGTATTGTTTTCTGAAAAAATAATTTTTGTAATTAAATTTTATAAATAAATAACTTTTATAATTTGAAATTATATAGTTTAAAATTTTAATATACTTTAAAAACGAATCTTAATATAAATTAAGTTACAATAAATATGTATATTAATGAATACAATAGAAAAAAAAATATTAAAAAAGTAGATTTAATGTTACTTTTTTTCGAAAAAAATATCAATTTATATATTTAAATCAAGTTAATACGAGGTTGAAAATGAAGCGATTAAAAAGTTTTATTCCTTAAAGTGAAAACGTATTGTTTTAAAAAGATTAAGCACATGTTTCAAAAGGACTTCCTTTTTCACTCTTTTGTATAAGAGTCTTTTTTTTTTTTTTTTTTTTTTTAAAAATTTTTTTTTTTTTTTTTATTTTTTTTATTTCAATCACACGGGGAGGTTTTTTTTTTTTTTTTTTTTTTTCAATATTCTTATGCTACTGATCAAGGATAGCAATCCTTCAACTCTGAAATCGCAACATTATCTTCTTTCATAAGTTGGTGAACATAAAGGTATTCAATCATACAAATCGGCACTAAGCAAACAAAACGACGAGTAAATTAATGACATTTGTAATATCAACAACGGATTTCAAAAAGATACGCTCAAGATACAGTCTGACTCTATTAATACGTGGGTTAAGTGTGACGTTGAGCTATTTTCAGTTCACTAACCTCGGGGACGTTTTGGTAATTTGAATTGCATAAAATTGCAATTTCTTAACCAACCCAAATTGAGCGTGATTAGGTAAATTTGATGAAGATAAGAAGCGCAGTGAATTGAATTAGTGATGTATGAATGAAACGTAATTGAAAGGAAAATGTAGGGAGATAGAGAATACTGATAAGTGGATAAATATTTGTAAGTTGTATAAAAGTATCGTAATTAATCGTTTGGATTGAAGTGATTCTTAGTCTAGGATTAGTTAGAAGTGTTGGAATCAGAACGAGTGAATCAATAAGCTAAGACTTTAGCAGTTGATCATAATCTAGGATTGATGAGCTAGAGCAGCCTTATATCTATTTTTTAATGATAAATAAAGTATATTTCATATTGTTCTTATGTATCTTCAGTTGCATTGTAGTCGTTATTAACTACTTAATTAAACGGAAAGATGACAGTAGAATTAAATGATGGAGAAAGGGTGTCACAAGCGAAACGCTAGTCACAGAATTTATATAAATTGAGCTAAAAAATTTTAAGAAATCCGACAATTGCCAAGATTGGTGTTTTCCGCTGTCCTAGCTTTCTTTCTGGCTATTCCTTTATCAACGTTATCAACAAATTGAGAAGTTTATCCTCCTTTTCTGTAAACCGTCTACGGAGCTCAGATTAAGTTCCCTGGCGGTTTCTGCTTGACTTGTCCCTTTTCGAATTCTTTTTATAACATTGAGTTTTTATTCGATCGTATAAGCCTTTGGTTGATGTTTACACTGTTTCGACATTAGTTTTTATGGAAATCTCTTAAACAAGAAAAAGACCTTTATACCCCTTATAAAATGTGACTAACACAAAATTCAAATACCTAATCTCACAGACCGCGAGATCTTGGAAAACAATCTCTTATAAAAAAAATAATAGTGCAACCCGTTGCATTTAACTTTCCAAAAAAAATGGTGATTCATATATTTAAAATGGAAAGAAAAAAAAAGTATTAATGTCTGCTCACTCTCTTAACAAGAAGTCGTGAGAGACATTATCCGAACAAATGATTAATCTGCATTTCATAAAAAGGGAAACAAAAATTATGACTTCACTATATCTATGAGTGATATCACAAGCCATTGTTTATTGAAGGAACCATCACAAAATCGCGTGTAAAGCAGACTCGCATGTTACTAAACCACGTGTTAGTGGGGCCCGACTGTATTATTGTGGAGGCCAGAAGAACTATAAAAAGGTGCGATTAAAGAGAGCTTCCTTGCTTACCTTTTGTTAGTTGACCCCCCTAAAAAAAGCAAGTATCTATGATATATAATTGCTCCTTTTAAATGTTAACTAAACATGAATCTTTTTTTCCATTCGATTTTAATTTCTTCCTTTTTTCTATTTTTTTTTTTTTTTTTTTTTTAATAAAATCGCACCTAATGGGGTTATGCCAATAGCTTATTGAACCTACTTACGGATTAAAGGCCGTAAGTTCTTTGTACGATTGCTGATTGTTTTATTAAAGTCTCACTTAGAAGCAAAACAAGAACTATTATATTTTCCACAAACTTCGTAACTCTTAACCTCGTTCAAGGGATGAGAAAAACACTTGATCTGGCATCTCCCTCTCCAAACTTCTACAATATGCCAGAGGGGACCTCGACAGATTTGACGTACATCATATTTCTTTGTAAGGTGACTGTGGTAACCAAATGGTCATAGTCACGGACTTGCGGCCGTCGTTGTTTTTGTCGAGTCGTGGATTCAATTACTGATGCCACTAAATACCCTCCATATAGCGGGACTGAAGCACGTTAAATTTAGTTGAGGTCCTAAGTCCTCCCATCAGCTTGTATGGAAGTTTGGAGAAGGAGATGCCAACTCAGATGTCGTCCTCGTCACTTTACCGAGACTCAAAATGTCAAGGTCCGTCACCAATAACCCTCATGTAGCTTCTCATTGAGACTTTAGTTAACAATATCTCACTCAATTCCTTGCAATGGCACGTCGACAGGTAGTTAACAATCCAGTAGGAGGTAAACAATCCAATATACTAAGATAAGCAGAGAATCTTGGGTACCTTATCGATATGATGTCACTTTCGTCCGTGAAGAGAGAGGAGGAACACTTCCGCTCCTCCAGTTACCTTGCTCACTACTACTATTTTAGTTAGTCATAACTGAAAACAGAATTACATGGATGATATTCAAACTATTAAAAATTATTTTTAAAATCCATGTATAATTACTTAACTTATCACAAGAGATTAAATACAAGAAGTAATCTTTTTCGATAACTTTCAAAACAAATTACAATAATTTAAGACTTTTAAAGCTGGGGATTGATTATTATAATGTATATACCAACATACGTCGAGAAGGTGTGATTTAATCATCATAGTAGGTGTGTAATAATAAAACAAAACAAAAAAAAATACGAGTAAGCCTCGAAAAAAATAAATAAAGTTTGGAAAAGATACATGATAGGATTGAAGTTATAACCTTTTATTACTAAATAAACTTTTATAATCTTTCATTGCATGAAATCTTTCAAAACAATCAAGAAAGTTTAGCGAAATGTTTCCAGGACATGTAGAATACTGTTTGTATCCTCCAACGTTTTGTCTTTTGGAACATACTCGATAATCTTCTTTAAGTATAAAACAAGGGAGAAAAAAATAACATATTTTCAAAACATTCTCCTCTAAGAAGAATGTTCATCTAATGAAAAATCTGTCTATAACAATGTCATTTGGCATATGAATAGGTATGACAACTGTACAGATCCTGGACAAGAACTTTTTAATAATTCACAACATTTTCAGAGTCACTATAAGTCGAAATAACAACACGTGATTTTAAAATATTTTTCCATTCTTACGCGTTAAAATATGAGCAAATCCCCTTAAAAACTATACATTGTTGAATTCCTAGCCTAGCTTTCAAGAACAATGTGAAAAACATTTTGACCGGATTTTATCAAAATATATGAAAAAAAATTTTGACCAGATTTTATCAAAATATATGAAAAAACATTTGACCTTTGAAAAATTGTAACGGTAATAAAAATTCAATTCTTCAGAATATGGATTTAAAGTGAAAACTTTTATAGAAACAAAGATATGCACACCAAATAAACTCAAACTCCATACACACTTTTATATGTCTCATACCTTCTACCTTCTCTCTCTCTCTTTTGAAATTGATTTTCTAGCAGATCTTTTTTTTCTGGCCATTTTTGCTGACGGTAAAGAAAGTCGTTTGAAGTCAGCCCACAAATAATATCAATGTTCGAGAAAGCATTAATTGTATACTGACTGGGAATCACATTTAGTGTCTTAGAACTCCCTTATAACCATCATTAAAATATATATCAGATATGTAGGTCCCAAGAGCAAATGCTTCATATTCGACAAAGACGTCTTTCGGGATTATTTCCCACTAGCAGCGTTTGACAACTATTATATGCAATTTAAACAGTTATTTCAAACAGAAAAAAAGCTGAAAGCAAATGTCGAACCCAATTCAAATGATGTAGCTAAGCAAAATAGTTAACAGTGTCTAATTCCCATTGATATTTCGGATACTTTAAAGCTAAATATGGTGCCATATTTCGTAAAATGAATCTTAATATATTTTTAAAAAATTTGAAAAACAAGATAAAAAGAAGTAAATTACTTTAAAAATAGAAGGGAAGAAAAATAAATATTAATGAGAAGACTTCAACTGCCGGCTTCGATATAACGACTTCTCGCTACTTTTTTGTTATTAAAATGTTTGTAACTTTATTTCTATGAATAGTATCTATATACAAATAGAAGGTAGTTTTAAAAGAGAAAATTTCAAATATTTTAATGGAAAAAAAATCTATATTTTCTTCCAAATTTGAGTTTTTAACACAGTCTGATTTCTTATATTTTATACTATGATGCATAGTTTTAGTAGTTTACATGCGCTATTTTTAGTGATTTTCCAGTTATCCGGCGTTTTTGATGACCCGACGACACTCTGATCCGATATCTACCGGATTATCATGATATAATTAACTATATATATATATATATTTCATTGGTGGTAAATCTTTTTTCCACAAACCTCTCTAGCAAAATTAAAATTTGCACTATGCGCGGAACTGGGGGGCTGGTTCTCGAATTATGTCAACAAACATCACGTGCTCATTTAAAATGTCTCTAGGAAGCCTATTAGCCTGGAATATGCCTTTTATTCTATGTTCAGATAATCAAAATCCATAATATATTTATCTCATTAAGAGTTGAAGATGAAATCTACATGAATCTCAAATCATATGGGCATGTAATGCTATCTAATGCTCAAATGTTAGATAGCTATGTAATGCTATCTAATGCTCAAAATATTAATTTTTAAAATGTTCTATTAAGCGAGGGGGGGAGGGTAAACGAAAAAACGTTCTGTCATGTCGTCGAGCCTATTGAGTACTGTGTGTGTTTGATTCTGGCACATCCCGAAAGGGTGAAAAATAAGTTCAGCATATATATGAAAGAGGTATTTCAGCAATAATTAAATCAAAATTTAAATATATTCGTGCTTACAAAGCAATGTGTATCTGGTTTATACCCATTTTTTTTTTTTTTTTTTTTATCTTTTGTGCATTAAAAAAATTCAACTTACTTAAGGGATATTCTAACTTTAATTATAACAAAATGTTATTGATGTTTACAAAGTTCAAAGTATAAGCAATCAACCATACCACCGTATCCATTATTTGTTTTTATTTTTCCTTTGGTCTTTCCTGTATTTCCACTTTGTCACAATAAAAAAAAAAAAAAAAATGCGAAAACAGACTTCCAGCTCAACGATTAATTAAATGCGTCAAGAGGTTATTCAATACACACATTCACTCTTTACATATATTCTTGCTTTACTTTTCGAATAATTTAAGTGTCACATCTCCAGTTATGACGCCTTTTGTGTTGTACTCACTACACCATAAGTGATGAATGATGCTGCGAATATTCCAGACACCTTTCAGTGGTTCTGGAAATGTCTTGATTTGATTTGATGCCTCGCAAGAGCTGTCAGGATTGCTGTGAAGACATGCATTGTATTTTCGCAAATAAGAATAACACCTTTTTTTTTTTATATAATTCTTTGGCCATGTAAAAAATCTAAATATTTTATTGGCTCATGAAAAAGTAATGTTAACTGATAGTTTGTTTGTTTCAAAAAACCTACATTTAAAGTTGTAGTTTAGTTTGTCTTACGTTTTTATTGCATTTTGATGAAATAAAAAATGGGAGATTGAGGAGAAATCGAATGTTGATATACATTTTTTTTTTTGATAGATTCTTACACTTGAAAAATTCATGCTAAAGATTAAAAATAAAATTCGTTTTGATACATGAATATATATATTTCAGGCACAGATGACAACGAAATTAAATTGTCCGTTAACATTTCATAAATACGCAGTTTTAAAATAAACAAAACAAATTTTTTTTGATTTATTAATGCCGCCCTCAAATTTCCAATGCGACACAATTTTATTCAAGCAAATATTTTGAAATCTTAGGAAATATCCCCACCATTGACATAATATTTAAATGGGAAAAAAAAATAGGAGAGCTAAGCACTCGAATCATCAGCAAAATGATTATAACTCCAGGGCTTTTGCATAAATTCAACTTAAATTATAACGCACAATGTAGAACCTGTAACCACGTCAATGATTTGGATCATATTCTTTTGAACTGCAATAAATACAGAAATCTTCTTTGGAATATTCTTAAGGTAGACCCACAGCAAAATATTAATTTCTAAGAATTTTTGGAGAGAACCGTGGCTAATAAACCAGGTTTCAGAGCATTCTTGCAAAAGATGAAATATTTTGATATTTATTGAAATAAAAGAATCTTTGAAAAAGGGGATAATAGTCAATGTTGCTTCATATCCCATAAAACAATAAAACAAAACAAATAAAACTCGACACGAATAACTTAAAGGCATTTGAGTATTTTTTCTTTAAATATGAGATAACAATCATTAAACAATACGTTATATTAAAAACAGCAGAAACACACACACACACACACACACATATGTGTGTGTGTGTGTGTGTGTGTGTGTGTTTATTGTGATGCATATAAGATGTCTGCATACTGAACATAGAGATTCCCTTTTCGTTTAGGCGAAACAGTTGTCAAACACATCTACAAAATTTTACCAATTCATTTAAATTTGTATGGTACGTAAGTGATACAGATTCAGAATTTGATTCTGGATTTGAAGAAGCCAATATTGAAATTATTTTATATTTCATCATATGAATATATTGTTATGAAACTGCGATGACGCTTCACTGTAATGTTACTCCAATAAAGGAGTAGAGATATTTATAGAGATTTCGTCGAATGCCAAGGAAAGTTTCAGCAATGACTTGGCGAAAAATTTTGGGAATTCAGCGATAAAATGGTGGATCTCAAAAACGTTGGATTTTTATTGATATCTCGTTTAGGGTGAAAGTTTTGTACTTTTTCTGAATTTTCCTTGTGACACCTAGCCTGAATAGCCTAGCACACCTCTCCACCAACTTTCAAGAGTAGTGAATTTTATTAAAACAGGTCATGAAAATGGAGAAAGAATTGGGGCGGTTTTTCTAGATATCCAGAAAGCCTTCGACCGAGTCTGTATTGTAATTTACAAACTGATAAAATACAATATTCCGCCCTATCCAATAACCCTCATATACTCTTACTTAAAAAAATAGAAATTTTATTGTAAAAATTAAAAATACATACTCAAATAAATGAGAAATTAACTTAGGAATTCCTCAAGGGTCATATCACGGGCCAGCCCTTTTCCAAGTTTTCGAGAACGATATACCTAGACATGACAACACAATTCTCTACATGTACGCAAATGACACAGCGATACTTTCAAACCACAGAAACCACAAGGTAATGGCACATCACATTAACAAACACATTTTAAGTTTGGAAGAATGGTTCTCCAAATGGAAAACTGCCCTGAATGTTTCCAAAATGGAGGCCATCTTCTTTACAAAAGTAACCAGGACACATACACCAAAAATTTTCATTGAAAACAAACAGATCCCCTGGTCTCAAAAAGCCAAATACCTTGGCATCGTTCTTGATTAAGGTCTCACTTTTAGACAACACGTTACACATCTCCAGGAAAAATTCAGAGGAGCCGCAAATAAATGTATCCTCTATATCCTCTTAATTTGTTGGAGTTCAACTTTACCTATAAAATATAACCCGCTTGTCTATACACAGTTTCTGCGACCTATCATTACTTACGCTTGTCCAATTTGGAACCCAACTGCTCAAACCCACCACAATAAAATAGAAATTTTACAAAATAACATAATAAAAATAATAGTACGAGCTAGATGGTTCGTGCGAAACGAAGATATTAAAGATTTATTAAAAAAAAACCCTAACTCCAAAACTATAATAACTTTTTCACTGAAAAATTCTCTAATAATATAATGAACTACCCAAAATCCTCCATTCAAGAAATGAAAAATTGTAAAAGAAGTTACAGAACGCGTTGGAGTTTAAACTAAAAAACACTGCTCCTCTGCTAACCAAACCATCAACCAATTTCTCTCGGCCAAGAAAGTCGAAACACTCAAAACCTGAGTAGCTGCTTCCTGATTGGACTTGCGCCTTCATCATGTACTCACCCACCCCTCTGTCATTGCTCGTTCACCACGAATTCTACACTTAATTAATTATCACGATTCATAACTTTTATAAATCAACTGCTTCTTACTAAATGATTTTTTCTTAACTATTAATGTAACTTATTTATTAATAAACTAAATTAATCTTGTGCAAACATCCATTCAACAAGGGCAATAGGAAATGTTTTTCAGGTTCAACTCAGATAGGAGATAAAGGCCCAAATTGGACTAGGGGCTCTATATGAACTTTCACTATGAACAGCTATAAATACGGAGAGGTGTGAAATCTGAGTGAATTGATTGGGAAGGGGCTGAGTGTGAGAAGCCGCCTGAATCTGTTAGGGATTTGTCGGGATAGCCGAAAATTATCTGAGTCCGTGCAAAATAATAATTTAGAGATTTGTCCGTAATACGACCTAAGTAAGCTGAACGTTATTGAAAATGCTTGACTGTTGTTACAAGTGCCGCTTTGTATTTGTGTTGCTGATCAGTGCAAGTGCTGCATTTGTTCCTGTTGTGTCTCTAATCTGAGCCTAAGAAGTCCGGATATTTTTCAAAATTTTCTCAAACTATTTTTTTATATTTTACTCAACAAACGGTGTTGTTTGACTCTTTTAAATTATTAATCGTCGTTGGAGTTAAGATATAAGAAATGGTGTTCTTTTATGGAAGTTTGGAAAGTAAAGTGCCGGCTCATCTTCGTCAATTGACCATGGTTTAAAATTACGAAAGCAGTCAATAATGTCCCGCGAGTTGCTTCTAAATGCGATGTTAAGAATCACTTACCAAGGTCATTTGCAGAACAAATCACGACATTAAATCTAAGTCTCTGTTTAAAAATTCGTTTAAGTACATTCATTTATTCATTTAAAAATTTATTTTTCCCTTCTTAAGAAATATTTCCCATTTGGCTTTCATATTGGCTTCCGGTATTCAAATAAACAACTAATCTTTAAAAAATTTTATTACCTCCATAATTACTATATTACATATGCAATTTTTAATGATTGTGTTGAAATTGAACATCAGGAATTCGGAAATCATGATAAATGTACTGTTTTCATTGCCGTAATATCAAATGGATCATATAACGTAAAGGTGTTTCTGAGAATATGATACGTTCAGATTCCCTTTTTTTCTTAGCAATTCTAAAAATTTTTTTGTCTTGCAATAATGTTATTGTAGAAGTTCAAAAGAACCTTAAAGTGCTTAAGGATATCTTTTCCCTCTATTTTTGATCGTGGTCATAATAGAATTTTCGGAAATGAAAGGGACGATTTCTTGGCTAAGACTGCAAACAAATGATATAATGATTTCTTAATTAATATACATAAATCCTCTTAAGAGGAAAAAAAATTTGAAAAAAATGTTATCACACTCTGGTACAATTTTACATTCAATTAGTTAAATCTATGTTGATAAAGAATGCTCGGCAAGTAGTAGGACTGGTTGTCCCGTTGGTGTGATGAAATTTGGAGAAGGAGGTATCGGCTAAGTGTCGTGTTTGTCACTTGACCGAGGTTCAAAATTGCGAGATCCTTCTCCCATAGCCCTCGTGTTGCTCACTGAACAATCACTGAATTAGTACTTCTGTGGTGCACGAGAATTATTTTGTTTTTTCAATAAAAAAATAAAAATTATTATTATCAAAGGAACATATTGCATCGTGGTCAGGACCAAGGAATATAATATTTTAACTGAATTAATATATATTACTCCTAGTTTTCTTGTAACTATTTAATACATGCCATTAAATTATGTAAATTGAATAATAATCAAACACACATAATGAAATGATACATATCTATGCTGATTATTGATGAAAAATGTTGGACAACCTCCACAAAATTTTCTAGCCACGTTCTTGTTAAGCTGGAGGAGGGAGAGGGAACTAAATAATTTCGCATAGATTAATTACTCTACATGAAAAAAAAAACCAATTAAAGGAGGGGGAAAAAACTAGAGCATGTCACAACGAAACCTATTTCTTCCTTAGAAGCCATCACTCGTGAAGTTCAATGCTACCTCCGCCACGACTCTTTTCAACCAAATCCTAATTCAATGCAGGAATTCCCTACCAAACAAGGAGATGATGATGCTACTGCATCCTGTAATCACCCCATCGAAAAAACATGAACCTTTTATTCTTGCTGTGAGGAGTGTGGATCTACTTTTTGATCCATTATATTATTAATCAATGCTTGTTTCCGAAGGGGCGGTGATCCAACATTTTGATCACTCGCATCAAATGCCTGTAAACAAACAGCGATGGCGCCTGCGAACGGCCACTGTACTGGCCTTGAACCCGAAGGGTCGTGGACGTTGACTCCCCCCGGGGTCTTTTCGATGCCGGGCACGAAATCTCAGCTACTTTATTGTCCAAATAATTCTCGGCTCGTCGCATTCCAAGAGGATGGGAAAGAAACGAGCTTCTCTACCCCTCACCCATACCTCGTCTGCGGTCGACCAGAGCAGGCAGTGAGAGTGCCGAGGCGACGCAGAGACCCGCGTAAGGTATAATAAACGAATACTAATTAGCAATACACAGTCCAATGTGATGCTTATTTTTTGACGAATTCCGCGGCAAAGGTAATGTCGGGGACAACCAACAGTCCTCCCAAATAGATGATGAATGCAAATTGGGAAGGGGGGTGCTGCACTAAACGTTCGCTTCTGGGAACTCAAGCAATGCAAAATAAATTAACCCTGAAAGGAATGGCCTTTGACCCTCTTTTTTTGTTTTTGTTTTTTCCCACACGGACGCTAAGTCATGCGTCGCCGATAATGATGGTTTCATTAATTCACAGTAACTCGATAATGGACTAATTTATTGCAGATGCGTTTAAGGGAAGAGAACCCGGCGAAATGGGGATGTCGAAGTTGCCGTAAATTCTTAGAACTTACGTAATGTTAAAATATTTGACCCTGAAAGGGATGAGACCTTTGATCTTTCTTTTTATTTCACTTATACGGAGGTATATTCGTGCGCCAAAGACAGTTTTTTTTTTTTTTGCGTATATTTTATTTTAATGAATCAGTAACGGGTCCATTTTCTGTGCTGATTTATGAACAATGACAGCTGAAATTTTCTCGAAGATTGCTGGACACACAAAAATTAAAATTTTAAATTACTCCCGTTAAACGTTGCTGGAAATCTAATGATAGTAATGAGTAACTCCGGTTGTTCTTTAGGCTCTTGTACAGGAAAACAAAGTTTATGTTATAAAATGAATGTCATTCGTTCTCCTTTTATGTTCATTCGTTACTTGACAATGATTTTCAAATTGATATATTATTATAAATTCGTAACACATTATGGAATATAAATTTTATATTGTTCTGTGAATTCAAATAGCTTTGCTTTCATACATTTGTATGGATACAGTAGCCTAGAGGACATGGTTGCTGGCCGGCGTTGTTTTCGTCCAATCGTGGGTTCGAACTTGGATACCACTAAAAACCTACCGAGTAGCGGGGATGATACAAGTTTAATCTGATCGAGGTTCAAGTCCTCCCGTGACGTGGTTTGGAAGTTTGGAAAGGGAGGGGTCAGCTCAGATATCGTCATCGTGACACTTGACCGAGGTTCAGAAATGCGAGATCCGTCACCTCGCGTTGGTTCCCAATGTGCCATTAATAAACAATCATTTTCATATAATTGTCTCGATTTATAATTTAAAAAATCATATTTTTTTGTAATATATATATATTATACATATATAATATTCTTTGTTACATAAAATTATGATTTTTTTGAAAACGAATTATGAGATAGAATTATTTAAAAAACTGACTTTGTGCGAAACGACACGAAGCAATAGTGTACCAATCCTAAAATTAAAAATGCATTTTTAAACACATTTTTTTGTTAAACTGTTAAAACGTGGCTAATTTTATTGAATCATATTGAATTTATTTTGCATCCTAAAATACATCTAACATGAATTGCACGGAGAGATTTTTGCTTCCAGCGTGCCTTATATGGTTTGATATTAAGTATACTTGACAATCTTCAAGATAAAGATATTTTTTTTTATGAAAACATTACTTACATACTACTAAAATTTTCGTTATGGGCTGGGAGTTTGACACAGGTGATGTATAAATTAATTTTAAATCCTGTATAGGAAAAAATAAATTTATTATTTTTTTGAAGTAAATCAGAAATTAGCATATGTTATTTAGCATAGCATTAATGAGACATTTAGCATAAATTATTTATATAAGCATTAGTCAAATTCAAAATTAAGTAGAATTCTAACATTTCCTTGCCATCATATTATCTCTACTGAATGATTGTTCATGAACGTCACACTCAGAAGCAGCACGAGGTCTATTGGAGAACCACCGTGAGAACTTTGAGTTCTCACAGGTTTAACTGCAGCTCCACTACACAAGGGACGTTTAGTGATATCGCACCTCGATTGGCTACGAGCTTGTGACCCATGACCACTCAGTTATCGCAGCCATCCCATTATCTCGATTATAAGATCGAGCATTTAATGAATTTTTACTAAAAACTCATTAGAATTTATATTCAAGCGATATCTTACACTTTATTTATATTTTTAGTTCACTTTTTTCCCCATTTATTATAAACTTATGTCTATAGTAATTTATGTATGCTAACAGAGAGAGAGAAAGAGAGAGATTGATTATTAAAGAGGCACTTAGAAATAACATGAGGGCTATTGGTGACAGACACCGTAATTTCCCCCCTCTGTTAAGTGATGAGGACGACACTTTTGCAGGTACCTTCCTCTTCAAACTTTCACTCCAAGCCAACAGCAATATATTGAAGATCTGATATATATATATATTTAAATACTAAAAATACAGAAGACAATCCTTACTTAACTTTTTATTCGGCTTATTTAAAATTATTACAAACTAATAATAATATTCTTAGAATCAGAATTGAAGATAACAAAATTTTCAGAAATATTTATGACAAGAGGATAACTTTCGTTTCAAGCTTCATAAGGAACCTTATCGAAAAAGTTGCATGAGCACATCTATTTTGAGGAATATTATATATAATTATGTTTTACGTAACATAAAATTCGTTACTAATTTATCTTATATAAAATTTAAATAAATTTCACGAAATATGTTTGCTTGCTGAATATTCTATTTTTCATTTCATTAAAAACCATTTAAAATATAATAAATATAAAATAGGTCTTTTTGCTTAAAAATATAATTTTCTAGTTCTTTTTTTATAAACTAAATATATACATTTATTTTTTGTTAAGTTAGATATTTCCCCCTTTTCTATTCTTTTTTCCTTATCATTGTACTTTGCTTCTTAATTTTATTCTTTATTTTTATTTCTTAGTTATTTACACATTTCTTCACAGTAAATATTATTAGTTTCAGTTTTTCATTAGTTTCAAATTGAAATGATAGATAGTGTTACCAATCTTTTCTTCTTTTCCTATTGGTTTTGCGTGGAAACTTTAAGACTTTCTTTTCAGTGGACCGCTCTTTTACTCTTATTAAGTTTTCTTAATTCTTTTTTCCTTTAGTCTCTTTTATTTTTTTCAATTTTTGCATATAATAATTACTTCATGTTTTAAGTTATATATCTCTTATTTATTTGTAGAAATATTTGAGTATATTTCAGGAATGACTACTTACTTTTATTAATTTTTGATGTTCATCCTTCAATTTGTTTATTTAGTTTATAACCGCTTTACATAACATATATTGAACGGGGACAGTTGAGACAATAATTGTGAAAAGCCGTGCTTATAAGCATTTGAAGTCTGAATCATGGTTTTTATATATTTTTTTCCAATTTTTTGCATTTCTCCTGTTTTTAAATGCTTAATCCCCCCCCCCTTTTTTTTTTCCTATTGTGATTTTTCTGTACCTTTTGCGGTCGTCGCATGATCATTTCGTAGAATTACTTCATTCATGAATATTAAGCTTAATTGTTAAAGATTTTTTTTTTTTAATTTTGTAAATTATTTTTACAATGTTTCCATGTGACAATGATTTTACTTGTTTTTCACAGTTTGGTAATACTGTGGTTTACTCAGAAGTACCGGTATCTATTTTACCTTTACTATTCCCTTAAATTCTTTCTAAATCCTTATTTTATATTTAAAGTTTCTAATTTTTACTAATTTTCTTTCTTTTTTGAAGTAAATTTGTATTTTTTTTTTCTTTTCTTTTCATTTGCATCCTATATATTTTTTTTTATTATTTCATTATTTTCATGGTTATTTACTTTTTCAATGTATATTGTTGTTGTTATGCACATGTTTTTGTAACTTTTCACAATCTGGTTCATTTATTGTATAGAATATGCTTTTTGTGTATATCTTTTTGTTTACACATATATTTCACTTAACTTTTTTTTTCTGTGAAATTACGCAGTTTCTATTTTGGCTTATAACATTTTTCTGTTAGAATTGCTTAATACCTGTAAAACATTTTTAACCAACATATTTGTCAAAAGCCAGATTCAGAATTTAAGATGTTATATTTCATTTTCTTTATGGTTTTTATTTTCTTTGATTTCTTTATTTTTCATGCCTTAATTTGTATTTATTCATAAGTTGAAGTTTATCTTCATCCCATTATTTATTGGTTTAGTATTTTTTAAGATATATTGATCTATTTCTGAATTGTTTTGTTGCGTGATTTTTTCTTTTTCTTTGTTCTAAGTTTTTGGCATTTAAAAAAAATTATTTGTATGCTTTCATTGTTACTTTTAAAACTTTTATTTCTCATGCTTTTATTCCTGATTCTATATTAATATTTAAATAATCATTTTAAATTTTCCCTTTATATTACAGAATAGCTATTTTCATTACATTTGTAAATGAATAGTACCAGTATCTATATATTTATAGATACCGGTACTATATATATATATATATATATATATACATACACACACTATAGAACAAAAAAAAGCGACGCACCAAGAAGTTGTCCGATTGTAATGAAATTCCGCATGCAAAAACATTTAGACCGAATATGCAAATGATTAAAATTTGGTGTCCAATGAACGAATAGCGGGAGCTATAACGCATCGGAGCTGCGCACTCAGCAGGTGTATATAAAAAGCGATTCTCAATTTTATGGTCAGATTTTCTGTTGCATTGCGAAAATGCATCACCGCAGGGTTCGAGATCATTACGATCAACTGTCAGAGTTTGAAAGAGGTCATATCATTGGATTGAAAGAGGCAGATTGGGCAAATCGGAGAATCGCTCGTCATATGGGTCGAAGCGAAGCGGCGATAAGAAGATGTTGGCAAAAATGGGTGGACAATGGCAGATTTCAGCGTTATGATGGTAGCGGTCGACCTAGGGCCACAGTAGATTGGGAGGACAGAGGGATTGTCAGATCAGCTGTCACAGCGCCTGATTTATCGTTATCAACCATCAGGTGTGCAACCCGCCCACGAGTGTCCACCATAACCATTTACAGACGGCTGATACAGCGAAATCTATGGTCGTACCGAACGTTATGCCACCTGCCACACAGCCCTCAACCAAGAATTATGATGCTATTTCCCTTGATAGCCGGACCCCTTTGGTCGTCATTAGAGGCACACTTACAGCACAGCGGTACGTCGACGACATTCTGATACTTGTTTTGGTACCGCTCCTTTTGCACTACCCTGGCCTAATTTTTCAGCATGATAATGACAGACCACATTCGGCACGTGTTGCTATGAACTACATTTTGTCAAACACTTCCTTGACCAGCCAGATCTCTCTAGAATCGAGCATATCTGGGATATGATGGGAAGGCGACTGCATCTACCAGGGAATGTTGATGTCTAGCCCAACAATTGGAGCAAATTTGGCAAGAAATACCACAGGAGAGCTTTATCACTCTATGCCACGTAGTGTGGAAGCTTGTGAGGTGGGCCAACCCCTTATTGAGCTCGTTAATTTGTAACTCTGAAATGAATCATTCAATTTTTATTAAATTTTAATCATTTTCTATACTGTACATAATTTTCCTATCCGCCAATTTTTGTCTCCATCGGACAACTCCTTCTTGGTGCGTCGTTTTTTTTCTTATAGAGTGTATAACACATCGATCAATAACTCCCGAGACTAACCCAGAGATGGCGCTCGTAGTAAACCAGTAACCAAGTCTTTCTAGAGTACTAACCTTTGCTTGAAACGTGTCAAAATTTTAAGTCGATCGGACCAGGAAAAAGGTTTTTTGAAGTGAAGTGAAAAAGGTTTTTTCCAAGTGGGTGCCGCGATTGCTTTCGATGGAACAAAAACAGCAACGAGTCGATGATTCAGAAAGCTGATTATCGCTATTTACTCGCAACAAAAAAGATTTCTTGCGAAAAAAAAAAAAAAAAAAAAAGAAAAAAAAAAAAAAAAAGATTTGGAAAAGCGTTGGAACGATTATATCACCCTAAAAGGTGATTAACAAAAGGTGTTATGTTGAATGAATTATTATGAAAGGTTTATGAATAAAAAAAAATTTTGCAAAAAAAATGTTGTTTTCAATGTTAGACTCGGGAGTTATTGATCGATGTGTTATATATATATATATATATATGCATACATTACGATCCTAATAATCATGTTTGTAATTCGCCTCATCCGAATAATAACAACAAAACAACAGAAAAAAGAAATTTATGTTCCAGAATTGCCTACAGTTAAATACGCATACAAATTTCAATCATGTGACAATTTGAAGACATTTTTTACAATAGTCTACTTTTTTGACGAATATCATTTCTTCACTTCCATGTCTGACCATCATTGGAATGTCATAATGTCTATAGTTTCTGCTTTCTTTTTTTAAATTATAATTCCTGGAGCCTTAACTATGTCCTTATGTGAAATTCTGATAAGCATTCAATGATAAACTACATTGGACTGTGTAGTGCGTTGTGATAGTGAGAATGAGGCGAATGACAAACACGTGATTCATAGTTTAGATACGCGCACCACTGTATAGTAGGGGTAACTAATTAACTGCGGTTTTTTGGTAAACTGTTTATAGACATCGCATTTAGAAGCTATACGAGGACAATTGGTAACATACCTCGTAATTTTCAACCTTGGACTATATCTGAGCTGGCACCTTACTTTCCAAATTTCCACGACACGCCATTGGGAGGACTAATTGACTGCAATAGAGTCAGAAGAAAGAACTAGACTACCCTTTCACTCACAACTTGCAGTTCTTGTTGCCGATTGTTGCAGAGTTTTTTTGCCCTTGAGAAATTGGATTATACGAAATGTCAGAAAAGTGAAGTTTGGATGTAGAGATTCTATTGTATATATAACTGCTCTTCTAAATGTTCAGCTTTTTTACAGTCTTAACTGACTTTATATTTAAGTGCTAATGCTTAATATTACGAAAACACTGAAGTATGGTGCTAGGCCTGTTTTCCGGCTAGGTCTCATTTTGAAGGAAATATGTTACTGATATTGAATCTGTATCGTTATCCTAGCAAAAATATAAGAAGAAATTATTCATAATTTCTTATACTCGAGGTTAGCAATTATTTTTTAATTTCGAATTTGTTTAATTTTTATTGCATTATTATACAATACGAATTAAATAAAATTGAATGATGATTTAATTGCAAGATAATACAAAATTTTATCTATACACACAATTTTATCTATCTGGCGTCCAAAAGCTAAACATGTGAATAATGAAGGAAATCTAAGTTGGTTTGACGGGAAACGTGATTTGCAAAGTAAAACAAATAAGTGTAATTCAAGAGAACAATGCGAAAGAATGATTACTTTTATTACCTAAAGAAACAGTTTGAAAGAACTCTAAGCATAAGAGTTCCCACTAGCGTGACAAAGAAATGAAATAAAAAGGTGATGTGCTGCAGTTTAATAAGGTATGTAGTAACCTTTGAATACCAGGCACGCTGTACAGCGATTTTCTTTACTTGTTTTGACATTGAGGATGAGTTGGGGGTTCAGAGTTCCAAACATCACTAAGAGTTCTTTCTTGTTCTGCAACGGAGCTTGGTGGGTGCTGAAGGGATATAAGTTGTCTCGCGAGCATATCCCACGCATACAGTTCAGGTGAGTGAGCATGTCACGGCATGCGTTCGTTATTTTCCACGGTGAGTAGTCGTGAGGTTCGCACGGTGACAAGGCATTATCATCTTTGAATACGACGTCAGAATCGACACTTTAAAACAGGCGAACATAAGGCACTAGAACTTCATCTGTGTGTCTTTTTAGTAGTCATAGAGACGCCTTAAAGATATGAAGGTCTGTTCAGCCGTCCAGCATGATGCTTGTCCATACCACGAAGCCTTTAAGGAAACCGGTGTTTTTTCGTGATGTTTCCCGGGTGAAAACAAGTTTCACGTTCTCGCCATATCGTAAGTCGATGATAATCAGTGCTCAGACAGAACATCACATTGGTTCTCTTCACTCGCTACACTATCCCAAACTCCAATTCTGATTTCCAGTTTAAACGAGCACATTTATTTATAGATGTAAGGGGAATATAAATTGCTAGTCGTCTGGCATAGAGACCAACATGATTGAGTCTTCAGTAAGTAGTTTGTCTAGAAACTCGTAATCCTGTGGTGGATGTGAGCCCTGACACAACTATCCCTATGACGTCACGTAATTATTGCCAGATATTGGTCTTGGCGAATGATTGTGACTCTTGGCCGACCTAGTATTGATCTCCGATTAACAATACCCGCACTTTGAAATCGTTGTTACAATCTTCATCCCACACTGAATTCGAGACACTTCATTTTGTGATTATTCGGTTTCGAACTTTCCAAATGTGCTCAATTTTCGCCTTTGTGTCATCATTCGTTCTGTTTAATCGTTGACAACGTTTCTTCGCACATGAATTGCACAAATCCTGTCTGAACTGCTTTTGCCGAGTCGAGTGAGCTGGTTTATCCGCATACCGACGTGTGCAGGTGTTTTGCGCATGAAGACATTGACCAAAATGTTTTGATTAAAGAAAAAATTTACCTTCAACAGATGTTTATCCTCAAGTTAACTCTAGTATATTTATCTATATTTACTCACATTGTTTCGTATTATACGAATTATATTTAAGAAGCCAGGCATTTAATTTTTACCGTGAATTTCAAGAGACATGGCCTTTTTCTCATTACTGTACATTGCCATGCCTCCTGAAATCTACGGTAAAAATGACGATGTGTAAGAAAATCTGCACTTTCCATTATAGCATCTTCAAGCGGTTCACCGTTTGCTTTCGGAGCATGCACTTGTATGGTGAACATTGTTTGTTAGATGTTTACTATCACCCTTTAAATTTTTGCCCATGAGTTTCGAAACACCCGGTATATTCCTACAACAACTGCGCATCTTTATTTTTTAAAAATATATACCAGTTTTCTAATTTTGATTTTATTTTCAAACACATTAGAATGTTTATTTAACGTTTTCAAAGAATAAGTTACAGAAACGAATTTTTTTTATAAAAGTTGTCTCTTTTCCACCATGGTAAGAAATAAAATTATTCAAATTGCATTTTAAGGAGTTATTTTTTTCCTTCTTTTAAATTATAACAAATGACAAAAGCTTACAGACAACAAATTATCGTTAAAATTCATGTATTAAATCAAATGCTTCCATAAATGCTCTAATAAATTTGAAAAAAAAAGAAAGAAAGAAAGAAAACCTTACCTTAAGGTGCTTTGAAATATTATTTTCATAGAAAAGAGTCATTATATTTCTCTCTTCATCCTTAGTATTATATTAAAATAATCAGGTAAAACTTCAGAATAAATGAAGTATCTCAGAAAACAGGAAACGAATGATTTTTGACATACATACCTCTGGAGGGCAATTGAGTGCAAAGTATTTGTCATACATTTATGTACCACATACCATTCGAATAATACAATACATATTACAATGATTTACCTGGAATTCGAACCCACCCAAAAAAGAAAAAAAAATGCAAAACCTTAACTGCCGAACCGCTGAAAAATCAAGTTATTACTATTTGTCCAAAAAATTTCAATCAATATTCATTTATCGTGTTTTCTAAAATTCAAACTACTCTTAGGATTGCAGCTTGATAAATGACCTAGGAAATTATTTTTATCGATTAGAAAAGTGCCTCCATGTTTCAAAAAAAAAAAAAAAAAAAAAAATTTTTAGATTATATAGATAGTATACATTCCTAATAGGTTTAACATGTGTACTTCCCCACCAAAAAAAATCGGACTGAAACAAACAGCCAGTTGTGCAGAGACATTCAACCATCTAGACAGCTTTTAAGTACATAAAAAATCGCTATAATAAACTATAAATCGACATTCTTTCCAGCCATTTGACAAGTTTAATGACTACGTTGTTGACCTTGCAATAGTTTAGTTTGTTAACGTTCAAACTATACAACGGGTTATTGGCAACGCACCTTGCAATAGGAAGACAATAATTTAGACTTAGATGGAAAAAAGAACATTTTTAGTTTTCTAATACAGCATTCTTTCCAGACTGGTTTAAACAGCGCACATAATGGTGCTCCCTTCCCCCACCGCCAAATGACTCACTGGCTCTTAGTGGAATATTCTGCAACTTTACTCATGTTATTCTATTCGTTTTCTTTCTTTTTTTTAACTATGTGTGTGTATTCATACAAATATACTTAAAATATTCTACCTGAGAACATGTAAAAAAATATTTTAGAACATTTAAACAAAATCCAAATAATATTGGGTACTAATTTTAAAAAATTAATTTTTTTATTTCAATGAAAATTTTTCTTTTAACATCAATATTACAAGACAGTTTTTTCTCTTTGCTCTAGAAGGGTAAAAAAAAAATTTCTCAAATATTTGAATAAACAATTCTTTGTTATTCCTCAATGCAAAATACGGAAAGATCAGAATACTTAAAATATATAAGACAACCTACTATATATAAAATTAAATATATATACAGCAAAAGGTAAAAAAATTTCTTCGGCCAGCGAGAAATTGAATGAAAATGAACTGAAAAGGATAATCCAACTGAAAATTTTTGACAAACTTAGACAGAGCGTGGACTATGATTCAACCAATTACCTGACACCCATTTCTATTAACTACCCCAGACAATTATCTGTAATTCATAGATTTAGTCTAATATCAATCCCTTCAAATCTCACCATCAAAATTAAAAACGTTAAAAAGGCGAGGTGATTTTTAAAGATGTCTCTGCTTGGATACCTAAAAACTTATCTAGGGCCACACTAGAGTTGCCGGCAAAGATTCAATTTGACCACGAATAAATGACGAGAATGACACCCGAAATTGTACTTCATTCTTTTAATTTTCCACACTATATTTTACTCCCACATATGCATTTTAAACGCATCTGGTGTTGGTTAAATTGAATTGAGTTCTACTGAGAGAATTCAGTCTGTAACAAGTCAAAATAATAACTGTGTTAGTCTACATTTGCACCTTAACGTGCAGTCATTTATCAGAGTAATTTTGCATGTGTGCAGTGTTGTTTAAAAAAATGTCTATACAGTGAGCACTTAAACATAAAACTTTTTACCTTTTGTGGTAAAAACAAGATCTTAAAGCGACTTGAAAAAGGTGAAGTGTTGGTTAGTTAAAGAATATGGAGTTGGTCGAGTTACAATACACGATAAAAGGAAAAATAGTGACTTCTTTCAAAAAATGAAAATGCTAAAATTAACCGAAAAAATTGAAAACCGACAAGTTTTCTCCAGTTAATTGATTGATTGTTTAATAAATTTCTCACTTAGAACCAAAAAGTGGACTTCGTAATTATTAGTGACAAGGACGACACTTGATCTGAAACTTCCCTTTCCAAATTTCTATGCCACACCAATGGGAGAACAATGAACTTGGACAGATTTAATATGCATCAGCCCCACTACTAGGCAGGCTTTAATGACATCGGGACTCGAACCCTCGACTCGATAGAAACAACGCCGACTGTCATTTTGCAACCATAACGACTAGGTTACTGCGGTCTTCTCTAGTTGATGATAGCCTTTATTTTTGGTTTTTATAGTACATAGTAGGCACACGTTTTTTTTTTTTTTTTTTTTTTTTATTTTTTTGCCCTCTTTTTTTTTTTTTTTTTTTTTTTTTTGGAGAAATACTCAAGGAAAATGCTAGAAAATTCTATGGGGCAAATTGCAAATAAAGACGATTTTAAGACCAGTGAGAGCTGGTTGGACAAATTTAAAAAAAAAACGTTTTGGTATTCAGATGTTGAGTATGATGACTCAGAAGCTATTGGTGTGATTGATCCAACCTTTCAAAGAAAGTTCCAAAAAGTGATTCAAGAATTGACATTCACTCCTGACCAAGTGTACTTTGCAGATGAGAGGGATTTATTTTGAAAGGTTTTTATCTCCTTCTCCCAAAAAAACCATATTCACTATGCTGAAGCTAGCACTTCTGGATGAAAAGTAGCTAAGGATAAGGTTACTTTTATGCCTCGTTCAAATGCAAGTGATACTCATAAAATTAACATGTTAGTGACTATTAAAAAAAATCCCTCTGGCATTTATGAATGCTAAATTACCCATTGATTACAAAAACCGAAAAAGAGTGGATGAGAAAGTCCTTCAATGAATGGTTTCATGAACTATTTGTACCAATCATTGAAATATTTCTTAATAAAAAGAAAATGTGATAGAAAAATTTGTTTATTTTGGACAACTGTCCTGGTAACCTTGATGCAATTCAAAAAACATTTTTGTCCGAGTAATGTTCTAATAGTCTTTCTTGCACCCCATAGTCAAGAATGTCACCCAAGTTATTAAAATGCAGAACCAAAAGATCATTTATTACAGTGTTTTTATCTAAAGAAAACAATGTGTTTCAATCTTTAAAAGAAATTAACCTGAAAGACATAGTTTACTTTCTTGCTAATGCTTGGGTACACATTTCAGAAAATGTGATTATTTCTTCATGGGAAAACATGGCCTTGCATGCAATTGTTATAGCAATACAAATGGAATAAATAATGCAAAAGACATTGATGGTACTGAAGAAAATGACTTAAATCAAAAGCGAGATGTGGTTTATGCAAAGCTCATGGATACAGCTGAAAAGATTCTGACGACAGAAAATGTAAATGAGTGACGAATTGGTTGACAAAGGAGAAAACTACCAGTTTCTGATGGACAATGACATAATAGAGGAAGTGACCTCACTAAAAGAGGATGAAGAAAATGATGAGACAGGAGAAGTGATGACATATGTTCAAAAAATACCTCACAATGCAGCCATCGATTACTTTGTTACATGCATTATACTGGCAGAAGAAAATAGTGTAACCATGAGTGACATTCTAGTGTTGATGTAACTTCAAAAACAAGTGTTGATAAAGCATTTAAGGTGAAAAACAAAAGAAGAATGAAAATTATTTAATATCACGTGTTTCAATAGAATAATGTAGGTTATCAATATGAAAGTACTTTTTGAAGTTTTAGCTATTTCGTGTGTTTTAGCACTTAATTTGCATGTATTGCAATAAATGTTATACAATACATAGCTTTACCTGATTAAATGCATTATTATCAGGGATTTTTTAGCAATCTGGCGGTGCTCTAGTCCAATATCTGCCGATATAAGAAAGCACTGTAACAAAACAAAAAAAAAAAAAAAAAAAAAAAAAACAGCATTGGGGGGGAATGTATTCCGTAACTTAGTATATAATCTGAAGCATAATTAACAAACTATAATGACATGGAGACTTCTGCAATTGCAGAACATTGGCCCTCAGTTCAGGAAAATGAGAAAATTAGAAATACTACAAACATATTTTCTGTACTTTTTAACAAGAAAAAATTCTGTTAAAATAAAGGAATATTCCTTATTATGCCATATTCAATATGAAACATGGATGCTTTACTTTTGATATTAGGCCACACTCCTATTAATTTACATTAAACTCAAGAAGACTACTTGTACGGAAGTAAGAGGAAAAAAACTTTAATTTTTTAAAAATCAATCTAAAGATCCACAACAAAAATCTAAACAGTTAAACAAATATTTCAATAACAAAAAATATATCAGGAAATATTTCTACTGAAAAGTACGGTCTTTTTTACAGGGAGGGGGATCCTTTAAATATCTTCCCCAATTGTTATTACATGCATGCAAAATTGGTATTACTATTAATGACTTTAAGGGACTTTAATTATGATGATAATGGATTAATTAAACATCTAAAAAAGAATTCTATTTGGTATTTGATTTCCCTTTCCATAAAAAGGTATAAAACAGTATTATTTATTTGTATTTCTTCATTCCAATCCAAAATTGATTCAGGAGACATCCACTAAAATATATACTAGAATTCTAACACACAAATTATTCATAGTTATTTTCCTGGTTTTTTAACAATTGCAATGATTGGACCATTAAAAGGAGATTTATAAACTAGGAACAGTCCTATAAATTTTCTTCAATGTCTGATCACAATTTCAAAATTTAATATTTCCTGAACTATTGGGAAAAAACTGCATATAAATTTAGTTTTTAGACACGAAGAATCCAAACATATATACAAATGTTGATATGTTAATAGTTTTTTTTTCTTAACTATATTTATAATTCATAAATATCATAACTTTGCTTTCCCAATATAATTTTCATTTAAGAAATGAAGGGGAGAGAATTATTGTTTGGTGTAATAAGTCTTTGAAAAAAAATAAAGTATAATTTTTTTTTATTAAGTATAATATTTAACATTTTTCTAACTAAAAATATTAAATTTCAGATCAAAATTCGATTTAAGTACAATCATTAAGAATGTTTATAATAGTACATATATTTTACTACATTAAACACTCAACACAACAAACAAAAAAAATTATACACTTTTCAAAATTCAATAAATTTATTATACTTGAAAAGCAGAGAAATAGCAACATTCCAAAAGGAAATGCACACACACACACACACATATATATATATATACTATTAATCAGATTGCCTGTTTTATTTAAAAAAAAAAATGAATATTGATTGACAAAAAACTACAATTTATGTAACACAAAGCAATACAGCAGATATTTTAAGATTAAGTTAAGTCATTTTTAGTAGTATCTTATTCTAATATAGCAATCACAACTATATTCACACAAACACAAAAATTATATGCTGTAAAAACATCTAGTATAAAAAATAATTAGCACCAGCTACTTTTAAGTAATGCAAGAATAATTGAGAAAATTAACCATACACGAAAACTTTAAGCAAATTATCTAAAATTATCACATTCTTCAGTTGAGTAAGATTCAAAAATTAAAATCTAAGAAGCTCTTTAAGTTAATCTCCAAGTGTAAAGAAGCTCCATTAGCATCTTATTTTTATAAATATAATCACAATGGAAAGCATCAATTAAGAAATATTAATATGTAAAAGTTTCCAACAGTAAAATATTGCTTCAAAAAATTTTAAGGCATTGTTTCTGATTCTGGCAGGAAATTTAAGAGGCTAATAACATTTTTAAAAAAATGCATGAAATATAAAAAAAAATGGGACATAATAAAACAAAATAAACAATTTAGAACATTAACATAATATTATCTATATGTTGCTGTTGTTTCTCTTCTAAATTTATATTGAATTAAAAAGAGGTTTACAAAATAGTGCAACAGCAACATTTTTGTGGATAATCTTTGAAATATACTTTATGTTCATAACCATAAACAAAAAATTCATCCATTCTATCCTTCCATTGATATTTTACAGAGCCAATGGGAATTACTCTTAGAAGTTGCCTCTGTGAAAGAAAAAAAATCATTAAAAATCAAATTTACTTAGTGTTAAAAAGAAATAGATTACAGTCAAGTTTTATTTTTCGCGATACATTACAGATAACCCTTTATATAAATTGAAATATTTTTGAAAAATGAGATAAATTTGAATTCAGTTTGATCTCCAAAGATTTGCAATATATTCCATTGACTATAATATAATTAACATACATGAACTACTAAATTTATTTTATTAAAACTTCTCAATTAAATATAATATAAGGATGTTGATTTGCATTTTTTTTAATACATGAATCAAGTACAATATCTAAATATTACACCAATGGAAGAAAGATTCATACGGCTCACTTTCCACAAGTGAATTGTTAATTCTAATATTAGTATCAAATGTTTCACAAATGAAAATATTTTATTCTCATATAGGATACAGATTATATAGAAGCATAACCTTTTGTATTATACATCAACATCTTCCAAAGAATTCTGCATACATAATTTAGCACTTAATTAATTTTTTTTAATGTGATATATATAAATTTACAAATTTTAAAAACTTTTCCCATCCTAACAAGCTTGATATCAATCACAGTTCTTCCTCTTCATATTTCACTGACGAAATTTAAACAGTTCTGTAAGGTCAAGTAAGACATGTACTTAATATCATTTTACATAAGAAAACTTATGCATCTTATATCATGGTAGAATAAAAAGGAAATGCAGTATTTCACTTCCCCATCAATAAAAATAAGTGTGCATTGAACGCAAGCACAATATGATTTTAAATTTTATGAATAATTTTCTTCACAATTATAAATCCAATAAATTTTTAATGAGTACTTTTAAGTATGGAAAAATACCTAACATCACACAATGAGTTGCAATAAAAATTGCAACATTTAACCTTAAAAAAATTTAAAGAAACATTTTCAACACAAATGACCAAATTGAACTTCACTAATAATTAAATATATTTGCAATTAAAAGATTACAAAACTACATGATGATTACGCAGTTAATTATCACTATAATCAATTTACAGAAATCTAGCATAAAAGTTGTGTGTGTGAATAAAAATTTTACAAACATAATTTATAATATGAAATCACACAAACACAAGACTAAAAAAAAGCAAACTTACTTGTTTCAAAATACGTTCATTAGGAAATCCAGTAGTATGTCTATGTACAAAATCTTTTGATGCATTGCATAGGGCTGCATCATAAACATGATTTATAGGGAAAACCTGTTGTAATATGAAAATGTTCAAAAAATACATATTTTATGGTTTAAGATTTTTTTAAAAAAAGGTAATAGAATATTATTGTAATAGTAATGAATAATAGTTACCCTAGGATTAACTTCCTCATAAGCAACTTGACCTTGAACTTTCAATATTAATTCCTTGGGGAAAGAAGTCTCTGATACATAGTCATCAACATGATTAGTCCTACAAATATAATGAATTCAAATAAGTAATTGAGAATTTATTCTATTTATACAAATAAAAATAACAAGACATTATGCAACATTGGAAATATTTTTTGAGTGTTTCTATTTTATACCCATAAAAAAACTTTGTTCATTAACACAAACAAAAGTATTTAGTAAAACCAACAAATACTTCTTGCATGGGAAAATTGAATAATAATGAAAATTAGGTATCACCATTCCATGGTGATACCTAATTTTTTAAATAGTAAAACAGCAGTTTCTGTAAAATTTAACCAGTTGATACGGATATTTTAAGACCAATACAAAGCTTGAAATAAAATATTCATAATAAAAAGAAAAATAACTTTACTTATTTAAAATTTTCAAAGCACTTTATATTATGAAACACAATTAAAATTGATTGAACAATTATTATAAGCAAAAAAAAAAAAGTTAATTAATAGAAGTAATGTTCATAAGTAAAAGAGTAGTTTTCAATATGCAATGGAAATTTTGAAATAATACATATTTTCATACACAAGTAACCTGCTTACAACAATTATGTTCCAAAAAATACAGTTTTATACAAATTCATGATAAATGTAATTCAGAACTAGTGCAAAAAAAAGGAAGTTAAGGCACCAAAAATTAGGAAAACATACTAATATACTTTTATAATTAGGAGAAATACATGTTTAATAAACAATTTACAACAAAAGTATCACATATTAAAAATGTTTCCTTCATCATCACTATAAAGTAACATTATTTAAGTGTGTTTCCTTTTTGACTTTTCACAAATAATCTATATTTTAATATGCTTGCTATTAGCTATGAGACTTTTCTAATTTTCTTAATATTTTTCTATAAGTAGTTGTATATTGCTAAACCTGTATATTTAATAAAGTAGCTTTTAATGGAAAAAGTTTCTTCTCTTAAATATCCATCTAACCAGATACTATTACCTTTTCTACCTTCTCGATTATTGGTGCTTTGGGATGAGAAGTTATGTTCACAAAAATACAGTAACCAACAATGCCTTCCCCCAGTTTGAATTGTTGCTTCATTTAAAATTTAAGGTTTTTGCAACAGAAGATAATTTCCACTATTTTTGAGCCAATTCAATATCTGTAATTTTTGTTCTTACAAGAAATGTCCTTTAAAAGGTGGGTATGTATTTTGAAGTTCAGCCATAGTTCAGAGTTACAAATTAATTTACAAAAATTCAAAATATAATTATTTTTTTTAAAGAAAGTTCAATCATGCACACTTGAAAACACTAAATTTCAAAATGTTCTTAATATCCCACCAAAAAAAATGATTTCAAATTCAAATTAATTCCAAAGTTCTGCAGACAAATCTGATACAAAATATACATTCCAATGAAATATCTTGTGTACTTAAAAAGCTCTCATGTTAGTCCACATTACACAAGGATTTTCCTTATTTTGAATTTTTCCAATTAAAAGTTGGTCGCAAGTTTGCCATTCTTAAAGTTGTGTTAATAACCAAAGCAAATTACAGAAATCCTGCTAAGAATTTCCTTCTCATTTGAAATCAAGATTCATTAATGTACTTACTTACTTACAAAATAATAATTTCTTTAAAATACATACTTTTACCTAAAAATTATTCAATGTATGATTATGAAAAAAATAAAATAAAATGAATGATCATAATAATTATTATTACCATAAAATAAGCAAGTGTCCAGTTTGAAGGAAAATAAATGGTCAAGTTATTCATTCAATAAAATAAGTTTAAACATTATTTAACTTTCAAGCAGAAATTAAATTAATATTTAATTCCATGAATACAGCTTCAATTTAATAAAGAAGGTGAAAATATAGATGAAGATTGCTGTTTGGAAAGTTAATATGAGAAAAATACTGAAAATATTAACACTTACTGGGCATGTCCTTTGAGTATAATATACTGTTAACATAGTCATAATAAAATCTTTGAGAAGAAAAGTTTTGATAATTAAAAAAGAGAAATAACTACTAGGTTATTGAGGCCATTTAAGTGAAAATATTCAAATCATATCATTTTAATTTCCAGCTTCAAGCCTAGCATTCAGGAATTTTAAATCTCCTTTAAATACATCATAACACATCCTTTAATCACACATCATAACTTTCCAGTAATTATGCATCTAAATTTTATGAGACTTAATGCACAAGAACACATCATTAAATAAAAGAAAATTACTCAGATCTTTCATTTTAAAGAATAACCATCATTAATGTTCAATGCACAATTCAAGAAAATTGTTTTTTTTTTTTTTTTTTTTTCCCCCATGAGAAGGGAGTGGAGTAAGTCAAATGATTTATTCCCCTGATTAATAAATTATATTAGATTTTAGTTTCACTAAATATGCAACCATGTAAATAGGAGGAAAATTTCATCATTCATTTTTAATGCATCTTGATATTGAATCAAATAAATACTAGATTAAGAAATCCAGTATTTATTTGATTCAATATCCAGATGTTCTAATTAAATTAGAACATCTGAACTGAAATACAAAGGTAAAATGTTTTTTTTTTTATTTAATCTTCTTTTTTTTCCTGAAAACCTTTTAAACAGAAACATAATTTATTTCACAATGTCGAACAATTATCATAGATCTGAAATTTTCAAATATTATTAAGAACTCTCCAGTAATTTATACATCTAATTTTATAAGACCCAATGCACAAGAACTAATTGATTAACTGTTTATTAATGACACAACTAGAAGTAGCACGAGGGCTTTTGACATCAGATTATATTGTAATTTTAAAACAAGGTCAAGTGATAAGGAGTGAGTGTGACCTGGTCAAGTGATAAGGACCTGAGCTAGCACCCCATTCAACTAACTTCTAAATCATCTCATTATGAGCACTTGGCGCCCCAAATGATTTTACAAGCAACAACCCCACTACACAATAGGTCCTTAATGGCACTAGGAGTTGAATGAAGGAGCAATACACATGAAAATACTTATTATTCAAACATTATTTTGCATGGTACAAAACTTTCAGTTATATTGGAATGATATAAATATTTTTAATAAGATTCTTAGAATATTATAAAGAAACAAACTATATAATACATAGTCAATATACATATACATTTTATTTTATACAAGGTAAAAAAAATAACAGACATTACGAGCTTATTTTTCTTTTATAATAAAATTGTTAATAAATTTAGATTGTATTAGTGTTCTCAGGATACAAGATTTTTAATTGATTGATTGTTTTATTAACATTGCACTTAGAAGCAATATGAGCTCCAAACTTCCACACCTTATCAAGGAGAAGACTTGGAGTCTCAATAGATTTAACATGCATCAGCCTTGCTACATAGCAGGTTGTTAGTGGCTTCAGGTTCAAACCCACAACTCAACAGAAACAACGCCAACCACAGGTTCGCGTTGTTTCTGTTGAGTTGTGGGTTTTAGCCTTTACAAAATGGCTAAAAGGCTGCCATATTCTCAAATTACAAACACAGGATTTTGCATCATAATTTAAGACTGACTGAAATAAAAACATTCAATACACAAAAACACCTCTTTTGCAACAAGATAACAAAACACATAAGCAAGCTTCACAAATAGTATACATAAATTCTCCAAAACTTGAACATCTATTATTTTCATAATTTAGGAATTATTTTTATCAAACAATATAATTTTTTTAAAATTAAAGTCTTAAAATGGAATGAATTCACATCCTTTTGAAATATACCAATATATTCTCATTAGATAAATACTATTTCAAATTATTATAGTATTGTTTCAATATGTACCAAATACTAAAACTTTTCAAATAATCTCAAATCAACAAAATATTCTCTTAGATAGTATCATTAAAATCAACACATAACAAAAAGTAAATAGTTTAAACAGTGGCTTTCTGTTTTAAAAATTATAAACTAAAATACATTTCTATGTTAATAAACTCAAAATATTACATATATATATATAAGCATTAATTTCTTACCAAGTAACAGTTAATTCCACAAAACCCTTCAGATTTCCTTTACCGTCACAGGTCTTGCATTTTACTTGTCCTGTTCCACTGCACCAAGTACATCTATAAGTGAAATTAAAATTTGACATACTTTAAGTAAATGTAAGAACAACAACAAAAATATGATAAATAAATATGTTGATACATAGTAAGGAATAGCTTGTGTGAAAAATTCAAAATATACAAAAAATATTTATTGAATAAAAAATGTTAATCATTTTTATTTCTTATTTATTTTTTTAAAAATGTTTTTAAATAAAATTATTTATTTATTATTTTTTATAATTATGCTATTTTTTTAAAAATTTTGTTTTTTTAAGAATATTTTAACTAAATATTTGTGAATACCTTCCGACATTCATATAGCATTTACACAATTTGGTAGATGGCATTGCTATCTTTTGACTAATCATTTTATTCTTAGTACAGGAATTAAGTCAGCCATATTTGTTCATTGTATTCACTTGTTGCTCTCAATATATAAGTTTTATTTTATACTGAGATTTCTTTTGGTTTTATTGTACAATAATTGTTTTATTATTGTTTCTTTGTATAATAACTTTATTTCTTCAATCATCTGAAATTATAAATCTTAAATGATTTATCGAAGAGTTTGTTTTTGGTTGATCTCAGTTCAATTACATCTTAGGTTTTTTTTTTTTTTTTTTTTTTTTAATAGATATAAAAGCTTTTTTTTTATATAAATAATATAATGTTGTTGGGAACAGTTTGGCTATTAATTCTGGAATAAACAAGCATACATTAACAGTCTGCAATCTCTTACAACATTAATTATACAATAGTAAATTCTTTTACTTTTCTTCAATACTTGGATTTTTCAATTTCTTTATTTCTTCAACAGATAATTTTAATAGTTTCATATTAACTTTTTTTTTTATTAAATAGCTTTTGGAAATTTATCTACAGTATATGTTTTTCTTTTATACTTAAAATTATCCATTTTACTTTATTTGCAGCATTTTATTTATATACTTATATGGGTAGGTATATATGTTTTTTACTCAATAGTATAGTAATGATTTATTCATTAATATAATACTTTATAATTATATATACTTATTTCCAAACTTATTTATGATTGTATTTAAAATTATAATTTAAGTGTCCACTGCATTAATATTTTTACTAAAAAGGCTTATATTATATATACATATATATAATAACTACAATTAAAACAAAATTAACAAGGAGTGAAACAGTTAACTGGCAGAGAAAATTTTCTGAGTGAGAAAAAAGATTGTGTGTGTATACACACATATCTTGCACCTTAATGATGTTAGATTCAGCTTTAATTGATAATTCCATTTTCGTTTATCATGAAATAATACTCAACAAATGACCTTTTTGTTACATAACAATTAAAACATTGAAATTATTGTGAGAAATTTAATTATGATATTAATTTTAGCAAAAATTCAATCATATACAATATGAAATTTTATCACAGTTTAAAATTAAAAAAAACATTTTTTATTTGTAACTTCCAAACATTTATTTAAGTTTAAAACAAATACTGGAACAGAATTCAAAGTAAAATTTTCAACTCAAAGTAATCAAAAACATCACATCATAAAATGCATTGCTAATAAAATCACATTAAAAGTTATTCTTGAGTAAGCAATCAACTCAATAAAATAAGTGAAACATTTTTAAAATTATAATAATTAAATTAACATGAATAAAGTGATGCTTTTACTTTCATTGAATAACAATATTTCAATAATATGATAGTGATTTATTATTAACATCATACTGAGAAGAAACAAAAAAGCTATTGGCAACAGATTTCTTAATTTTGATCCTCAGTCAAGTGATAAGGATGACATCTGAGGTATCCCCTCTCTCTCCACTCTTCCAAACCACACAAATGGGAGGATTTGGAGCCTCAACCAGATTTAACATGCATCAAATCTGCTACATGGCAAGTCTTTAGTAGCATCAGGTCTTGAATCTGTGGCTCAAAGAAACAATGCTGGTCACGAGTTCCTCAACTATGAACTCTCTAAGCTACTGATACCACTAAAAGTATTTCAGATGATTTTTTTTTAAATGACAATTTTACTTTTAAATAACTAATATATTTTTAGCTCAAATATTTCTTATAGACAGAAAATAATTCAATCAAGTACCTTTTCATAACTGCTTGATTTTTTATTAGTTTTAAATAATTATTTTGCTTTTGGACTTCAACAGAGACAACACAATATCATATTCAAAGAAGCATAATTGGCATTTTTCAATTAAAGGGCACACTTTATCCACTTAAAGTTAAGTTCAGCAATATTAAATGAATTTTTTATTCAAAATGTTAACTTGCTTTTAGTTAACATTAATAAAAGAAATATAAGATTATACCCCAAAAGAGATGAATTTGCAACTTTCCTCCTGACAAAATAAATAAATCTGTATAACTGCCAATGACATCAGGAGAAAGTGGTTTTTAACTTATAAGATAGTATACACTCATAACTCAATTGTAATTATAATCATCTATCCTTTTAACTCTAAAAAATTTTAAGCTACTTATTTAAAACAGCAGTTTAAATTTTACATTTTCCTTTTGTTTAATATGTCTTGATTAAATTTAAATTTTACTTAATATTATTTATGGTGTTTTATCAATATTCAAGATTAAGCATGTCAGAAATAATGCTTAGATATTTTATACATTGCAATATCTATCATACTTAAATATGTAAAACTACTGAAATAATTGAAAAAAAAAATCATCTATCATTAAATTTCCCTTTATTTTTAATAATTTATCTCCTAATTAAAAAAAAAAGCTTTTATATAAACACAAGCATTTTTTTCTCTAAAATATTTATCAGATAAGATTTAACAAAAATATTTGCATAATGCTGCAACTGTGTATTACATGTTATACATCTTTACAAAAAATTTGGTACAGTAAATATAATGTGCAGTATTTAAATCATATTATTAAAAAGGCTATAAAGTAATTTTCAACTATTTAGATAAAATTTTAGTTGAAATTAAAGCAAAAGTTTTTCTTCCCATTCATAAGATCAGATAGCAAGCAGTTCAATAAAATACAACAAAATCACAAGAAATTATAAAATCATCAAAAAAAAAGGGGGTATTAATGCAAGTTGCTATGAGTTTAAATTTAAAAAAACTTACCTATCAAAACCAGTTCCATTGCAAGAAGTGCAGATCTCCTCTTGATCAAATTGGGACCTTCTACCTCGTCCTTTACACCATGTGCATTGCTTCTAATAGGGTGTAAGATAAAAACAATTACTTATTTAAAATTAAGAGTTTGTGACAAATTATATATAAAATAATTGGAGTAAATAATTACTGGAGGTAAACAATAGTGCACAATAAATAAATAAACTGTAACTATTGCTTCATCAACAATTTTTTCACAATACAGTTCTCTCAATTATAAATATATCAATTTGCAATTTTATAACCTAAAGAATTACTAATATTTATTGAATAATAATTCTAGATAAGTATTTCAATAACTTGAAAAACAAAAACAAAATGTTCCTAGTTCACAATTTTTTTTACGTATAATAATTCAATCCTCATCCTAAAATTCCTATTAAGGTAATTAATTTAAAAACAAAAACAAATAAATATTTGTCAGCAATTTATAAGACTATTTTTTAATTAAAATTGAACCTACATGATTTTACGAATATATATATATATTAAGAGTTACAAAATTACTTTCGTGTACACCACTGATAAAACCACACACAAGCATATGTGTTGTAACCTATAACAAGCATATGTGTCATAACACAAAATTTTTAATGCATTTCTTTTCTACTTAGAATTTTTCATAAATACTCAAAGTCAAGGATACAAATTATACTGTAATCTTTAATTATATCTTTCCAGCAGGACACATTCAAAACATTGCTGAAATGAATGAATGAGTAATTTGATACTGATATTGTTGGTCAATTTTATTAACATCACGCTAGAAGCAACACAAGGGCTATTAGCTACGGACCTCATAATTTTGAACCATGGTCAAGTGACGAGGATGATACCTGAGTGGTCACCTCTTCTCCTAACTTCCACACCATGCTAACGAGAAAACTTTGTGCTAAGACAGATTTAATGTGCATCAGTTTTGGCTACACGATGGATCTTTAGTGGCATCAAGTCTGTAACCATGACCACTAGGCTACAGTAACCACTCATTTGATAATGAATTCCTGAATCATAATATGATAATTACATTCAATCTATTTCATGCTACCTCTGCTAGAAAACAATGTTCTTTCAAAAAATTTTTTATTAAAAGTGTATTTAAATCCTTCATTGAAAACTTAACACTAAATCAATTAGAAAGAATGAATCATGGGTATAACTGGTTACACTTGTACAGATGTGGTAAAGCATTTAAGCAAGATGGAAGATATATGAAGTGAATATCAATGTAATGTATTAACAGAACATCTTAAATAAAACTAATTTAATATTCAGATTTTTTTAAAGGTAGACTTTAGTATCTTTAAGTCAATTACTCAATTAAGAACATTTAAAATCATCTGCCTTTCCAGTACAGTACTTTCTTTTTGCTAGTATACAAAGTTTTAAACATATTTAACTGTTCATTATAATGACTAATGATAGGGTGTATTAACAATAAATAAAAAGTTATGAACTGTTGAAACATAAGAAATAAAGCATAAGAATATATTTTTGTGACATTAAAATTACATAAAAAATTGAAACTTTGCAAATCAATTAAAATTTAGATTGCACTAAAAGTCAAAATACGTGAGATGAATTCCGTGCGTATATCATTTATTTAATTTCCAAATCAAAGTATATGTTTTTTAAGATGAAATAAGCTCATAAAATGAAAATTGTCCGGCATGTTTTTCATGGTGTTTTTGAAAATTGAAATTCAGAGAATAATCATCAATTATACAACAAAATTTTAAATTAAAAAAAAAACCAGAAACCTTATAATCCAAATATAGACATAATTCATTTCATTTATGATTGTTCTAAACCAATAATAAAGACAAATACTTTATTAGTATAATTTTAAAATATAATTAAATGAAACTCAAAAACCATAGAATTCCATTCAGACTGTTTTTTAGAAAAGTTACAGACAAATACTTTTCAAAAAATTGAGGCATAATACATGTTAATCATATGTTTCATATTGAATAATTAATTTAGACCATAAACCTGCACTGTTTTATTCCACTATCTAATCATATTTAATTTATATGACAATAAATATACAAAAATAACTTACAGTATTTTAACCCCTTAACTGTGACGTATAGTTCAGAAAATGGAAATTTTTTTTGACTGTTTAATTTAGTTCTTTAGATAATTATAAAAGTTAGAAAAAGGTTTTTTATTGCAAAAATAAAATTTTAAATATATCTATTAATTAAAACTTAATTAAAATTAATACCTAATTTAATTAAAAATACTTAAACTGTACTCCACATTGGTGTCTGAATCGGACATTGCGAAAAAAAAATTATTTGCAAAAAAATTCACTGAAAAGTAACCAAAAATAAACGAGAAAGCGAAACTCTGCCTTTGTTTATCAATCCAAGCGTGTCTTTGTTTATCTGACAGCACCCGCATTTTCCCTACCTCAACCGAAGTCGTAATCGGTGAAAAACTAGGACCAGTAGTGCCATCTATTACGAAAATAGTATCCTAAAGTAGCAACAAATTCAGTTCGAACTTCACAAAATAGAAACGTTAATTTTTCTCCTGCTCGAAGTCAGTTTGGGCATCACAAATATTGCACATAGTAGTTGCCCGAACTGGATTCTGGCAACACTGGCAAGGGGTAAAAAACCTAACATTTAAAATCCTACATCAATATAAATGATTAAATCAGTAAATGAACTGTAATTTAAATCAGCAAAAAACACAAATTTCAAAATAAAATGAGCTCAGAATATATATTACGAATACTAAATGTAATACTATGAACTGAGATTATAAGAAACCATTAAGATACTAGAATTCTTACAAGAGCATCATCTTTACTTTTGCATAATAAAATATACTACATATACATACATCATTAGTGTAAAAACAATTTATAATAACTATTTTTCTGATCAAGTTTAGCTAGAAGCTACAGTTTAGAAAATATTAAAAACTAATTAATTGTAATCAAATGTATCTTAATATTACTAAAATCTTAGAAATAATGAAATGAAAAATTCGAATGTTATTCAAAAAAATTGTTCCTTTTACGTAATATGCAACTACAATTGTGCTCAAATTTTAAGAACTCAATTCAAAAGATCCTAATTTAAATGGTTTCAAAAATACTCACTCTTCCATTGCCTTGACAATCTTTACAGATAACACGTGAATTTCCCACACAGGTATGACAAGGCTTAACAAAAGCAGTATGTGGAACTTCAAATTTACTTTTACCACATTTAAAATCCCCAGGAGGTGTTGCTTGTATATCCCACGGAGGTGGAGCTGGTCCATTGGCTGGACCATCAATGGGTTGACCTGAATGTTAAGATTTAAACGAATCTAATATATATCTGTACATGAACCAAATTCATTGAGTTTGAAGATTTATAAATGAGCTATTTAATATTCATATTTATTTTTAAAATAACCAATTTATGCAATTCCTGTCAGATTAAATTTTTTAAAAAATCACAATAAATTTACATTTCCCTTACAAATAGTATGTGTGCCTTACTGTACTATGTTGTTAAAAATAATCTAAGTTAAAGAATGCATCAAATTCTGATAACACCATTGCCAATGACAATACATGTGTTTTCCCATTAATTTTATCTGAGCAATCAGAGTTACAATTTTTTTTATAAGTGTTTGGTTCCAGCATTTCAATGATTTATTTCCATCTTCCTCTTTTTTTTCCCTTTTAATTAAAATTTATAAAAATGAGGATTAACCCACAGCAGAAAAAAGTGATCAAATTTCTTCACAAGTATAATATTTACCTCAGATGCAAAGATAAGACAAAATACAGATGCCTTTAAATTGTATAACAGGAAAAAAGTTTTAGAAATGCAATATTAAGAATCAAAATACTAGAATTAAAATGGTCACATTCTGCTGTCACAATGGATTTTCAACAGAACATGCAGAGAAATAAAGGAATAATTCTTTATAACATTTCTCAATAGATATACAGATGCATTAAAAAATACATAAAAAACAGGGTAGCCTAATCTATTCTTACTGTTGATATAAGAATAAAAATGAGGAATTAGAAAAATCCTAGCTTCCAACATAGAACTGTGAATCATTTGTATAGCTCTAGAAACCAGACAATAGCATTCATATACAACATGTTGAATAATATGGAATCTGCAAAATTGAAGAAATAAAAAGCTGAGAAGAACAGCCCAACATCATCTTGAATTACATTTAGCTAAATTTATATGACATCAAGATCAAGTAGCTGAAAGAAATGATTGTTTTGAATTTGTTTTTAAATATATGAATATATTACATAGGAATCTCCACACAATTTTTTTTAATTTCACAACTTGTAAAAAGTAAATGAAGAAGTGATTAAAACATGGCAATACAAATTATATATATATATATATATATATATATGCATGTAATAAATGTTTTACTTTGTAATTTATCATTCTTCTCCTAAAAGAAGAAGCCAATGTGGTAGAGAGAATGCACCATAGCAATATAGTCTAAAAATGACCTGAAATAATATTTTCTAACCTGCATGTAAAGTTTTAACTGTGTAATGCCATATCATCAATATCCATAATTTCAGACTTGTACATCAACACAAGCAAATAACTAACGAACTGTAGGTGTATTTAACATCTAATTAAATATTTAAATTTTATATTACATCTATACAAAGGAAAACAGGAATCAGTATTAATAAAAAAGGAAATCTATCCCCGTGATCTTTTTTTTTAACCATTGTTATGATTAAGATGTAAATAAACATTTTAAAGACATTGAAAAAGGTAGTAATAAAATATGAAAATGCCCAAAGAAACTAATCACATTTTAATTTAATAATAAAAAAAAATGTATAAAACTAAATATATAACTTTATTAGAAATATTTCTTGTAATTGTCTGGCATTTAATGCAGAAAATTTTCTGCATTAAATGCCAGACTAAATGCTCTATAAATAGGATTTATGAATATGAATCAGAATATTAGCATTATATAAGATATAATTTTGTATACATAACTTTTTTTCCTTTCTACCCTTACAACTTACCTTTATATGGTTCAAAACAATATGCAGATTCTCGTTTCTCAGCATATGTTTCCAACTTATACTAAAAAATGATAAAATGTTATTTCAATCCAATGTATATATAAAGAATGTCAAAGGAATTTAAATAAAATAACAATTATCCATTTACATGAAAAGCACTCATCATCACTATTTCTTTCACTTGCATATCACGAGCAACAGCAGACCCATAACAACAATGCTCCGAGGCATACTCAGTTACAGCTGCATGTACTTCCTCCTCTGTTAAAGCTGGAAGACTGAAGAAAATTTTAATTTTTATGACTAATTATATAATGTAAACTTAAGTGTTATTCTGAAATGAAACGTTTAAAAAATTTCACAATGAAGATATAATTTTAATAAAAATAATTTTTAATATAACTTAATAATTTCATTTACATATATCAATACACAAAATAATGAACTAAATATTGTTGAAAAATTTTCAAGTAACATATTAGAAATAATTAAAAAAATATATGAAATTAGTATATCCTTGATAGTACAATTTTTTTATGAAGTATGGAATGGATATTAACAGATTATTTAATAAATGAGAGGCTTAAATTATTAATATTTTATGGCAGTTATGGACTTCACCATATTTTTTTCAGTGAGCAGCTAACTCATAATGGATTAAGAAAACTTCCACTTCATTTCCAAATTGAAGAATTTATTTGAATTTACTGCTGCCTACGACAATCACAAGGCAAGACAATACACACATATAACATGAAGGGATATAAATATACACAACCATGATCTCATCCTTTTGCAACCATGTTCATTCTCTCTGTTGGAGAAATCTTGCTGTCAAGTTTGGACTAGTGCATGATAGGTATAAGTGATGAAACTTAACAGGGTTTAGAAAACTAACATGCACTATAACCCAATTTTGATATTTTGCAGTACATTTTCTATTACTTGTCTGAGCAAGTTTCTTTGTACCAGTGTCATTGATATATTTGGAAAAAATCTTAACTTTACACTTGAAAATCCTTTTGTTTTTCTAAGATCTCTCAAACTTTACATCATACCTCATAATAATTAATTAATTAAAAAAAAAAAAAAAAAAAAAAAAAAACAGTATAGTTTTGTTCGAAATATAATCAAGTATTTGAATTAGATGCATTTTTTGTTTTGTTTGAAGCATCTTGGGATGAAAACAAAATTATTTAAGCATTATACTTTAGTTTGAAAACTACACACAGAAATATTTAATCTAATAGTTTTAAAATTGAAAATAATGATGGTGAAAAACACTATAATGATTATTAGAAGAATAAAGATAATTTACATCAATTTAAAAAGGTGATCAACATTTAAAGAATAAAAGAAAAACAAATATTACAAATACACACAATATTAAAGCAAAACCAACAATATGAAATAAGAATATCTTAAACTGTTTCACTAATGATTAAAGAAAATAGGGTTTTAAGTACTAGAATAAAAAATAATTTCATGTCACAACAATTAAAAATCATTTCTCAACAATATAAGGCTATTTAGGTAAAAGTGCTAGAATTAACCCATTTTTCGACTTCATGTAAGCTATTCAAATCACTTTTAGAAATTATAAAAATTATTGAATGACATTTGATTTTTCTTACAATATTCAGAGAAATTTTTAAAAAACATGTTCCATAATAATATCTATATCCTAGTTATTTTCAGATTTTCAATCAGAACATACGTGATAAATTTTTAACAAAAATGCTAGATCATATTTTACAACTGGTTTAAAAGAAAAACAATATTTTATGGAAACGAATTCCAATTTAAATAGACATTGTCTCCAAAAATTTAAAACCTAAAATTATACATAATAACTAACACTAATACACTAATAAAAAGATTGATAGCTTTTTTGAATTAATATTGCCCAATAGATGCTCATGGAGTATTGGAATAATTTCGAAACACTATCTTGGAAGAAAGATGATACAAGAATTAATATCTAACTCTCATAATTTCCAAATCAATTTATGTGAGGACCTAAAAAAGGCTCTGTTCCAATTAACGCTCAACAACATAATATTCTGCAGAATAGAATCTAGTAAAACAATACATTTAATCAACTAGACCTATTTTTTCTGACAAAAAAAAAAAGCTCATAAGCATGGCCACTTTAACTACTGCAACAAACTAATTAGAACATTTAACATAAAACAGTTTTATTATTATGTAAAATTTAAATTACTTACATTTAAAATATAGCTTACCTTTGATAAAAATTAAAATAAACAAAATCAAAGCAATTATTTTTATAAAGAGTTATTATTATAAATAACCTTTTTTTATTTTAACATTAACAGAAGATAAGCTGTATTTTTTTAAAACACATATTTGAGATTGCTTTAAACTACCTAATATAAAAAAAGACAAATCAAAGATAAAATAATGTACATGACAGTTTCCCGAGTTGAGCAATATTCTATAATCTTTATTCGTATAAGTTGACCTATTATTCAAAATCCCATTTTAAGTCTTATTCCTGAAATTAGAACAAGAAGTAGTTAAATAAAATTCCTTTCCCTTTTTTTTTCATGAAAGATGTAAACTATGGAAAAACTGAAAGTAATGATTCAGAGTTACATTATACAGACTAGTGTATTGAGGTTTTATGTGATTTACAGTCAGAAACTAGTACTGCTAAGGTTCATTATGAATTTGCACAATCAACAGCTGTGTAGTTGTCCAGTTGGTTTCAATCTCTTAAGTAATCAACTTAAAGAGATTCTACCAATTTCAATTATCTATTGTTTATGTTTCGGACTTTTAATATGTTCTTCAGAACATATAAAATAATAACTTCTTAGAACATATAGAATAATAATAAGTCCTTTAGAACATATAGAATAATAATAAATTACAGTATTTGGAACACCACCAAATCTAGAGAAAACTGTTTTAAGTTAAGTTCTTACCTCATCTGCACATTTATTTGCAATTTCAATCCATTTTAAGTAACAGTCCATTACAACTAGATAACTTATAATACTAAAGTCCATTATATTCACTCCTAGCTTTTCAAAAGATCTATAGAGAACTGTATGAGGTTTTAAATGGGGCTTTACTATAAGCTTTTTTAAACTTTTCACATACTACACACACTCTGATACTATTGTTTCTATGTCCGAGTTCCTCCCTGGCCAATACATTATTTCTCTAGCACTTTTCTTACAATTCTCTATCCCAAAAAGAGCTTCATCAATTAGTTGTAACATATATTTTCTCAAATTATAAGGTACAAATGGTTTTTCATTGCTAAATAACAACCCTTCTTGAATATAAAGATTATTTTTAATTTTATATGTTATTACACTATTGTCAACACTTTTGTAAGATTTAGGCCAGCCCTCTTTGATATATTTCACAACTATTTGTAATTCTCTATCTAATTCAGTATCTTTTTTTAAAATTTCTCTAGTCTCTTTTCATTCGTGGTTAAATGTTTTGAAATAGTATGCACAATATTTAGCATTTCAGGATCATCCCTCACAGTTTCATTAACAGGAAATGCCTCAGACAAAGTATCAGCGAGAAACATTTGATTACCTGGTACATAATTTATTTACTAATTACTACCTGGTACAAATTAAATTATACTTTAATAGTTTCAAAATCATTATTTGCATTCTAGAAGGTATTTTATGCTTAAGTTTCTAACAATTGCCTTTCAGGGCTTATGATCACTCTGTACAGCAACTTTATGTCCAAATACAAAATTATTGTATTTTTCAAATGAGAAAACAATTGCCAGTAATTTTTTCTCATTCTGGGCATAATTCTTCTCAATGTTTACGAAACTGTATGAAGCAAAGATTCATGTTGACTTTTTTTGGATTAAATAAGATCATTAGCCCATCTTTTGAACTATCACATTGTATTACTATTTCATCAATAGTACTAAAAACTTTTAAAATTGGAACTTAAGCTAACAAGACTTTAATTAAAACTTTCTACATTTTCAAGAATGATTTCTCTTAATGGGGCAGTAACTTTAGATACATTGGGTATAAATTTTGAAAGAAAATTCACCAAGCCCAATAAACTCTTAACTTCAGTTTTTGATTTTAGCATTGCAACAATTGCTTTAATGTAATATGGATCAGGTTTTATACCTGATTTTGATATAATTTGACCAACATATTTTACATGTGACACCCTATATTGTAGTTTATCTGGATCAAATACTTTATGTTTAATGATCTAGCTCTTTCAAGAACTTTAGATATGATTGATATCCTGCAACAATGTCATCAAAATAAATCTCTACACCCTCAATATCTCCAAAAAGCTTCTGATTTCTTTTCTGAAATACCTCAGGTGCAGAAACTATTTCAAATGGCAATTTGTTGAATTTGTACCTTCCAAAAGGTGTATTAAATGTACAAATTTCAGAGCTAACTTATTTCATCTAGAGGTACGTGCCAAAAACCATCTTTCAGATCTACAACAGAAAATATTTTCTTACCCTCTAATCTACTAATGATGTCATCTGTACAAGGTATTTGATAATGCTCTCTTTTTATAACTTTGTTAAGATCTCTAGGCTCTAAACATAATCTCAGATTTCCATTCGGTTTTTATGTACAATAACCAAACTTAGTACCCAATCAGTTGGATTATTAACTTTTGACACAATTCCTTCTTTTTCTAAATTATTTAAGGTACTTTTTAATTTAGGCTGCAAAGCCTGAGGAACAAGTCTTGGAGGGTGAATTACAAGTACAGAACTATCTTTCAAAGTAAAGTGATATGGTTCACTTAGAAACTCCCCTATCCCAGTAAATACATCTTTATATTGCTTAATTAACTCATTTTTACTTATTATACTACATTCAATAACATCAATTCTATCAATAAGTTTTAATTCCTTACAACCTTTTAATCCTAATATTGGTTTGGATTTTACATTTACTACATAGAAAGGCAAAGGAACATTTTTGACTTTATTAGTAGAGCAATTAATTATAAGAGAACTATCTGGGTTTAATTTAAAATTACCATATGTTGTTAAAGATAAATTAGTTTCACTAAGTTTTGGTTTAACTTTGAACATATTTAAAATATACAATGGCAAAATATTTACTTCAGCACTAGTATACAGTTTAAAATTAACATCAAAGCACTTATGATTTACATCTAATGTAATATTTTTATACCATGTTTTTCACTTACCATTTCTATATTCTTATCAATAGAGTCAGTACAATTTATTTCACACTTAGTTTCATACACAGTAACAGAATCAATGTAAACATCCAGTTCATTTTCATGAACGTTCATTTTATGAATGCATTTAGTACCCTGGAAACATTTAGCAGCAAAATTATTTTTCTTGTTACATTTGGTACAAATTTTTCTGAATGCTGGACACTCTCGAGTCTTGTGTTTTCTTCCACATGTTTTACATTCATACTGAGACCAATTTTTTGGTTGATTCTGGTTTTCCTTTTTTTTCATGAAATTTACTGTTGTTGTTTCGTACTTAACGCTGCTGATTTGTTCTTGGCTCACTTCAGCTGCCCTGACAATTTCAATCGCCTTTTCTAAACCTAGGTTATTTTCTCAAAGCAGTCCTTCTTGCAATCCACTACCTTTAATTCCCAGGATGATGCAGTCTCAAAACAATCCATTCTCTTGCTCTTCAAACTCGCATGTAGATGCTAGAGTCTTAAGATGTGTAACATAGGATTCAACTGTTTGGCCCTTCAACTGTACACATGAAAAAACTTATATTGCTCATAAACAACATTCTGTCATGGTGAGCAGTAGTCTTCAAATTGTTGAAGAACTTCTGAATAGTTCACTTTGGATTCTGGCAATTCGAACTTGAAGGTGGTGTAAATTTCTAGTCCTTCACTGCCTAATAAATTCAAACATCAGTAATTTAGTAATTTTCATTTTATCTGCTCATTCCTCTTTCTACATGATGAGCAGATAATTCTTGAGCTCTTGTCTCCATTTCCTCCACTTTTCTTTCACATTTTTGAGGGAAAATTGCAGCAGAGCAGGAGGCCGGAATGCTTCCATGATGAATGTGGATATCCTTTCAATCCGATTGAATCACTTAAATTCCTGACACCATGTTTGTGTTTTGGAATTTTAACATGTTCTTCAGAACATATAGAATAATAATATCCAAACAGTTCACTTAAAATATATTGTAATAATCAAATTAATCTTAATTGTTTTGTTGTATTGCTAATGAAACATCTGGCAACATCTTTAGTGTTAACCTTTCTTCAGTAATCATTGCTGTGTACTTCTTCATGCTTAGAATCTTTACTTAATAAATCGTTTAAATCCTACTGCAAAGTATTTATGTAACGAAATACAGTTTTATTGTTAACATGAAGTCGACACTGTTGTCTTGACACAGCAACAACACAAGTAATGATATAACAGTTAACTTGAAATACACAGTTACAGTATCATGACATCTATAAAGGCCTTATATGAAAAATACACTAAATAAAGAACAATTCATCCAACAAGCAATTATCAGTTTTTATTACTGACATTGTAGAAATAAGAAAAAAATTGCAATTATTTTAATAATTAATTGCAATGTTCAAATGTTAACTTTATTTATAGTCCTTTTACATAAGAAAAGTCAAAACTTATATGTATGTTATATTTAAAGGAGTGTAATTATAGTTATACATTTAATCATCAAATCAAATACATTAATCAAGTTATTACTTATCTTCAATTTTTTTTTTAAAAAAAACTTACTTCTCCACCGGTTTCCTGTTTTGATCAGTTGGTTCCCAAGTAGGAAAGCTTGGAGGTTCTAACACAGCTGTAACAAATTTAGAAATTTTAGCACTTGGTTAAATTTAACTTTAAAAAAGTGGAGTGAGAGATTTTTTAAATCACTTTAAATATTTATTTTAAAGTGTAAAAAGCATTTACTCAGAAAGCAATTTATATAGCTGCTAATTTATAATATATGAACAAATTATTTGTAACAGCCTACAAATAAATGAAATGTTTTCTTTAAAATATTGTATAATTTTGACCCTCCTTTATTTCTAAGTAAATCATTCCATTACTAAACTCAAAATCATTAAAAGGATAACTTTTTTGTGATACAATAATATTGTAAAAAAATGACAAATAGAGAAGAATAGTAACAAACAATTTGCAATACAAAAACTAGAAAAGGTAATTCTATTGTCAGTACTTTTTGGAGACAGCACTAGGCATAATCTAAAGGAATTATTTAGACACTACATTTTAATTCTAAATTAATTATTTTTTAATTTGGTAATTTAAGATAACAGTGAAATGATTTTAACTTAAATTATAATTATAATATTTAAAAAAAAAAATTCTTGTCTCAGACTTGATAAATTTATTGTCAAATTGTTCAGAAAATATGAGTTAAAAATAATCTACTTAGCATTAATTACTCTAATGATTTAATTTCATAATTATCTCAAATTTTAAATTTTATGTGATTTTTTGAACACTTTATATTTTCAACATAGAAATAAGATAAAAAAAAAGGGGGGGGGGGAAACAACATTTCATTATTACAAAGGATTAAGTAGTCAAGAAGCAAGTTTGTTTGTTAATGAAACACGATTGATTTTTAATATTGCAATCCCTGAGGAGATAATGAATGTGTTTTTATCTAAACCAAAAGTACATAGTTAGTCTGATTATATAAGTTAAAAAATTATTAATAAAACTATTAATTAAAGATTACTTTACTATAATGTATTAATATGCATTTAATTCACTAAAAACATTGCATATTTTTAAAATACTTTATAAAAGTAATATATTTTAATTATGTATATAAATGAATAAAGTCTAAAAACAAAAACAAAAAAAAGTTAAATAGCTTTTGTTTTTACAATAAAGTGAAAAATTCGTAGAGTATTAAAGTTTTGTTTAAAACATGTGTTATCATCAGTGTTTAAAGCCCTTTGAAGAGGGTGTCTTGTAAAATGGCAAGTGTAAGCCCCCCCCCCCCTCCTAAGATCAGACTCCAAGCAGAGCAAAGAGCCTTAGTGTCAGTGTGTAACTGAACAAGTAAGGATCATGAGTAGTGAGTGCACAATATTGCGATACAGATAGTACTAAATAAATTGTTGCTGTTAAGCAATCAGACCTTTTCCTTGTCTTAGAATTTAAGACAACAGTTAAAAATATCACTAGGTGATCAGATATGTTAACAGTAAATTGCACAGATCACCACGGTAACATGAAAGGATTTAAAAAAAATGAAAGGAACTATTGTTATTAATTAAATGTCTTATTATTAAGAAAAGTAAAGAATGAATGAAATTCTAAAAATCAGAAGTAGAAGAGAGTTTGTCAGTAAAGTGAAAAAAAAAAGGAGTTTAGAGATAAGATTTTTTAGCTACAGTTTAGTAAAAAGTTTTGTTTCCTACACATAATAGAATAAGCAGCTTTACTATGACCAAATTAATAATTAATTCTAATAATTGATTTTTTTTTTTCAAATATTTCAAACAATAAAACAATTTGTTTACATGTACATACCAGAATTTCTACATTATAATGCCAACTTTTAAATGTTATGTAAAACAATAAAGCATATACCATAATCAAGTGTTATTCCTTCATAACCTGGAATCTTTTGTATTTGACTAAGATCAGGTGCTGTGGGAGGCTGAGATATTCCTGCTAAATTTGAGAAGGAAAAAGTTTATTACAATATAAAAAAAAATTAGTTTATGAAATACATTTTACAAAATATGCATGAAAAATTATAGAACAGAAGTGTAATGAAAATTAAATCACAAAATCAGACGAGAGAAATAAAAGAGAACAAAAGAGCCTAACATAGCACCACCAATTTTTGATTAAAGATGACCAAAATTTTTTTTACAAATTTATTTAGCAGAACAGTAACATAACTTATGATACACTCATTTAAGATTATTAATACTAATTTCATAATGATTTCAAATCATCTTAATTGGAGTGAATTATTCACATACATCTGATGCTTAGTTGCATTTTCTGTGCACTAATAAATAGTTTTATTATTGTCGTACTAAAGAAACAACACAAGCACTAATGGCAATGAACTTGCAATTTTGAACAATATCAAGTGAAGAAGATGATGTTCTTGTAGAAATGCATATGCTGAGTTATGCAATCCATTAAGAAATTATAAGACTATTTTAATTTTGAAAATTATGAAATAAAGAACCCACAAATATAATTAAAACAAATTAAATATATTATAACATATATATCATAATTAGGTTTCAATAATTTTGAATAACGCAATCAATGATTAAGTTAACAAACATCTTAGAAATAAATGAAAAATCACTATTAACAAATTATAAGAAAACATGTTTTTAAAAAAAAGTATAAAAATTAATGTGATATTGGTGTTCCATTTTCCCTGATAACCTCAAATACTTTGTTTCTCATTAAAATGACCAGGTACTAAGGTGAATTTCAGAATTATTGTGCCATTCTCTTACTACAGCTACCTCCAGTTCAAAGGCTAATGAAAACAGTTTATTATATTTGCATAAATTTTGCGACATAATATACCCAAAGGTTGCTCACAGAGTTGAAGTCTGGATTTTTACTTTGTCAAGGAAAACATTTAACTTTTTTTAAAAACCATTCCAGGATAGATTTAGATGTATGGCAAGAAGCATTGCCTTGCTAAAATATCTGGTTCACACCAACTAATAAAGACCCAAACAATATCAGAAGATCATATACATTCTACATAATATATGTCCTGAAATTGGCTGAAAATCACACAATGTATCAAAACTAAAGGCTCCCCAAACCATTTCTGATGCTCCTCCCATTTGTTAACTAAAACATTCTTTTTGGTTCCTTCCTTAAGTCCTACCAATCATGTTTATAGCCATCAGGACCTTCAAAGTTAATTTTTTTTAATTAGAAAATATAATTTGTTTTCACTCATCATTCTATGACAAGACATTTTTTTTGCTCATCTCAATTATGTTTCAATAACACTTTGATGTTTTCTTCATTTTCATAAATTTTATATTAGTATTTCATTTAAAACTCTTCCAAACTATAAGTTAAAATTTTTTTAGTTGATAGTCGAAAAATTTCTCAATCATCTAAAGTTGTAGATATCTCTTCTTCCATATCATTTTATTTTATTTAAATCATCTTTTCAAATTATGGCATTGTGAATGACAATTTTAGAGCTTTTTATTAACCTATTTCTCTTTCAAATTTACTAGTACTAATTAAATTTTTCTCTCTTCACCCTCGGATAACTCTATACCCAGCAACATTTTCAATTAAATTGTGGATAACGCAATCAAAACCTGCACTTTTGCTTCTTGTGTAATGCATTCGTGAAATACTAATGTAAGCATTTTATAATGATTCTGATGTGATGTGCATTTTATATGCTAACTTTCTCAGGTGTTCTGATAATTATATAACAGACATTCTATCAAATTTTTTTTAAAAAAATGAGTAGATCTTAAAGAAATTTAGATTAACTCTTAAAATTGAAATATGTACAGAAAGTGTTTCTCCGTCAATTTTGAATTTAAAATTTGCATATTATATCTTCTTCAGAAATGAACAATCTAGTAAGTGGACTTATAATTCTCCATGCACTTTACTCCTAAACTTATTCATATTTCAATGCAAATTTTTGATTAAAATTCAACTGTTTCTTTATAAGTTCATAATTAAAGTGTTTCCATTTCAAATTTTAATTTAAAGTTTAAAAAATACACAGAGTTAATAAAAATAAAACAGAAACTTTGTGAAAATGTCTTAAAGTATAGTAATTTATTTTACAGGATTGAATCAAAGATAAATCAGCAAATCAGAAAACCAATTTATCATATTAAGAACTGAAGCATCAACAATAAAATCGATAGCAGTTTAACTTTATTAGCTAATAGTTTAGCAGTTACTGCATACATATCACACAAAAGAGAAAATTCATTTATATAACAGGAAAACTACTACTCTCAGTAATATATCATTATATATTTATTGTAGATCATAGGAACAAAATGAACTTTATTTCATCAATTAACAAATAACTACAAAAACAAGTTCAAGTTTAAATATGAAAATTCTTCACAATTATTAATTACATAACTGATTTTAAACTTAATAAAGGTAATATTTACTTCCACCAGGAACAGGGCAATCACCACTAATCCCAGGTTGTGGAAAAACACCTGGCTGAGGATAATTCTGAGGAATAGTACCAGGTTGGGGATAATTTTGAGGAACAGTGCCAGGTTGAGGAACTAAAAGAAAATATATTAGTTTCATAATTAAAACAAAATAAAATTTCTTGTATAAATAAGCAGGTGAAATATAATAAACAGAATATTTATATAGATTGTTAAAATTTTACTAACATGATAATAAAGCTCACAGAATTTGAGTATTATCTTCAAGGAATTTTTCAATTGTGATAAAATTGAATCACTCAATCAAAAATTTCCAAATAGAAATTTCATCCCCTCCCCTTTTTTTTATTATGATTCCACAGTTTTAAAACCAATAATTCCTTTAAAAAAAAATCTTTTTTTTTTTTTTGTAAAGTATTTAAAATTGTTCAAATGTATTCAGTCATTCAAAAATTTTCAGTTAAGTTTTTGATGTATATATATTAAAAAGAAATTAGTTCAATTGACATTACTTGAAATTGAAAGCAATAACATTAGTATACAATTTTATAACTGCACAAAAAAAACATATAAATATACATCCTCAAATTATAAAGTGGAAATTGGTAAATGTTCAATATGGAGAATTTAATTCAACTATTAAAAAAAATTCTTATAAAATTACAAGCACAAAACCTCCAAAAATTCAACATCGGAAAAACTTAACAAATGTTAGCCTTCCCCTCTTCTACTTCAGACACAAACTTCAAATAAAATAGAGACAGAATAATGTACAGATATAATGTAATGTAAGTCGTGAAAACAATAGTTATTCTTATAATTTCAACTCCAATCCTGGCGTGTGGGTTTTTGCCATGAGGTTAAACTTCCTGTTTCTCTGCCTCTCTCTATATATTTTCATAACGATATATTCATTTACATATTTAACCTATAAGTAAGAAGCAAAAGCTTTTTTGAATTCATTTTTTTTTGTCCAGAGTTTTGTTTAAGAAACCCAATTATTTTTCAGGAGGATGAATCATTACCATTTCTTGGAGGGAATCCATCAACACTACATTTTATCGATTCCCAGCAAACAATAGTTCTCATTTTAAGAGCTAGTCAAAGAATTTCCCACGAATTACACCTTTACAAGAAAATATACAAAAGTTTTCCAAATTCAAAAATCTAACGCAAAGCTTATTCATGCAGAGATAAAAGTGAAAACACAAAAACAAATTAACAAAACATTCACTAGGAGGGAAAAATTCATTTTTCAACTTCAAATCCAGTGAATACAGCTTAAATTTTATTAATACAATATATTTTAAATATTAATGCCAAGGCAAATATTCCAAAGAAGGGAATAACATACTGTTTCTACAAATATATAGCATACCAATTAATGTACCGGTCAGAGCTAATAAAAGAGCTGTAAGAGCTAAATAATTTTGACACAGTGGGAATGAGACTATTTGAAAAATGTGCTGGTATAAATATATATACTATAAATATATAACTAGTTTTAATTACCATCCAAGGAAGAATGCTTCCCAAAAAAATTAAACTTTGGTACGTAAACCATACAGTACTAAACTTTGTTGATAAATCCTGACAATATAACACCTGTTTCAATTTTTTTTTTTCATCTCAGTAGTTTCCGGCAAAAATCTGTCAACAGGAATCCTTTAATAAAAGTGGTTAATAGATAATTGAGAAAAACCCTATAATTAAAAACAGTGTGGTATATCAGTTTATTATTAATTGTAATCATATCTAATGTAAGTGTAAAGAATCTAACAACTTGTTAATTGTTGTGGTATTTGAATGCATGTGTTGTTCCTCATATATTGTATTTCACATATCTAATAAATATAAAAATGTTATGAACTGCGGTGTTTTAAGAAAGTTTGTGCTCGACATAAACTTCACAAAAAATGATGCATGATATCAGCACGGTTTTTAGATTAAGTTTATTAAACTGTTAAAAATCTATGTAACCTAATGGAGAAAACTGCTAAATGAGCAACCCTGTAAATACATTGGGGGGACAATGATGCATAAATGCATTCACGCTCTATTCCTTTGAAGGCTGAATATAGCACCCTGCATTATGGTGAATCTTCTTCTATAGGACAGCTATTTGGAACTAAATGTTTAACATCAGATGGGGTTACTAATTCATGTTTCTTTCAAAAGAGTCCTGCACATTACTATTTCTTTTCTGAAATCCAATTGTAGTTGGTCATATACCTGTGAATCATTAGATTTTCACAAGGGTAAAGAGAACTCATTTTGAAGTTGTTTATAATTTTTCCCCACCTTTTGGATGGGATTTTATGGGAGATATTTTACTTAAAGAAAATAAAACAAATGTAAATGCATCCATCATGAAGAACAGAAGAGGAATGATAAAAAATTCACCTGACACTAAGAAAAGATAACATATTGCTACAAATTTGTAAATATTATTTGTATTTGTCTAAAAATATCTCAGACAGATTGGAAATACTCAGATTTTGGGAAAAAATCTTGCAATTTAGACATATTCAATGTTAAAAAACAGCATTTCTAGTGATTTAGCGACCACTTGGAGAGATTTAGCGAAAAATAGATACTTCTGGAAAATTCTATCATCGCAGAAGCTCTAGGACCAATATTAAGTGAGATAATCTAGAACCTTGGCGAAACTTTTAGATTTTCACGCCAAGTCAGATATAAATACCACCAGCAGAGATAGGAGGAGGAGTGAAGAGGAGGAGCAATAGTGAAGACGATCAGTTTTGATTGCTAGTCTAGTGCATAGAAGCTGTTATCTGTCTGAGATATTAGAGACTTCTGTATTTGGAAGCTGTTTCCTGCAGAATTAACTGAATTGGAGCTGTGTAATTGTGAATTCTTCATCTGGAATTTTCTGCGTCCTGCAGAAATTGCTAAAAATAAAAGTCTTGAGATTTTTAAGAGATTGTTTCATCGACTCTCAATCAACAATCCCAAAGTGCGGTACAATACTTACTGTGCGAAATGATAGGATGAGCATTATTAATTTCAAAGATAAAATGAAGAACGTCTTGATGTTAAATACTTTTTATGAAAGAAATACTGCATTAACAGGAAAAGATCGAAAAACTATGATTACGAAATTTTAAAAACCAGAATGAGTACTGGAATACAATTCAAAACATGGGAGATGTTGATCTTAATGATTCAATAATGTATCACTATCCAGACTTTCAAAAGACCATAAAAAAATAATGAAAACTTTAAAATGAAAGTTGAAATGGTTGCCGTGAGGGAAAAAAAGTTCAGATGATGAAACAAGGCTTCAAACAGTATAGTTGTAAACTTTTCTTGAGTGTTCAATTGTAATAAATGTGAAAGAACTCATATGGAATGGAATGTCCAGCCAGCCCAACAAATAATGTAATTTATGCAAACAGGAAAATTCATTTTGTTGTAATGTGTTGCACTAATATAAAAAAGCACTATTTCCAAGGGAACGGTTCTCAAAATGTAAAGGAAATTATTGAGATAGCTCAAAATGGAATACAAATATCGAACCAATTTGTAGATTCACTTCCTTCATGTGATGAAGAACTAAAGGGAAAATACTGTAATAATTATTTTAAATAAATGATGTAAGTATTCATAATTATTTTATAGATTTTAAGCTTGACACTGGAGCACAGTCCAATATATTGCCTCTGTCTTTTTATAATAGAATGATGTTTTATGAAATTATGTAAGATATTTTGTTAACAACTTATGATAATCACAAATTGAAACTTGAGGATAGTATGTCTATTATGTTCAACTGAGAAATGTAAAAATATCAAATTGAATTTTATTGATGTAAATGTAGATTCTAAACCAGTCTTTAGATCTAAATGCATGCATGGTGTTAAAATTAAGTAAAATAATAGATTGAGTAGGATTATTTGACAAAAATAAGGTTTTGAATAAATATGAAGAAGTTTTTAAGGGATTAGGTGAATTTCCAGGTTTTTTCTATCATATATATCCTTTTAACTTCTACTGAAATAAGAAATGACAGCACCATACAAACCAATACTTGATAAGCAATTACTTGATACATACAATACTTGATAAGCAATT
>BMAW01069141.1:105093-149508 GCA_019974015.1 Nephila pilipes | reverse complement strand
GTCATCAAAAATTCGCATTTATTTACCCGCATAACGCACATCTACATGTTGATCGTCCACATTGGGCGTCAACGATAGGGAAGCCAAGTTTGCCGACCTTGAGAGAATGCGTACAGCTCCACTTATCAATTTTCGTATTCCTATGTTACATATATGTATGCATGTATGTATGCATATATATATATATATATATATATATATATATATATATATATATATATATATATATATATATCATTTGATATTAGAGAAATCCCCGTCCAATACGGTACAAAGTAAAAGTATTTAACAGCTCAAAATGTCTCATTGGATTTTTTTATTTTTATTTTAACATGTATGTCGTATCAGATTTGCTAGCAGAAAATTTGAATTTATTAGAATCTGAAATATATTTTGTTTGTGGAATATCAGTAAATTTTAAAGCTTTGTAATTTTATTTAATACATGATACTATTTAAAACTTTTGTTCAAAATTGCTTTAGCAATTACATTTTTCTTCTAATTATAATAAAACAAAAATATATTAATGTTCTTTTTAATTTTTGAATTTTAATTCCTTTTTTGTTGCAATTATATGTTGCGTTTGCATAACACCGAATTTTTAGGAAAGTAACAACTCAGTTACATGGAGGATACACGAAGATTTTTTGAGTGCTAACTATAAAAATTATTTCAATAAAATAGCTAAACTCAAAATTTAAGAAAAAAAATTAGTTATTTGTAGGTATAGTTTTGCGTTATTGTTCGTAATAAATAAACTACATTATAAATGTTAAATATTTTATTTAAGTTGCTTCAAACTGTTAAATAATTTCAAGTAATTAAATGTTTTATTTTATGCTTTTTTTAGAAATTTTTTTTGTCTTCATTACATAACACATAAAATTAATAGCAGTTTAAAGAGATAACAAGCATATATTTTTGTATCATTTTTCAAAGACTTTTTAAAGTAACTATTCGTTAGATAAGACCATAAAATTTAAATAAAAAATAAACATTAAAACCCTGTGTAAATTCTTTTTCTGTGTGTCATTACCAATAATAATACGCAATACTTTTTAAATATGATCACTGAGTTTAAACAAATATTTGTTTTTACTAATCCTATCTGTTCTACCCAATGGGCTAGACCAGATATATGAGCCTCAAAACACTCAAAAAATCAAAAACAATAGAATGCCGTATAATCAAATGCCCCCTAGAAAACCTCAGATAGAAAAGAAAATATTCAGAGGAGGACTGTTCAGAGTTACAATTTCTGCAAACGGAGAAGATCTTATTCTCCTGATCAAATTTGAGGCACCTCTTAAATTAAAATATAACTAAATTTTAAGACATATTTCGAATGGAATCATGTAAAATATATTTTGGACGATTCTCGAGTTATGCAAATGACCGAAATAAAATAATACTTATACTAATTATTAAAATTTTGCTATAAAATTTGGTTTAACGTATGATTTGGCAGTCAGAAACAATATGTTGTATCTTTCAGGTGTATATAATTAATTAAAAAAATTTTTCTTCCATAAATGTGACTGTTAGCATATAAAATAGTTGCAAATATATTCAAAGCAAATCGAATCACCCAGTCACTCAAGGTCAACCTATCTATTCACCACGGGGTAAAAAAAACCATATCGCAAAAATGGCGTGAAAAACACATCCACCGAAATATCTTGCATGGCTGCTTTTATTTGTCGTGTGCTAATCCGAGATCCTTGTAGCAAAAAATAATTTTTCAATAGATCTGCTACTTCGAGGGCCTTAGAATATGTGATTGGAATCTGATTTGGTATATCTTCCTCTTTATCTTATTCTTCTTCACCTAGAACATCTTAAACAAAACCCTTCCTCTGGTTTTGCTCCAGCTACTAAATGATCTTTATCAACTGTTGATCACACTTCAGAGTGCGAGATGTTGAACATTTTTTACAAAATAAATAAATAAATAAAATATTAGAACGTTTCAGTTTTAGAAAAATGTCAATTCATATTCATGTACAGAAAACAGAATGAAAAAAAAAAAAAAGAATTGGGGGAGGGGGAATTGGAAGTTGCGAAATCACGCGAACAAAAAATTAATCCAAATCTCATGAAAAGAAAACTAAGAATTTGACGCCCCAATGTCCCGGAATGATATGATGAGCGGTTGCTTATCGAAGGAGCCATAGTAAAAAAAAAAGAGTGCTAAGCAGACTTGCGTGTTACTGAACTGCATGTTAACGAGGTTCGACTGCAATTAAAATACCTGCATCAAAAATGAGATACAATTTCTTTCTATATTCTTAAGAAATATTCTTACATATTTTATAAAACAAAAAATAACATTTAAATATGATTATTTAATATTATTTCTCACAGCTCGCTTAAACTCAAATCAATTCAGGATTTAAAAGTTATGACTGACAAAAGTCACCAGTCTATTTTATAAATCAGGTTTAGCAAGGTAAGATAAATTAATAACTAGATCAGTTCCACAGAATGCCCTAATAAAAGGATAAAGCATAAATGCTAATATTTTTATAGCTTTGTAATTCTCGGTTTTATTTCTTAATATGAAGTTTTAATTAAAGGTGAGCGTGAGTGATGGTGGAGTGTAACGGCACAAGAGCCAGATATGACTATACTGCTCGAAACAAGGTGTTTCTGTGATCTGGACGTTTGGAAAGAAGGTAGAAAAAAAAAAGAAAAAAATAGATTGACAAGAAGGAGCGTAAAAAATAAACAAGGATTGCTAGGGCTTTCTGGTGGCGCGTCACTCGCGTTTACCAAAGACAGTAAACCCCAATGGAAAGTAAAAAGATCACTGGAATGTTTCGGAGAGGGATGTTCCTACTTACCCGAAGAAGATAATTCCCTGAGAGTTTCTAATTCAGGGAGAGAGTTACAGTTTCTAAAATTCAACTTAACTGCTTTTCTTAGCGACAAATGTGTTGAATCATTCTTTCTTCGAGTGAAGTTAAACAATTGAAATTTTAAGTTTTAATTCCTGTTTTAAAATTTTGTTTTAACTATTGATTTTCATGGTAACACTTATTCACGGGGGTTGATTTCTGTTCGAAAGAAAATGCTTCTTAGCGCTAATTTTTCTTCTTCCTTAAACTAAATTTTAAATCTAAGAGATTCTTACCCGTCATCTCCATGAAATCAACCCCATGTATGTGTGCACACGTGCGTGTCAGTTTACGTATGTATGTTTCACCATGATAGATAGAGGGAAAAAAATACGCAACTCAATAAAATCGATACTCATTTCGAAATGAAAGAAACTGCAAAGCATTTTTTTCGTATATGTGATGAAACTATATTATCCTTTCGTCTCATCTTGAAAGAACAGCCCTCGTGTTTCTTCCAAATGTGACGCTAATGAACAACCAATCAATCATTCATATTGAAAAAAAAAAAATTATTTTAAAAATCTAAGCATGAGAGTGCGTAAAATAGTGATTTAATTTAATGACAACACAACTTTATGATTGTCAACACATGATTAAAGTGATATGGTTTTGAACTTCAATTATTATGACGAACCTTGCAATGGCTGAATATTTAACGATTTTTTTTTTTTTTTTTTGTTATGAATTTTTTTAAGTTGCATTAAAATTTTTTTTTTTTTTTTAAATGGATGCTTTCTAAATTTTGATAAATATTTATAGATATGATATAATAAGGAAGCTAGTAAAATATTTCATGCTATGCATTGCTCATGCTTTTAGATGGGCTGTTAACAAATTATTTCCGATCAATTAACATCAGGAGGTTTTTTTTTTTTTTTTTTTTTTTTTGATTTTGTATTTAAGCTCCTAGCTTCTTCTTAATTAAATGAAACATCATGCAAACGAAGTAAATTTCGGAAGGGAAGTAAATAGTTATAATCAAGTAGTATAAAAGCGACACGGAATTGAATTGAAAAGAATTAGGCTCACGGTAATAAGAAGAGTATTAATGAGATAAGCGCGGAAGTACTCTGGAGTGAATTGCGAATTTGGTGCGATTAGGACTCAACGCTGACGGAGCAATTGCAGGAGACTCGCATCATATTTCGATAAGGGTAATTTTTGATAGATTATAGAATTTTTTATATCTCGCGAATAAAGAAAATAAATTGTTTGAAAACTCTCTCTTTTATTAAAGGAGTTAACAAACATATATTCTAGATGAACTGACTATTTTATTTACTTAGTGTGTACTTGAAATTCAAATCTTAGAATAACATTTAAAATAACAGATACTACAGGATAGATGCCAACACAATACTATTCGAAAAATTAACGAGAGAAAGGTATTCAAGTAATCTGACAGACTGTCAGTTTAATAATAATGACCAGTTGAATATAGAATGGTTATTTATTAATACCATGTGATACGCTCAGTATTATTTCTTTCACTTGATTGTTGGCCATTGTTATTCAATATTAAAAACAATCACTAATCTGTAGTCAAATGAAAAGACAGAGATGATAATCAAATTATTTTATTCAAATCCATGAATAATCAAAAGTCAATCCTTAACCTACTATATCTGTAGAAAAAAAATCACCATACACGTCTGATTCCTCAAGATTAATATTATGAATATTATTTATTCGATGCTGAGCTATCGGGTACGAGTCCTTTGTGAATTTTACGATAAGAGTTCGATTCATCGAAACTATTCAGGTATTTTCTAGCTGTGATCAAATAACTCTATACACTAGTCAATATGATCGCTATTCCTTCGCTCAAAGCATCTACTCACTCTCTAATGCTAATTTCAGTATTAACCTCTTCCCTGCTTATGTATGTAATTGTTTACTCCAATGCACTACACATCAATAATCCAGATCTAATCTACTAAGATGCGTTTAATTCATTGGGAGAGATTTTCTATTCAAATAACAAAATATTTAAGTCCCAAAGTATTAATTGAGGGGGGAAGGGAACACTATAGAGTTCTGCTATATCCTCCAGAGTCGGACTGGAGCACCGGGTGGTTGGACAAACGCCCAATGGGTTGTTGGATCGTGGGGACCGAAGCCGCCTAGACGCGACAGCGACCTGCAAGGCCTTGACATAACTTGGGCAAAAGAAGCCTATCTATATTGTACGTCGAACAATGGATTCCACAGTTAGACAACTTTTATAATGATTACACCATTACAATTGTAATTAACTTTATAGAACACACACACACACACACACACATATATATATATATATATATGTGTGTGTGTGTGTGTGTGTGCGTGCAAGAGATTAATGCAAGACACAATGCTAGAACGGACCAACTTGTGCGTAACGGAAGTTCAGTTCGATGGTACTTGTTGGGGCCGATGCGCGACGATCCGCATCATTCTGCCCGTCCAAGGTTCGTCGAGATCGTCTCTTCAGTTTACAATATGTGTTGTGCCTACCCATTTTGTTGCTTACAAAATAGAGTAAAAATAGAAAACCGAACAGTGTCGTCTCCACATGCCAGATAGATGGATGGGCCGCGATGAGGATTCAATGAAACCTCATATGTATAGTTTTGTTATTTGTAGATATGTGCTACAGTTCCATTCCCATGGTGACGCTGGTCCCAATGATACGGCATGCATTATCTATTTGAAATCAATATGGAAAAGCAGTTACAAAGTAAATATATTTTTACTGATGACGCAACAAGTATTTGTCATTGTTATCTTTCCTGTTTGGTACTGGAAATTTTAAAAATACAATTACACTCACATTGTGTGGATTAAAAGTTCCGTTCCTCAGTTTCAAATTCAATATTCCTTAAATAAGGTAATTAAGTAGGTAAATTTGTGATTAAACCAGTCACTTCTTCCTTACTAGATTCTTATCTACCATGGGAAACAAAGATTCCTTGAGAAAGGGAGAAAGTGGAGCAGAAAAGCCACGAGAAAAACACCGAAAACTGTTGGAAGAATTTGCAACGTCCTGGCATTCAATTGAAGATTTCTTTGATAGAACAAAAAAAAAAAAAAAGAAAAGAAAAGAAATCAAACAAATATTCGAATCAACGAATCGGACAAAATGAAGGAAGTGTAGATGACAGTAATTCCGCAGCTAATTACGAAAACTTGATCTGGCAAACATTTTGAATATATTGCATGAAGTAGGTACTACTCCTAGTGCTACTGGAGATATTCAGCAAGAAAACAAGTTGAAAAACCATGAAGTGGATCCTGTCGAAACTACTATGTGCTATCCAACAGAGACTAGAGGTAATCTAACTGCAGCTGTCAATTATGAATTTTTCTCAAAAGACCAAAAAATAGTAATGAACTCGAGGTATTTTAGAAAAGGCGTCCAATACAACATGAATTGTCAATAATACGTCAATATAATTCGAAATTAATTAATTTTCGTAAATATGAGTCTCAAAGAAACTGGCTGAGTTTAAATTCCTCAATGAATATCTTGCACTGTTGAGTATGATGAATGATAATGCAGATATCAGTGCAGTTTGATCTAATTCATATGTAAAGCACATTTACATGCGATTAGAGGAACAAGATACTTACTATTAAGGTGTGCTTAATAGTGAAACTTACCTTATGAGTGAATCAAATAAACGCGGTTGAATGTGCGCTTGTTCTGCCGAAAGAAGACAAAAAAAAAAGGGGGGGGACTTTATTCTCATAATTGAGACAATCAAAGTAATTGGAAAACGTGGATTAAGCTACGGGGAAAGCGGTTGTAATGAAGGAGCGTATTCTTTACTCAATGACAATAGAGATTATGGTAACGTTTTAAAAACTGTGCTGCTTGTTTCAAAATTTGACCCGCTTCTTCGAACACATGTAGAGAATGTCGCAAATCATAGATAAGATCGAATTTAAAATGCAAATCGTTTTAAAGAGTCAACCATGTGATATTTTTATCTAAAACATCAGCGAATTCAACTATCAGGACAATTTCCAAACTCACTAAGCAAAAAAAATGCAGATGAAATATATGCCCCGAAAATATCTATTAAATTGATACAAGACAGGATATTAATGTGGTAGATCAAGTATGTGAAAGGTTGATAGGTGTATTATAAATTTCGTGCTTGGTAAAGGTAAATATATTCACGACATTGTAAGATCTTTCCTAGATAAGTTTTTGTTTGATAATTTAATTAGCAGTTTTTATGCAAGAACCATATTTATGAATGCATGTTTGGAAATCATCTTGATCTTCTTTTTTTTTTTTTTTTTTGAATATTATAAGCGGAATAAGATGGTGAGATAAAGATGGGGCACTTTTTAAAATATTCTACAATCCTTCAGGAGCATATTTGGAAGTATGCCAGGCTTTGCCCGGATCTGCAAATTTCAACGATTTCAACGCGGATGTGGGAAAAAAGCACAAATTTTTCTGAATGGTTTCTTTGAATACGAAACTACTTTAACTACAAAAATTTTTGAAGAGATATTCAGATTAACCTCACCCCATACAAAATATCTTCAAACCATTGGCTTACATTTTGTGCAAGCATACCTTGCGGTTGAAAACTCTATTTCTTCTTTGAAAGAAATTTCGAGAAGTTTTGATATGGTTGTAGAAAAAACAAATAACTTTCAAGGCAAATTTATGAACAATTCAATGAAAAAGACATCCCAATTCAAGTTGAAACCTAAGCACCGATTTTCAAAAAATAGATCAGAATATGTATCACATAATGAATCACCTATCTCTTATGAAGACAAATTCAGAATTAATGTTTACGATATAACGCTCGGTAAAATTATTAACGTCACGAACGTCACAAACACATTGTACAGTTGTATGGAATATTTCCATCCGGGAAACTTCTCTACGCAACCGACAAAATTATGGTCGGAAGTCCTTCAAAGCATGTGTGATAAAATACAAACATTTTATCCGGAAGTTAAAATAGAAGCTCTCAAAAACGAACTCTTTGAATTGGTGAGGAAATTGAAAAGTTTGTCATTTTCAAAAAGTTTGTCATTTCAGTATTAACTGTTGTTATGTTATACTGAACATAACAACGGTTAATACTGAAAACAATGTCGACGACGAATATAATACACGCAGAAATTATATTTTATACTGCAACCTAGCTCTGCACAAATACATGATTATTCAAATATGAATCATCTGATTCAAAATTACATATTTTCATAAGTAAATGATACAGAATGATAAGTAATACTTAAATACAAAGGAATACTGTGGAAGTTTTATTCTGTGAACAATAAATGGCCCTCGTGTGTGAAGCACGAATCTTTTTTTGAAGCTTTCATGGAACTACATGGTTGTTTAAACGGTCGCAATGGACCAGATAACTTGATATTACAAGGCTGGCCACCTAAGTCACCTGATACAGATCCATGCAATTTCTTCTTTTGGGGGTTTGTGAAACACAAAGTGTATGCTCTATCATTTCCCACAAATTTCTGTGAATTAAAACAAAAGATTTCTGCTGCTGTATAATCAGTTCCCACTGACACTTTACAACGTATTTGGCAGGAATTTACATATCAAATAGGTATTATACGTGTAACTAAAGGAAGTTATGACGAACACTTGCAAAAAAAGCTTCCGTACTTTCCCTTTGCATTTATGTATTACTTATTGTGTTTTTTATTTATGAAAATGTAGTATTTTGAAATCGCATGATTCATTTTGAATAACCCTGTATAATTTATATGTTGATGCTTATTCTCATCTAAAAAAAGTGTATACATATATTAATTCTATCCATTTCCCAAAATGCAAACGAATATTCCTTTCCGAAGTTGAAATTTAATTTGAACAGACTGAGGTGCTCGGTATCCCAAGAGTTTTAGGAGGAATTAATGCGGAGGAATTAATGCTGATGATAAACATTAATGCCGTGAGATTAGAAGGAATTAATGAAGATATTCTGGTATCAATTACAGATGACATTTTGTTAGACATTATAAACAACAGTAGTATCTAGCGCAATTTACTCTTGAAGTAATTATTTTGTAAATATATTTCGATATATGTTTCATTTTTTTTACTATTAGCATTAAGCTTTTTTAAATCGCCTCTAAAAATTTTTGTATGTAGTGAGATTATTTAGTTCTTAGTATTGTTTCTTTATTTGATGGTCCACTAAATTAATTAAAAATATTGTATTGAAAACTCTATAATATTTTATTCCGTTCTGGTTCTACATGAAGGTAAGTTGAGTGGCCGATCTGGTCGAAGCACCAGGGCCTTTTCAGTGGTTCAGTCAAGCCTTGGATATACCTTGTAAAATACTATGTTAAGAATTTGAATTTCAAAGTCATTTCGTTGAGGTAAGAGAAAACGAAAAGAGAATGTATTGGGTAAGTGAAATATTGTCTTGCAATCGGATTAAAAAATGAATCATCTTTAATCTTAGCTATCAAAGATTTAATAACAATTTTGGAAATCGTTTTCATTGGAACAAGTAAGCACACACCTATTATTAAATCTTGTATTCTGCTCCATACTTATTGTTTACTTAAAATGCAGTTAATTTTCTACCTTTGAAACATAAAATTATCATAAATATAATTTTCTAAGATAAATAATATTTTCGAGAAATAAGCATCTGAATGCTCAAAATGTGCAGATACTGTCTTCAACAGCAGCGACTGAAGTTAAAATGCCTTAATAACTAGCAGGAATCCCTTTTGGCCTAGTTGAAAAGAACAGCACCTCCCCGTCACGAGGAAGAAAACATCGTCCTGCTGAAAATGCTAAGGTAGTTGTAGTTAAAGAAAATAATAATAATAAAAAAAAAAAATATTTGGTGTTATCGCTTAGTCGTTGTAAATTAAATTAAATGTTTCATTTCTTTCTTTATTGCAATAAAAAAAGGGGTGAAAAATCAAAGCTTTGCCAAAACGAAATAATAACCGCTCTTTAATCCGGCGCGTTCTGGCCCACAAGCGTACCGGATTAGTGATAGTTTTCAATATACCTTTAATCGAGATACCGAAAAAATAAATCATTCTGGATAAAATTTAAGTGGTTAAAACATGCATTTAACGAGTTTACTATGGTTTACTATATTCTGAAATTGTGTGGATGATACAAATACCCAACAAAGTATTTCGTCATTCTGGAAACTTTATACAATTACATTCAAATAGCGAAATTAGTTTAATTGAATATCCTTGTATTGATTAAAAAAAAAAAAAAATTGCACAACAGAAAATTTTAAACAGAACAAAGACAAGTTGTGACGAACTGCTCTAGTCACTTCCTTACGCTTATTAGCTTTCGGCGTCGAGGTCATTTTACTTGTACCGTACATTGTATGCACAAAATGATAAATATTGAGCAAACTTGACATGCAACCTGCGGGAAAACAGAGAAATATAGTTCCGAAATGAAAATTGACAATTACATAAACAAGGGCGAAAGTTCGAGCAAGTTGTTAGTATTTGTCAAGAATTGCTGTCAGCGCCATATATCCATTAGTATGTCTTACTGTAAGTGCCGTTATATCACATGACTTGATATAAAAAATTAACGGCAAATGTAGAATAAGAGTCTTGTAAATATTTAATTTGCAAATATTTACACAATTGTTACACTGTATAGTTTTGATAACATCTTAAAGTACTCAAATATAGATTTACAAAAGATTTTTCTGTATGGCTTGCTCATGAACCCGTTCATTAATTACAAGAGTATTGTACCAAACAGCGCTAACTGTAGTAGTATTTGATGTGTAAAAAAAACTATTTCAGTACAAATGTTATGAAACCAGTAATATTTGTGCTGATTTTGAAAATTGATTTAAAACAGAATTAAAACCCATTAATAGAGCAATAACCATTTTTGAATAACTGTGATAAATAAAGATACTTTAAAAAATATTTCTTTTTGCTCCCTGAATACTAATTACTTCTACGAAAAGAAAAATCATTGACTCATTTCAAAAGTATTCTGTGTTAGATAATTTAAAGTTCTAAAAAAATACTTTATTCATAAGGGTCTTTCAAGGGCAATCAATGTTTTCTAAACTGTTTTAAGCCTTTCTGAACAATTCTTGATAAGAAAGTCGATTACGAATGAGGCATTCTTTCAATGTTTCTTTCAGAAAGGTAAATCCTTTTTAATAAAATTAACAGAATGGAATAAGTGTTCCAAATTCATAGTGCCCCCCCCCCCCCTAGAAAACTTCCATGCGATTATAATGTTTGATTAAAATAATACTCTTATTTAAAAAATAAATAGTTTTGATGTCAATAAAAATATGTTTGATGATAAAATTTAGAATTCTGCATATAAGACTTGTGTAAGTATATGAATTCATAAGTAAGTTGATAAATCATAACACTTCCGACTGTATGGAATTTAGACAATCGTCAGAATATTATTAAAAAAAATTAAGGAAGAAATTTAAATGAAAGAAAATTACAAAAATGAAATAGAACTGGTTTCGTTGCACACACGCTTGTGAATTCGTCTCAAATCCATTGCATCGTTCCATGCTTTTGAATAAAAGTAATTTTCTAGACATTGAAAAGAAGCATCGATATGAAAATTGATAGTTCTTCAGTAAGTATTTATATATTTGTAAGCATTTTCATAATTTAAAACAAACATATTGTTACTTAAAGGGCCAACATATGCACTACACAAAGTTCTATTTTTTTGTCTTCCATTTTATCAAAGAAAAAACATTACTATCTATTTTTAAAACTTATTTATCAAAGATAAAAATGACATTCGACCTGGAAATGAATTCCAGTCTGTATAAAAAATGGTACACGTGGCGGTAAGTAAAAAGAATTTGAAAGAATTATTGATATCGTTTCGATTTCATTTGGCAAATTTCTTGTTTCAAATACAAAATAATATCTTATATCAAAAATACATTTAAAAAATTTTAATGCATCACCGTTTGAAAAAAGTTATTTACAATAGTATATTAAAATACGCAAATTGACTTGGAAAAACATTTATTTATTTATATATATATATATATATATATATATATTTAGAAATGAATAGCGTATTAAAAAAAAATCAAGGATTGCAAAAAGTACAAAGAAAAAAATCTCTCTCGAAATTGATTGACTAAAATAAAACCCAAAATAATTTTTTTAAAAAAAAAATATCGTTGTTGCATAAGAGGGAGAAAAAGGTTACTATTATGAAAATATTTTTAACAATAAGGACAAGATAAAATCAGATAAGCCTTATTAACATACCTTTTAAAAGAAAACATTTCATTTATTAATAACGACCATCAACCAATCGAGTTATTCGGGTTCTCCTCGCTTGTCGAAAGTTTTTCTGGTTAATAGTACCCAAATCACTCACGTATTCAAACACAAAAGATAGAAATGTTAATTTTAATTCTTGTTCAATGATTTTTTTTAAAACTTATATATTAATTCTGATGTGCAGATAATCGCCAATCGAAGAAATTGTAACCGATTCTGCTTTTGCAACAACTATTGCAATACAATATTTTTTAATGAATGTGAGGAAATAGAATGATTTCAAAGTTACCTAACAGGATGTGCAAAATACTTGCGTGCGGCTGATTCATTTCATTCAAAAGCTACAATACTTGACTTCAAGCAGGAAAAGTAAGTAATAAATATGAAAAGAAAAAAAAAACGAACCTACTTTTATTTAAAAAAATGTTCCGTGTTTCTAACATTTAAGAAACAACTCAAAATTATGAATAAGATTGACAAAATTATTAGTTAATTATTTATACATTATCGATTTTCAATAATAAAATGTATCAAAAATTAGAATTATTCATATCATTGTTATTTGTTGTTCAAATAAGTAACTGTAACTATTGCTTTTCTTCAGATTATCATTGGGAAATGTTGCGAACACATGAACGGAAGACAAAATAAAATAAAAGAATATAAAAGAAGAATAAAAATATTTTTTTATAAATACGTTTAATGTACTATCTAACATAATAATTTCTTTTAAAACTATTAAAAATTAATTGCTAAAATAAAAAAGAAAATACAAGAGCCGATTGATAAATGATTTTAAATTTCTGTGAATCCATTAAAACTTTACACTAATCTGAAAATATCTTTCGTTTTCGTATCACTAAAAATATATTTATAAATAAATTTAAGAAATTTTCAGTTGTTAGAGCTTCCGTGAAGTATAAAATTTCCTACCATTTTAATTGCCAATCTGAACATGATTTGTTTTTTAATTTCATTATATGCTGTTGTGAACAGGGCTTCAAAAATATTCTGCTGGCTCTGGAAGGGAATTTGTAACAGACTTTATGTAGTTTTCAGGAAAATCTATGAACATTTAATTTGATCAATAGATATAGTTTTGGACCAACAGGCCTATTCCTCACAATGTTTTCTGTGCGTTATTTTTCAACTGATGCTTTTTTTTTTTTTAATTTCAAATAAAAGAGCTTCTTTCTTTCTTATTTGATATTCTGTATTTGTATCTAACTTTATAGAACTGAATATGTTTTAAGATATCTGATGGCTTTTGAACCTGCAATGATTAGCTTGATTAAAATGAGTTAGAATCGCGAGCGACAAAAGAGCTGTGGGTGACTGTCATCGTAATTTTGAACTTCGGTCAAATGATGAGGACGAAAGTTGAGAGGTTACCTCGTGCTTTTAACTTCCTCATCACGCCACATGAAGACACTGAGTCTTGAAAGATTTAATGTGCACTAGCTTCGCTACACGACGTATCTTTCGTAGCATCATGACTCAACCCACATCTCAACAACGGTATGCTGGAAAATAGCGTTTATTTTTGTACATTTCCGTTTCTTTTATAATGGAAGAGTTTTCTCCTACTTTTTAATTACAAAGTATACTATCAGATAATTAAAAGTAATCTTATGCAACATTTCTATATTTAATAGAATAAAGCATCCAGACGTTTTCTGATATAAAGTTTTTCTGCTGAGATTTTTTAATGTACACTAAATAAGAAAAAGAACTCTGATCCAGACATTTTGAGACCAATAATGTTAAAAATAGTATACGAAAGCCAATGTCTACATTTAGAGAGCATACTTAATAATACCTTCTATAGTTATTTTACAAAGCTCAGCATGGCTGAATCTTGTTTTTACGTTTCTTGTAGCCTGAACGTATGGCTGACACATCAGTGTGAAATAATTGCTGAAGTCCTCTGGGTAAGCACCAATTAGATTTTCATAACATTGAGAACACCTTTCAATATTACTAGAACTGGCTCATCAGTTTGAGAAATATTTTTCTGCTATTTCTTTATGTACCTCTATTTTCTTGTTATCATTGCACATATTTTGTTTTTTAAAATTTTTTCATTAAATGTGCGACCTCTTTTAGGAATATTGTTTCAGTTTCGCCTTTTGTAATAATGCATCTTATGAATCATGAAAAATTTCAGTGGTGCTCCTTCTCTTGATACTCTAACCACGTCCTTATTTTGCTCGATGGTTTATTCAACCCTGTTGTGAGCCTGGTGGCCGTGGTCACAAAGTGGGGGCCAGTGTTGTTTTTGTCGAGATGTGGGTTCGAGTCCTGATGTCTCTAAAGATCCACCGTGTAGCAGGGCTAATGAATGTTAAATTTCTAGAGTCCTCCATTGGTGAGGTGTGAAAGTTTAGAGAGGGAGGGGACAGCTCAGACGTAGTCCTTGATCAATACTCAACGTTACAGTCCGTCGCCAGTAGCCCTCATGTTTCTTCTAAGTGTGACGTTAATAAAGCAATCAGTCATTCAGCCTCGTTTTGACCCTTACCACTGTATTATTGCCTTTCCCTCAAAGGATTAATAAACGCCCTGCACAAAAATAGTTTACACACGGATGCACAGTCACCAGCTCCCACAAAAAATGAATCTTGAACTGTTGCAGAATAGTTGTTAAGTCAAAATCCATGAAATAGCATAGCGTGTCAGAAAAATAAAGTAAGTTTTTAAAGAAAGGATATGTATATTGCGCGTACAAGTTTATCAAAACATTTATTAGACAATTAAAATATTTTAAATCATTTTCTTGAAAAAATTTCATTCTTTTTGTATGAAGAAAAGAAAAAATTTCTTGACAAATATGTGATCGTATTACAAGGTACTCAGTGAAAAGGTTAATTCATTAATAACCAAAAGTACGAAGAATTTAAAGTACTGATATAAGTAAAACACATTTTTCTAAATAAAAAAATAATAAAAGCATTTTTAATTAGGCAAATATAATCACAGAATTATTTAGTTTATGCAATACTATTAGTTAAAATTAATGAGCAATAAAACTATTTGTGCATTTCTTTTTTAAATCCACCCCCTATTGTTTGTATATTTGATTCCAGCTTCTTGTAAAGTGAGCTTTATATCGTAATAAATGTATTAGTCAATTTTACAACAAAATTAAAAATGCTGATTATCCAACTTTTAACTTATTTAATTGAAATTTTTGATAAGAAACAGAAAAAAAAAAAGAAATAATTAAAATTCAAAAGCTTACCATTGTAAATCAGTATGTCAAGAGAACAAGTTACTAATAGCTTCCTTCTTATTGAATGCAACTTCTTATCATTCAGGGTTTTCTATTGTATTCCAAAGTCTTATCTTCAGTTGTACTGTTATCAGGAAGGGAAGTACATGCTAAAATTCTTGACGCATAAAGTGAAATCAAAGTAAGATAAGATGGAATAGAAAATACTTCGATCACCTAACACAGTTTTTTATGTTATCGCTACTTATAATACCACCGATAATGCACCATAGAGGAACTTCTGAAACTTAAAAATAGAAAAAAACTTTGAAAGTTTTAAAAATTTATCTATAGAGTAAACAAATTTAATCGAAATTGACCAAATTTAAACATAGAAAAAAGTGATATCATATTGTTGTGAACGCAATATTTAAATAAAATTTACTATAAAACAATTCTATAAATAGTACATAGCGATATATTAGTAAAGTTAATCGAGGCAATTTAATGGGGAAAATGTCTCAACCAATAAATCGAAAAATAACCTCAAGTATATATGTATATATCACAGAATCGTTTTCTTTGATTCATTTTGTTGTTAAAGTTGGTACTATTTTTGAACTTTAGAAACGTTTGTATTTTTTGAAGAATTGATGATATATTCCAAGAGATATTGATTATAAGCTCGTTTGATCGCCATGTTTTCTGAAGGAAGAACACTTTCTCTGTTGTGTTTGTACTTGTTTATATATGTGTACCGTCACGTCAAGTACAGGATTTATGTTGAATCTTTTCCAGCATAATTTCGCAGCTACATCTACAAATCTGATGGATGTAAAGTTTTACATTGCTTTAAAACTATTATTTAAAAAAAAACTATTTTTTAAATTACATAAGCCAAATTAAAAAGTAGTATTTAGAAAATTTTGAGTAACTCCCCGTCCTTGACTGCCTCACAATTGTCTTAAAATTCTGAATAATTTTATTCATTTTCAATTATTCCTTGATTCCTAATTGCATATGATTTAAAGTAAAACATCAATCGATAGGTAAATAAAACACTTAATTTTTGTATGTTTTACTTCAATCGAATACAAACATTTAGGAGAAATTTATTATAATTTAGAAAATTAAGTTCATTACTGGTGAATGCAAAGATCAAATACATACGCGAAAATACGATCTATTTTGAAAAGTGGTTATTGAAAATTAAGTAGAAAGCCAGTGACGTCACTTCTCCCGCTCAATACATACGTGAGCTTTCAATTTATAATACAACTTTTGTAAATATCGACATATGGTCTTATAAAGTTTTTATTAACGTCTTACAAGCAACACGAGAGCTATTAGTGGTGGAACTCGTAATTTTGATCCTCGGTCAAGTGACAGGGACGACACCTGAGTTGGCACCTCCTATTCCAAACTTCCACGTCAAGTAGATGACTTTGAGTCTCGCCAGATTTAACGAACATCAGCCCTGACTACATGCCAGGTCTTTGGTGGCATCAAGGCTGGAGCCCACTACTCAATGAAAACCGCGACCATGACCACTAGGCTACTGCGGCCTCTGTAAATAGCGAAGAAAGTTAAATAAAAGGCTTGTTTTTATAATAAATCTCTAAAACTTGTTCTAATTACTCAATGACACCCAGCATCGGGTAGAGGCATCCCAAGAAACATTCAATTGTATTCCTAACATAATTAGAGGTACCCTCGACTGGACTCGAGTACTTCAAACTTTTAATTTTATGAAACTTTAAAATATTAGAGAAACATTGCTTTGAATGAATTAAATGTAGAATGAAAGGGGCTTAGGACAGCCTTTTCTCTAATTGGAAGAAGATTGGAATGGAATACAGGAAGAATGAGGCTGATTTGAAAGTGTTTTTTGTTTTAAAAATTCAGATTTCTGATAGATTCCAGAGACTAGAAACCTGTCAATCGTAAATATCTGAACATTTATTAAAGGATGAATAGGATGAGCAATCGTTAACTGATAATTCTGAAGAAGCTGAAAATTATTGAGATAAATATATGGAAAAATGTCTTGAAATTGATAAGCGATTACAAAACACCATTCTCCAAATGAAAATGATGAAAATTTAAATTGTAGTGAGCTTTAGAAATTTAGTGGAGAGTCGAAAGATTTCCAGTCATTCTGAAGTCAATTTTAAAAAAAATCACAAGGATAAATCCATCGCTGATGAAGATAAGATAAGATATTTGCTTCTATCTGTATCACCCAGATCCAAGGCCGAACGATTAGTGCTAAATTTCCCGGCAACTGTGGCTTGTTATCCGAAAGCAATAGAGCAGTTCAAAGAGCGTTTTGGTCGAGTTGATCTGCAGGTGTAGATTTATGTGAAAGATATGTTAGGATTAATAATGAAAAATGCTGTCAAAGGAAGAGCGAAGGCAGATTTGGCACTTCTTTATGACGAATTAGAAGGGAAATTAAATTAGGGGAAGCAAAAAGCACGTATTGACAGAATACTCTTCCATTCAGAGAGAGAACGTCTGATGAAATTTTCTACGCAAAGAAGTCAGAGTGAAGAAATGGTGTAACACCACGGTTTGCATAAATTGGTTCGAAGCATAATTTCAAAACGATTCTCCCTCTGAAACTTTAGAAGAAATGATCTTGCTGCTGCCTCAGCCTTGATTTGAGAAAGCAATTTAGCAACTTAATTATTTATGAGAAGAATTATCTAAGTAACAAGTGCTTTACTACTGAGAAACGACATTAAGAGGTAGACAAAAAGTATTATCAAAGAAAGGTGCATGCTTTACTTGTTTCAAAAGAGCACGAGATTTTAAATACCAGTTGAATTGTTCTATATATCCTCATTTTGATTTTGTGTTCTGAATCAGAAAAAGGAAATGTTAAATCCGTGAGTCCTCTTTCTAATTGCAACCGCGTTTTTACAAACTCTTTAGGTTGTCCTGTATAATCAAGGTCAGGAGAAAAAGGTTCGAGACTTTTTTGACTAGTTAGTCAGCGAAAAATTAATAAATAAGTTTAGTATTGCCTTTTATAGAAATGAAATAATGACTCTCACGATGTTTGGATTGACGATGAAACAAAACAATTTAAAGTTTTTCCCTTCGAAGTAAGCGATTTGAAGGAAATTTACCTTTGATGTTCTTTCAGAGAAAAAGGATATGCGAATTATTCTAAAAAGAAATAAGATACATTTTACTTATTCTTTCTGGGAAGCAGCTGGTTTCGAAACTACTGCTACTGGATATGTGGAAATTCACTTTGAGACAGTGAACTGCTTCCCAGTAATGTAAAAGAATTTCTAAACTAGCTTAAAGATGTTCCTGCACTAAAAATGTTACTTTACCTCTTTACATGATAATTAGTGACTCTTCTGAATTACAGGTTTTTGTAGATGCATCCAATGGGTGATATGCTACGTGTGTCTTTAAAAGACAAGTAGTTGATTATAAAATAAAGGTAGCACTCGAAAAATGTAGGGTGGCGCCTCTAAAAATTTAACATTCTCTCAAAAATTTAACATTCAGCTTTTAGAGTTTAGGACTTATAATATGGGCTTTAGCAAGTTAATTCCTTATTGATAGTCATTGACTTTCCAGATTTGAAGTGGTCGCGATTGTCTAGGGGGTCATGATAGTGGACAGTTATCGTCAAGTCGTAGGTTCAAGCCTCGTATGCCACTACACCTGCCGAGTAGCCGAAACTTATGCATGTTAAATCTGTCGTAGCTAAAAGTCCTCCCGTTGGCGTGGTGTGCAAATTAGGAGAAGGGGCGAGTTCAGGTGTCGTCCTCGTTACTTGACCGAGGCTCCAAATTACGAGATCCTTCACCAATAATCTCTCATGTTGCTTCTAGTGCGACGCTAACAAAACCAACCAAAATTCCAGATTTGAAGGTCATATTTCGATCTGATTCTACTTACAGCCCTCTGGTAGATAAAAGAACATGGTAACTGGTCAATTTTTGTGAATTACAGAGATAAAGAAATTCGACTTTTGAATCTGGGAAAATGCTTACTTCTAAATGGTGGGAGATACCTATTTGATTAAAAGAATATCTCGAAAAAATTGGCCAATAATTGAAATTGAAAGTCAGCCTAGCGAAATAGACACCGAGAGGAAAAAGATTAAAATTGTGAATATTGATTTGGCTAAAGACGCAACTATTGGGTGACTGATTATTAAATCAAATTATGACAAAATGATTAAAGCGATAACTTAGGTATAAGGATTCATAAATAATTGTCGAAATTATTCTCTAATAAGTATACAGATCTTTAACTTTCTTTGGCTATAATTGAAAATTTTGAAAAATATTTTAATCAAAGATTTTGTTTAACTGGAGTTAATCATTAAAAATTGGTACAGTCATAGATAATGGTAATATCATAAGAGTGAAAACCAGAATAACTGAACGAGATTAAGCATATTTCTATTTCCTATGGAAATGATGTTGCCAGAACAGTGTCAACTTATTAGATTGTTGATTGATTATGTACATAGAAAAATATGTCATGCTGGGAATCAAATGATACAGCAATCAAAGAAAGGTTTTGGATAATTAGTGCAAGGCTTGGCAATGTATTTATTTCGAGTTTATAGAAATCTGCGATTTCTCTTACTCGGTATGAGTAATATAACATGAAAAGGAAAAGTCACAAAAAAGTCACCTAAGGCGACAGTCGAGTTCTGGCATGGACGAGAGGAAGGATGAAGGGAAGATGGATTGTGGAAGAGAGGTTTCAGTCCTCGGAGTTGAGGCAGGTAGACATCGTCTAGGAGCTTGATAGTTGAGCAGGTGAATCCTGCTTCCTGATTGGTTGATCCTCGGATTCTAATTGGAGGAAATCAGTGGATGAGAAGTTAAGATTGAAGACATTTTTATTTTTCCAGGCTGACTGTGGAAAATTCAATTTTTAAAGAAAGATAATTAAAGAGTGAGTCGCTTCAAAACGTTGGTTTTAACTTGGATGCATTAAAAAAATATTTATATTTTCCGGTATGAGTTTGAAATTGAGCTTGGCTGTTGATAGTAGGATTGTTATGGCTTGAAATGTCATTGTGGGTGCGACTTCTTCGAAAGAGGTTGGATGTGCTTTTTCTTGATGAAAGTTTGTCTTGGTTTTTGAATTCTGACTTCTAAGAAAGAGGTATCAGAATGACTCTTTTCTCCTTTCTCAAGCGCTGCGTAAGGAGAAGGCGTTTTTTAATTTAATTTATTTATTCATTTGGATTTTGGAAAATCAACCAATTTCAATTTTATAATATTTCGAACGTCTGAAGGCGACTCAAGCTGAGTCACTCTACATATATAATAAAGGATTTATATGACTATTATGCCACAATGAATGACATTATGAAGAATTCTGATATAAGTAAATACTTTCAAAGCCCTAAAAGTGACCAGGAGCCCATAATAAGGGCGGGAAATAAAAAAAATAGCTTAATTTACAGTATTTTTGGAAAACAAACAAAAGTCCTCTCCCATTCCCAAAACAAATCCACAACTTCTACATTTAGAGATAAAAGGAAAGATTTCCAGACATGAAAATGTTTCAAATATGTCATTTACTCGGAACGGCAAAATAAAATTTAATACAACTGATACTGTAGGAGCAGCACAAATCCTCGCAATAGAACAGATTTTAAACTTACCGTAAAAGCAAGTATCGTTTAGGAAGGATGGACATCTCGTTTTCTAATTTACGAAATACCAACTAGTGTACCACTGATAGATTTGTCAATAGAACTATAAAATACAATACGCTTTATGAAAAGCGGAAGTAATCGGGAGGTCTCCCCGGTACTTATCACTATCTTTGGCACTGTTATACCGAAAATATTAAACTCTGGTTTATTAATCACCGCATCCAAATTTTCATTGACAAACCAAGACAATGCAATAGAGGCTTCAGTTTCTACCACACCTCTTGATTCTGTGAAAAACCTATCATCTATGTAAGTTGCAGTATAGCGTACACTGGCTCTTGCATCACATCTGTAATATGCCGCAATTGCAAACGAGACCATCCAACTAATTCCCCTCTATGTCCAGCATTTCTTAAAGAAAAATAGATCATGCAATATAAATACACACATTATTTAACTTTAGGACAGGCAAGACGAAAATTTCAAGAAAAAACTTTAGATAACTATTCTACAACTTTAAAAGCAAATCCAACAGGTCCAAATATGCAAGAATTAGAAAAAATTGGAAAATATCGTAACAACTTTTCAGACCGCATTAGAAAAACAAACAATAGTGATTATGGAAACGTACAAAAAATTAATGAGACAATGCTTGTACACTTTTGCAATGTTTTGGAAACAGAGGGGAAAATCTGCTTCCCCTAGTCGGAAAAAAAGCTACCAGCAAAATGCTTCAAAACTTTTGTGTCTCCATACCCGGTGCATCTAATACCATAAAGAATACTCCTAACGAGATTGATATAGGATGACATATTTTTATAAGCGTTTCTTAAATTTGATTTCATATGTGGACAAATTTCCCACGATTGAAAAAAAAAATTCTTTTTTCTCTACCTCCAGGGGAGGATAGAATTTTAAATTTAACATTTCCTTTTTTCATTCATTTATTCTTCTTCTACAATGGAATGGTAGAAGCGTTAAAAACAAATTAATTTGGTTCCATGTTCTCCCTTCATCAAAACAGACGTTTGGATCTTTCAGGAAATATTTTTGAAACATGACGATAAATTTCACCTTCCCAGAAAAACAATTTTCAAACAAGACAGGCCAGGAGGAGGACTGCTAATAATAGTGCCAACAAACATTTCTGTTTATCAATAGTGACAAACGCCTGACATAAAAATGCTAATCCTTCAAATATATATTAACAATATATCTTTTCATATAATAAATTTATATACTCCACGAGGGCTTAATATTTCATTCATACAACCCTACTTGGAATCCTTAAAAGATCCAATCTTGATTTTTGGAGTCCTTAACCTCCATCACCCGAAGTAGGGTTCGAAACATATTTCGCCTAAAAGTAGCGATTTTCTGAAATGGTTAACTGACTTTAATTTTATACTTCTCAACACAACTACCTAAACCCACAGAAGTAATATAAGCGCAGCTTCTTTAATTGATTTCACCCTCTGCACAGCAAACGTATTCAAAATCTTATGTGTTCGAATGCTCTTACGAGAATAATCATTATCCCATAATTATGGAATTATCTTTACAACGTCAGAATAAACGAATCTTTCAGAAAACATACTTGCATTTAAAAATAAACAAGTACAAACATCATTAGAAAATCCAGAAAAAAAAAATAGATAACCTGACTGAAACAATCTCAGAAATAATCCGAAATAACACCAAGGAAATCAGATTAATCAATAGATCATAGCCTCCATAAAGGAACAGCATCTGCAATAATTTATACAAGCTCAAAAAATTTTTCCGCAAAAAGGCTATAAACAACATTTCTCCACGATTGTGGAATAAATATAAGCAATATTCGAGCAAACTGAGATTCCATACTAAACAAGAGAAAGCAAAGTACTGAGATGAATTGTGTAATAAAATGTCTAATCCTAAAATCTTCTATGGTCTTCTAAAAAAAATCAAGAATGAAGAATCAACGATAAACCTTCTCTAGTATAATAATAAATATGTAACTCAACCTCAAAAGCAAGTGAATCTTTTTGCAAACTATTTTGCATCAAATAGCAGTTCTCACAAACCACTACCCCTGGATTGATTTTCTCAATAAAGAAAACGAACTTCTAAATAAACCTCTCCATATTTCTGAATTAAACAGAGCCACAAAGTATGCTAAAAATACTACCCCAGGAGCAGAGCAGATTAACGCAACTTTACTAAAGAACTTGAGCAACAACCAACGCATTGTTGTTCTAAACTATTTTCAGCATTTATTTCAGAATTCCATAGTACATCAGTCATGGAAACATGCAATTATTTTTCCAATTTCGAAATCGGGCAAGTACAAATCTAAAATTTCATCCTACAGACTAATATCTTTAACTTCGGTATTTTCTAAAACCTTTGAAAGAATCTTGACTGGACGCATATCTCACTTTCTGACAATAGATCGAAAACTTCACACTCATCATTACGGATTTATACCATTTAGAGACATCATTACGGATTTGTACCATTTAGAGACATCGTTACGGATTTGTACCAGCCACATGCCTAATTCATAAGGCTATTGCACATGCTAAACGAGAAAAAAGTTTTTTTGTGGGAGTTAGCTTGGATATAAAGGAAGCTTATGATTCAGTTTACATAGATGGTCTCTTATACAAATGTCTTCAAATTGGAATTATTGGGAAAACAGTTCTATGGATTTACAAACTTCTAACTTTACGATATCAATAGATTCGTTAGAAGGACAGCTTATCATCGCAAAAATCTGTTTTAAAAGGAGTCCCCCAAGGCAGCGTTCTTTCACCAGGATTATTTACTATTTATAGTGCATGATATCTTCGAAACTCTGAAAAGGGGAGTGCTTAATTTATGCAGATGATATCTTTATTTATTGTTCTCATCGGTCCCTGGATATAATCGGAAGAAAATTGCAAACCACCTTAGAAAGTTTAACTTAATGGTACAACTATTGGAGACTGTCCCTAAGTCCCGATAAAAGTACACTAGAAGAATTACCTAATACAAGAATAAAAATGTTTCCCTATATTATGTTAGCAGGATTCCCTCTCACTTGGCAAAATTCCGTTAAATATCTCGGAGTATATTTTTCCAAGTAGAATTAAAAATACTACAACAATGAAACAAATGAAAAACAAGGCTTTGAAAAAAATCAATGGCCTTAAGGGAATAGCATATAAGTACTACGGTCCAAGAGCAAAATGCTTGATCAAATTAACCAACAATAGTATTTGCAGCTCCTTTTACTGCACATGTCATATTATAAGCAAATGGTCAGAAAATCAATTCAAACCTGTTTATATCATTCAAACCACAGCACTCAGAATCGCTTTGGGATTACCACATTGGACTCTAAAAGCTGTACTTTTACAAAAAGCTTATCAGGAAATACTCTCAGAGAAAAGAAGGTTAGCGAATAAATTTTTTAGCGCCTAAATTTCGAATGAGGAGTTTTCTCCACTGCATCTCAATAGTCCTAGTATTATAGATTTAAAAGTTCTGGAAGAACCCAAAAATAATATCTCTAATATTTTTTATACATCGAATATTAATGGGTAGCAAATAATATCTATCCCTGGAATACTGTATTTCACAGAACTTCCTTGTGAAATTTACACCAATGAACTTGAATTTCAGAACAAAAACCTTCCTATTTTTGTTATTAGAGGATTATTCGATGAAACAGTGAGCAATAACTACCGGGATTATTTCATATTAGCTACGGATGCTTCAAAAAACCGTAACATGATTTCTATTGCAGGCATAACGAAAAATTCCTCCTTTGCTTACAATTTAAATCCCACTAACATAATTTTTACAGCAGAAGCTCTGGCCATATGCCAAGCTTTAGATGATCTCACGAAATTAAACAAAAATTATTAATTTTATCAGATAGTCACTCTGTTCTATAGCTGCTCTAAAAATTATAATATAAAATCTTCAAAAGTTATTCACAGATTAGCCAGCAAAATTTTCCTCCTGTCGCAATTTTAAACTCAAATGGTACTTCCATGGACTCCGGGACACACGAAATTTTTTTAGAATGATTAGGTGGACCATCTAGTAAAATCAGTTACGGAGTCCAACATTCACATCGACTGGATTGCTCCAGAGGATATCCATAGTAACATCTACAGAAAAAGAATGACTAAAACCAATGAAATTTTTTATTAAAGTAAATATTTCATAGATTTGGGAAATATTCCAAAAATAGACAAAATATCCAAGTGGACAAGAAGCAGAAGAGAGGAAATTCTCATCACTCGAACCATCAGCAAAATAATAACTCCTGGGCTTTTACACAAGTTCCATCTACAGGATAATGCAACATGTATAGCACATGTAACCATATCAATGATTTGGAACATATCCTCTTAAATTGTAATAAATATACCTCTCAAAGAAATCACCTCTGGAATACACTCAAAATAAACCCACAACACAATAATACCTTCAAGAAACTTTTGGAAACAATAGTAGCTACTGATGCTTAATAGCTACGGATGCGAAATCAAGTTCTCAGAATATTCCTGCAGAAATTAAAGTACTTTGACATTTACTGAATGAAATGCATCTATTAAACGGGATTATAGCCTTTGTTGCTCTCTATCCCTCAAAAATCAATCAATCAATGTCGTTGTGAAATGAAGATGCTAAATTTGCGATTCGGGTGGGGATGGGATATATTTGAAGTTAAATACGAAATTTGACGAAAATAGGTGCATCTGCAATATAGCGTAATATTTTATTTTGTTCAATCTGAAAAATGTTAAGATTTGTTTTTGTGTAAATCCCCCAAATTTGGCTTGCATAAGTACTCAGGAGTATTTTTGAGCTGGAAAAATCAGATTTGTATTTTTTTTCTTCTTGATTGACAAAATGTGCGGTCGGTAGGTGAGCTTTTTATCAATGAGGACGCCGAGATATTTAACTTGATTGCACTAATTGATTCTTTTGTTGAAAATGCGAATTTTTTCGAGTTTGTTACTAAAATTTCCTTTTTTAAAGATTATTGCTCGAGATTTGTCTGTGTTAATGGCGATTCTCTATTTTATAAACTAGAATTGAAGGATGAGGAGGTAGATTTGGACGCGTTAGTGAACATTAACGGGATGGTTTCCTTCGGAGATGATGTCGGAATCATCGGCGAATGTATATATGTCGATATTTTCATACTGAGAAATATCAGAAGTGAATAAATTAAATAATTTTGGGCTTAAAATACTTCCTTGTGGAGTTCTGGCTTGGATTTTTCCTATTTTTGATAGTTTTTTGTTGAAACCGACTTGGAAGATTCTATCGGAGAGGAAATCTTGAATAATATTCATGAGATAGGTAGGGAACTGGAATTGAATTAATACGAAGCCGTCATGCCGCATTCCGTCAAAAGCTTTTTGCTCGTCGAGAAAAACGCCACTGTGACCATTTTTTCATTGAAACCTTTCGTTATTAAGTTTGCTACGAAGCAATTGATGACAGGTGGATTGTATTCACTTAAAAGCCAAGTCGTAGTGGAGGTTTGATGTTATTTGTTCTGACAAAATGTTAGATTCTATTTAGTGGTATTTTTTTCAAAAAATTTAGCTATTGTGCTGAGGAAGCTGATAGATCTGTAATTATCAGGATATTTTTTATTATTTTTTTTCAGGTTTGGGGAAGAGAACAATAATTGCATATTTCCATGCTTTTGGGAAATGATTAAAATTAAACATTTATTGTAAATTTTAGTTATGCGAGTGATGGCTTTCAAGGGTAAGGATTTAAGCGCAATATATATTTAATTTGATCATGACCTGGTGATTTTTCATTGTTTACTTTTTCAATTATGTCCATAACATCTTGAGGGGAGGGGAGTTTAGGGATAGCTGGTGAATTTTGATTATTTTGGAATCCAATAATGTTTCGTTCTACTTTTTTCAATAAAATCGTCCTCGTAAAAATCAGCATTCTCCTGGAAAGAATTCTCCAGTGAATCTGCAAAGAGACCTGCTTTAGCCTGAGAATCGAACACGAGATCGCCTGGACCAATAAGTGGGAGGGGGGAGATGGAAAAAAAGGTATTTTTTGTGGTTTCAACCAGTTTGTAGAGAGAAAGGTCTTCTGTATTAGCCGTTTGTAGGCGGGCTTCCCAGGCTTCCTTTTTAACTTGGTAAACCTACCTTTTGATTTCTCGCTATAATCTGTTTATTTTATTTTTAATGAGGAGGGTGATAACCTGTATTTTGCCATATTTTTCGTAGTCTGTTTTTTTGTCTAATTTTGAGTCTAGTGGGGAAGGGAATATTAAAATGTGGGTGTTCTATAATTTTTGCCTTACTGGATTGATTAATAGTAGTTTGAATGCTGAGTGCAAAATTATCAACTGCTTTGTCGAGTTTGTTTAAATCGTTTATAGGCGGGTTACCACATAAAGTGTAAGAGAGATTTTGGTTGAATTTTGGCCTATTTGTTAGGAGAATTTGGTTTTGAGGTAGAGGGGGGGGGGTAATGTTATCCAAGCCCACGAGAAAGTAGACTGGATTGTGATCACTGCAGAGATCTTTGGAAGTTGAGACTGAAATGTTTTGAATTCCTTTTGCTAGGCCAAGGTCTATTATTGCTGGATGGTAATGCTGATTAACAGGATAATATGCGGGTTTGGTGGGTGCAACAATGTCTATACCATAATTTTGATTGAAACTGAGAAGGGTGTTTCCTGCTGGGTTATTTCATGAAGTGGGGCTCCAGGATTGGTGTCGGGCATTTAGGTTGCCAATAATAAATCAATGTTGTTTCTAAAAATATTGATGAGTTCATGAACAAATTTGTTTTTTTTTCTGGGGGTCTATAGGCTGAGCATATGATAACGGGAATACCGTCTTCCTTTTCCAGGTTGATAACGGTTGTCTCCAATGTTGTGGTGGGGGTACTCAGGCAATGATGTGCTATTCCATTTTTTTACAACAATTGCAGTACCTCCTCCTCAATGTGAAGTTCGGTCGGTGCGATAGGTGGTATAGTTCTCAAAATGTAGAAAATTTGCAGGTTGCAGAAAGGTTTCTTGAATGACGATGATATCTGGGCTGCTGTCAGTAATAAATTATAGAAATTCTGGCAGGTTGCTGAGGATGGGATTAGAGTTCCAAGTAACTGTTTTGAGAGGCGCGTTGGATAAATTTTTTTTAAGCATTAAATTCTGAGGTCTTCATCTGCTATTTTGAGAATGGTTCTTTTTTTTTTTTTTTTTTGGTATTTGGATAAATTAGAGGCAACAATTGCAATAACTTGGCCAAAGAACTCAAAGATTTCTTTAACCTGTGGATTGCGAAGGTTTTCTAGAGTATCTGTTAGAAAGGAGGAAGGTTCCTTTTGTGAGATGGTAGGTAGTTGGACTTCAGCCGGTGTTTCATGAGGTTATCCCGGAGTAGCCTGTCCTGGGAGTGGTGGAAAATCTTTTTGTAGGTTTTGCTGTATGTTAGTTTCCTGGGTTTGTTGTTTCCTTTTTTAAAGTTCTTGTAGTTTCTTTTTCCCCCTCCCATGCATTAAGCTCTCAGAAGGAAACTCCTGAGGTGTACTTCTCTTTGTGTTGAAGTCTTCTTTTTGGAAAGTGCTTAAGTCTCTTCTACATATGTAGGTCTGATGATGGTGTTTCGAGAGTCGTTTTGAAACAAGTCGAGATAAACTTTTAATAAAACAATAAGTTCTTTATTTTTTATGTAGAGCAGATCGATATGTGGCTCACACTATATCACTAATGAGAAGAGGAAATATTCTTAAGTTTTCTTCAAATGAATAAATGTTTATTCCGATAGTGTCCATTTTCGAAAAATTTTTCACCTCGTGTTGGAAAGGACATTCCATCAAAGTTCAACTTAATTAGTTGGGTGGCATAACTTTATATCTTGTTGACATTGTTGGTGGCGGGGTAAAGAGCTGTTAAAACAGACCACTTGAAACATTGAGAGTCATTTTAATTGATGACATTGATGATTGTCTTTGTTTCAGCAATCTGCTTCGGTAGCTGAATGAATGATAATAAACCTCTGAATAGAGAATAATGACTAGTGCGGATATCCAGTCTTTATTTCTTCGAAGTCCTGACTTTCCTTCACAATTTTCTCTGATATAATATTATAAAGGCTGGCGAGTCTCGTTTCTAGAAATACTTCATTATTAAGGGTTTTGAATTCATTTTTCTTTATTTTTTTTCCTGTATCAGTCTCTTTCGAGTAAATGCAATGAAGCCATTTACCCTTTTTCGAGGATTTGCAAATTTCGAGTTCATTGGGGAAAATAATTATTGTCTCTTCTTTTTTTTAAGAGAAGAAAATCTTTTATCCCCAATGAACTATGATTATTGGGAAGATCAAAAGTTTTATACGCTTTTTGAAAAGCACTCTTGCTCTCTTTTGGCGGCAAAGAGATTTCTTTTTCAGGAACAGCAGTAGAATTTTCTGGAACAGAAATAGAATTTTCAAGAACAGTAGCTGGATTTTCAGCAGATGTGGACAGATGTGACTTTTTCTTTCTACTTGAAGTCGTCAAATTCACTCTCTTTCTCTTCCTCACTTCTTTCTCCAACTTTCTTTCGCAGTTTCCAGTGATTAAATAGGGCAATAAATTGTCTTTACGGATGAACGAGGTATCTCAAAACTAGCGTACAATTTTCTCTGTTGAATGCACAGAATCTCTGTGTCTTTTTGAATCACTTAGCTGAATGAATTTTTTACCACAGTCTGAGCATTGATGCGAATGCTTTTTTCATGAACTTGTAAAATATGGTGTTTTAAATTAGAGTTTGTTTTGAAGCATTTACACAAATATTACAAGAAGACATAATGAAGTCGTTGAGCTTCTACAACATTGCTATACACTACTAAATCAGCAAATAAATTTTGTGTTCTGCTTCCTTGTAGTGATCATGCGCAGTAAATATATTCGATACAACAGATTGGATAGGATATCTGAAATATGTTAGCAACTACGTCAGACTCCCACTGCATTGGATTTGATATTTCAAACAGGTTAGTAACTACGTCAGATTCCTCCCCCACCGCTTATCAGCAAACAAACTTCTCCTGTCCTTGTAATGAATCAAGACATGAAAAAGCAGGATAAAATAATTCGAGATAAAAACCAACATTTTTAAAAACAACGTTTTTATATGGTGGCAAAGTTTTTAAGAAAATATTGAAATATTAGTTAAAACTTGTCACAAATGTCTAAATATTGCATTGTTAGGCGAGTAAGAACGATTCCCAAAGTTTCAGAGCTCTAGCTTAATGGGAAGTTGGTTAAATTAATGTTCGAAAATTTGATGGCACACTGATACACACATACGAACACACACACCAAGTGAAATTCATAAAAATGTTCTAAACGTGATATGATCACCGACAGCGAAAGTATTTTAAGACTTTTCCTTTTACTATTACACAATATATATAATTGACTGACTCGTAGTATAAATAGCAACATTATTGACAAAAATTATTTAGTTCAATTATGGATTCTTTGAAATTAGTTCATTCATTTACTTAGTTCATTTATCTTGGCTGGGCCAACTGGTAAAAGTCAGTTCGTTAAGAAATTAATCGTAAATAAAATGATAAAACCTTTTCCTTAAAAAATTGTTTGATGTTAAGGTGTTTACCGAAATTTATATGAAGAAATACGAAATGTTCACCTTCATGAAGATATGACATCTAATTTGCATCAGTATTCGGATACGTTAATTGATATAGACGATCTCATGGGCGAGTCAGGAAATAACCTTCAATTAACTGAATTATTTGTAAAATTTTCCCATCACAGGAATTTCAAGCATAATCTTTGTGGTACAGAACATTTTTCATAAAGGGAAAGAAATTAGAAAAATTTCCTTAACTCTTTCGCTACCGGAGGGAGAAAAAAGAAGTGCTTCTCTGGGGCTGCAGTTTCTTACCGCGGAGTGTTATGCTGTGCCCAGACGTTTTTAGATATTAAGCCTAATTCGTGAAAAAATTTCTCTAAAATCGGCTATTTATTAAAATATTTTGGTATTTACATATATTATTTAAAATGCATTAAACTTAATACATACAAAAGAAAAAAAGATTTAATCGATAATTGAATGTTTTATACATAAAAAATCATACTTTTAAGAAAATACAAAATATATTTACATATGTTACATAAATTTCATGGTGTAATAATGTACCATTATATGGAATATATAGATATAAAAGATAAATCTTATTTTGCTGTATGGTAACACATCGATCAATAACTTCCGAGTCTAACATTGAAAACAACATTTTTTTGCAAAATTTTTTTTTATTCATCAACATAACACCTTTTGTTAATCACCTTTTAGGGTGTACAATCGTTCCAACGCTTTTCCAAATCTTTTTTTTTTTTTTTTTTTTCCAAAAAAAAATTTTTTTTTTTCGCAAGAAATCTTTTTTGTTGCGAGTAAATAGCGATAAACAGCTTTCTGAATCATCGACTCGTTGCTGTTTTTGTTCCATCGAAAGCAATCGCGGCACCCACTTGGAAAAAACCTTTTTCACTTCACTTCAAAAAACCTTTTTCAGTAAATACACTTCCATATGATATCTGTGTCATCTCAGCAATCTCACGGAGCTTCACTTTACGATCTTTCATTGTAATTTTTGTCACTTCACTCACATTTTCCGGTGTAACGGCTTTCACAGGTCTACCCGAGCGTTCCGCGTCATTTGTGTCGGTACGACCACGTTTAAACTCGGCAAACCACCGACAAATCGTTGCTTTTGATGGACAAGAGTACGGGTAACATTTTTCAATCCATTGTTTCGCTTGCACGGTGTTTTTACCCATTAAAAAACAATGTTTTATCAGAACACGAAACTCGGTTTTTTCCATTTTTTAAACAAACTACAAAACGACTTTACTCCAACCTCGATAACTCAGCTGTTTCTGGTCCGATCGACTTAAAATTTTGACACGTTTCAAGCAAAGGTTAGTACTCTAGAAAGACCTGGTTACTGGTTTACTACGAGCGCCATCTCTGGGTTAGTCTCGGGAGTTATTGATTGATGTGTTATATTTATATAAAAAAAAATCAATGCGTACAACGTCACATGTCTTACACACATATTTTGATGCTTCACGCAAGATTTTGAGTAAAGGGCACATCTTAGTCCTTTTTTTTTACTTTAATGTCTATGTTCAGATTTGAATTATTTTCGCTAACATTACTGTCGGATTCATTCATTAGTTCGAAAATCTCAGGATCAGATAAATACTTTCTTTTCGTCATGACTGTCGCTACAAATAAAAACTGACCGAATGAAACGAACAGCTGAGAACATCTGCTACCAAAAGCCCTAACCCCCATAAATTCGAACTTCTAAGAAGCAAGCGAGAAAGAAAAAGTAAACCGAAAGCTAGTGCACCCTTTAAATCATGTCAGTATATTTAAAGAGCCACGCCGCAACACGTGCTTTTAACAATTACTTTCCTCCCCTTGTAGTCAGAAGTGAAATCCAAGCCCATATCACCAAGGTCAACACTCCAAATAACCTATCTATATAGATTTCGCGGTATTGTAACGCCATATAGTAACATTGAAAAAATCAAATAAAACATTCTCATCGAGTGTATCTCTATTGATACGCTGGGCCGTAGAAGACACTGAAGGAGCGTATCGCCCGTGATACGCTGGGCACAGGAGAGTCAACACGAGCGTATCGCCTGTGATACGTTTGGAGAGAACGGGTTAAGCGCTCCTTATCTTGTATTATTTAAGAATCGAAAAGATCAATCCCAAATTACAAATTTAGGTCGCCAATTATATCCACGTAAAGTGAAATTTTTTTAAGAATGTTACGCAGATGCCACATCAAAGCCATATGGTATTTACTTATTGATTTAAAGCCTAAAACTGATGAATCTTTGTGCTTGAACACAGGTATGTTTCCTGGAGATGTTTTTTATGTATATCAACCTCGATAACCCATTATTTTGAAACAAATAGATTCGAATTGTTCATTGAATACTTATTAGTTTACAAGATGTCAGTGTGTTCAGAAAAACTTTAGAATTCTTAAAATTAATTTCTAAAACAAAAAAAACTTAAAAATCTATTTTGAAAAAGTATTCAAAGAAAAAAAAATAAAAGCTTTGTGCGAGTGTGCGCTGAATGTTTTATGTGGTAACATATCACTGAAAAAAATCACTTATCTCCATATAAAGAAAGGTTAAGAAAACTTTCAAGCAAAAAAAAAAAAAAAAAAAACCCTCTTTGCAAGAAAAAGAATATTTTAAATCAAAAAGGGGAAGGGTTTCTATCTATTTTATTACTTGCAGCTATTTCCATCATGAATTCCTTAATTCAAAATGGGGGGGAATTTAGCAAAAAAATTTATACTAGTACCTGAAGAAATAGTTCAAGTAGCGGAACACTTATCGGAACTTATCAACGTATGAAAAATATTCTCCACAGCAAGGATTTAACGGGAAAAGATAAAGCAATACTCTATTTACAAGTTTTACAAAAATATACGCATTTTTCTAATGAAAATCTATAAGAGTCCGAGAATCCAAATAAATTCCTGCTGAAACATCAGTATCAGAAAATAAAGAAATGGAATCATTAGAAGAAAATTTAAACAAGTCGGCAGTGAAGATGGAAAAAAAAAGCGTTTGAAGATGAAATTTTGAGAATTATTTCAACTTGATATAAAGTAAAAGCAAAAAATATGTTCCAATTTTCAAAGCGTCAAGAATCTTTCAATTGGAATTCTGACTGTGAAATTATTTACAAAAATATTGTTACTACAGGAAGTAAAATTACATAACTCTTGAATGACTTTCTAATGAAACAAAAACAGGCACCTAAAGGAAGATATGTATTTTAAAGAGCTTTGGTTGATGTAAATTTTTCGAAATATCTAGATGTAAATAAAAAATTTTTTTAAATCAAAATAACAAAATTATCAAAAAGTCAGTAATGTATGCTCGCAGAAATGCATGGTTGAAACTTTGAAATAAATGTTACTCTTTTGATAAATAAAATTGTCTTAATTGTCTCTTTATAATTTAAACATTTTTCTTTTTCAAGCGAAAACATAAAAAAAATGTATATTAATTTTTTGAATAAAAGATTTCTTCCATGTTAGAAAAAATATTAATTTTTTGAGAAAATGATTTCTTCCAAGTTAGAAAAAAAAAAAATATTTTGAACATAGAAAAAAAAAAAAAAAAAAAAAAAAAAAAAAAGACACAAATATTTTATTTTATTTTCGAAACACAAATCTTACTCCATATCGCTTCTTTACAAATTGATACATTTTAAAAATCATTTATATACAATTAATTTAAAATATAATACATAGAATAATAGCCTTGTGACTGCGCTCGAGTAAAAAGTAAATACAGTATTGTCCACAAACATTTGATGTCGGTGATTGATACACTTTAGAATTCCATAGTACATCTGAATAGGTAGCTGTATTAATGTTATAAAATACAGAAGGTTTTCCATACGAGTCATAAAATTCTAATTCTCTTTTATCACTCACAAATAATTCTAACCAGTGTTGTAAACAGTCCTTATTGTGCGTAATCCGAGAAATAGTTCTTAGTTGATGTTTTCTTATTTATTCACACACATACATATAACTGGACAAAGGACACATATAACATTTACGAAATTAACATATGTAGAAATAATAATGATTTGCCGCTAACAACGAGCGAGCTGTGCCTATTTGCACAAGTTATAAAGAACACTTAAGAGGAATAAAAGCACATACTCAAACTTAATTTATTAAACTGACTTCCTTATTCTTACGAAAAAGGTACATGCAACGCCATCTATAGGCGGTAATAATTAAAACTTTTAGAATACAATAAGAAAAATAATTATAAACATAAGAGATAGATGAACAAGTATGTTCCAGGTTGAGATGAGTCACCAGAATTTACACATGTTTTCTTGCAGAAGAGGAAGCGTATCTCTAGAATAAACACCTTGGAAATAGGGAGATGTAATCTTTTCTTGAGATAAGACTCGGAACAATTTCTTCCCCATTGCCCACCCATTCTTCAATTTCCGAAATCATACAAAATATTTCTCGATTGGATAATTTCAATTAAATTTTCAAACTCGGTGTAAACGATGACACAAACGGTTTGTTCTAAACATTTGCTGAATTTTAATTCTAATCACAAATTGCTATGCTTTATAAGATTCAAATGGAGAACATAAATCTAATGAGTGGTTAAATCCAATTAATGTATTTGAGTCTTTATATTCTCTTCTGGAAATAAATATTCCTCTGTCTTGATCCATGCCGAATGAGTCAAGACATATCAAATCAAATAGAGTTTGATTGGCACAGATGTATTGATTTTTAGAAAAATCGAGTTCCAATGGTACTGGTTGTCCGTCCACATACACTCTAATAAAATTTAAATTAAAATACTTAAACTCATAAGGAGATTTTGAAAATGCTCCGTGAAAAGCTTCATTATCTACACATCCTACAAAAGCTTTTTTTGAATTAGGCCTGAAAATATGCTATCTTGAATAAGTTTAGTTTTTATTAACGTCGCACTAGAAGCAACTCGAGGGCTATTGAAGACGGACCTCGTAATCTTGAACCACGGTCAAGTGACGAAAACGACACCTGAGCTGGCCCCCCTCTCTCCTAACATCCACACCACGTCAACAGGAGGACTTTGGGTCCCGACAGATTTAACGTGAATCAGCCCCGGCTACACGGCGGGTCTTTGGCGACCAAGGATTGAACCCGCGACTGAACGAAAACCGCCGGCCACGAATCCGAAACCATGACCACTAGGCTACCGCGGCCACACCTATCTTGAATAAAAGACATGCTTCCTACAGGAATCGAATACACTTTGCACAGGACTCGGTTAATGGGATATTTTGCGCTTGTTTTCTCCGGTGCTTTAGCATGACCAAGAATAACTCCAGGATTCCCGCGAACTTTTCGTATGAATAAAGAAACATGATCCAAAACAACTCTAAATCCTTCAGATCCTTGCAAACAAAATTCGAGCTTGCTTCGTATTAATTTTATTTTCAAATCCAATAAATTGAGTAAAAGACGATTTGATGAAATTAATCTGAATATATACAATCAATTATGTCTACAATAGCACTTTCTTTAAGAAATTCAGTTCATTTCTTGAGGTCATCATCGCAATCTTTGTAAAATAATTCAGCCATTAATTGAGAAAGTTTTGTTGTCAGATCCATTGTTTAAGAGAGTTTCAATATAAGATCGATAGGGATATGTATTACTGGAATTGAAAACCAAGCGATTATTTAAGGATACATCTACTTCAGAAAATAAAGAATGTAGATATAAATTCACAGGTCCTATAGCATCGTTTTTAGTAATAGGCTTATTGTCCGCTTATACATATAGTTGTGTTTGACTGAGATCTATGTAATCTTCTGCACTTCCAAAAATGTGAAACTCTACGGGTGTGTTGTCAAAAACGTTAGAAAGAGGGTGAAATTGTATTCACTGCCCATCTTGAACTGCTATATGAGTTCCTGGTAAGTTGAAAAGTTCCAATTCAGATTTAACATATTCGGGAGAATCTTTAAAATGAAATGACATTTTACGAGTCGAAAATATCACGTCCACTCACTTCACGGGCTTTGGATGAAATAAATCTTTGCTGTTTCTTACGCTTTCTTTTATATTGTCCTTTCTCTACCATAGATACCTTTATCAATAGCTTTTCGAGGTAGATTTTCCCCACTTTCTCTGCTTATTTAAAATTTTCTCCTGACAATACATCAGAGGCAACACGACTCCCTGTTATTAATACTTCTTTTCGAATAGTTTTACATCCTTTTACTAAAAAAGGTAAAGCTGCTCTAAACAATCGACGAAATATTCCTCCGATTCCATTAACCTTTTTGAAAATTAATGCCATGGTAATGAGACAGACCCGAGTCAATCTGACCTGCATAATGGTCTTCAAATCTTTTAGTACAGCAAACGTATGGTAAGCTCATCTTTGCGCTTTTATCTTCAAATGAAGGTAGTTATAAAAAATTCATTGTTCTATTTATAGTTAGTCTCATGCAAAAATGTAGCACTATGATCCCTTTCAAAGGGAGCAAAATCGCCTGAATTGAGTCTAAGTTCAGCTTGAATAGTTTGAAATGAATGTCTCACTAAGGGTAAATATTGAGGTCTATCATAATACTGATTGATCGTTTTGTCCTTTAGTCCGAACAATTCGCAATAAAGGATCATGTGTATCTCCTACAATTTGAGGTGAAATTAGGTCGGAATAGACGTACAAAACTAAAAATTAGACCATGCATCAGCAACAAATTCACTTTTCACGATACCCGTTTGAATTCTAACAACTCAACTAAATTCTCTAAATGAAGACTGCTACCTTTAATTGCATTAATTTTTACCCGTTTCGTAGCTTTATTGTGAGCCGACTAAGATTTCTGGGTAAAACAAGTTCTACAGCTGATATAATATTAAATATTGTTTCATAATAACTCACATCAAATGTTTGTTTAACAGTTGAAGCAATATTACCATCACCAACTTCGTATCGATAACAATTGTTAGTTTCATTTACGTTAAGCCAGGAATGAGGATAGATGATTTCAGACAATTCCACTTCCCATTCACCATTTAAATCAACAGGAAAGGGTAATTGAGTTTTGAAATGAGATATTTTGTTTCCTGGAAAGAAATGCATAGAACTATCAGAAGGTAATGTTACGCAGAAAGACATTTTGGAAATGAGTCTGTAATAAAAAAAAAGTTCGGTAACTATTTATACTTTTTGAATATCAGTCACCCAATCATTAAACCTTTCAGGATAGCCTAAAAACTTAACAAAATATTCAGTGATTCCATGTCGTTTTCTTTGCTCGATAACGTTTTCTACAGAATAGAAACCATAGTCGGCTACTTTTTGTAATTCTGCTTCGTAAAAAATACCTTTAATCTCTTCACCTTGTAAATCTTTTAATTTATAAACGATCGGAATTCTTTGCACGATTTCATAAACCGTGAAAAGTTCTCTGCTCCAGTTTTGTTCGTATCCTTTTTCAAAGTGAAATTTTTGCTTATTGATGCGCACAACATCACCAATTTTAAATCTGTCTTAGGTTTCTCATTTCTTAGATCACCGTATAAATTACTTAATACTTGCTTCCTATTATGCTTATTTACAGAAGCAGGTTCCATTTCAATTGAACGGTGATTACAGCTGCGTATTCATTTATCAATGACATCGGTTTAATTTTTAGTATTAAATTCAGTGAAATATTTCGACATTTTTGTTTTTAACGTACGATTAAACCTTTCAACTACATTAGCTTTAGTTTCATTATTTGTAGAAAAATATTTTACATTCATATTTTTCAAAAAATTCGGAACTATTTTATATAAAAATTCTTTACCGGCATCTGTTTGCAACACTTTAGGCTTTCTTTCTTTAAAAATAATTTCTAGAGCAGACTTTACACTTTTTCCAGTTTTATCTTTCACAGAAATTGTCCAAGTAAATTTTGAAAATATATCAGTGCAAGTTAACAAATATTTATAGCCTTTATTAAACTCTGATAAAGATTGCATATCGACTAAATCTGCTTGAAATTGACGATCAATATCATTTACAAATACTCGATTCCACTTAAATTTATATTGAACAGGTTTATGAAGAGTGTAAGAATCTTTCTGTGTAAAACATTGTTTTACACCTTTTTTCCTACATTTCCTTTTTAAAAAACGATGTAATGCTTCCACATCCTCGAAGCTACTTGGAATTTCAGAATTTTCGTAAAACGCAGTTAAATCTCGATACATTGTTACCGTTGAAAAGAACTTAATTGCATAACTATTATAATTAACAATTATACAATTTATACTCTTTGGGAAAGGCAAAGGGTTTGTGTTTAAAAACACGAACATAAAATTTCAGTTTTTTCTTACTTTTGTATGAAATATACTTAAAATATCACTTATGCTTAAACATACATAGATAATTGTTTTTTTTTTTTAAAAAAATATACTCATATTTATTTTTAAAATGAAACTCTATTTCAACGTAAATTAAACTAACAAAACAATATAAATAAAATTAACTCAAATATATAAAAACATTTTAATCAGATTTATAAAAACAAAGTTTTTTAAGCCAAATCCTGTGTGAAAATTAAATCTTTAAAAAAACATATCTTTTAAACAAAATCCTCATAATATTCAAAGCAATCACGTGGACATAACACGTGTCTTACTTCTCTTAAAATAATATCTAAGCGAAGATTTTCAAAAAATTCTTCAGTTACATAACTTACAGGTTTCAACAGTAAAAAGTGTTCATTTTCAAAAAGATTATTATAAAAACATTCAGCTATTTGATTAGCTTCAAGTGAAAAAACATATGAATTAAGCGTTTCCACTCGATTTCCTCATAATTCATCAGCGAGTGTCTGAGGTTGTTTCAGTTCTCTTTCATTCAGGAGGCTACAGATAGATTTTTTCAAAATTTGAGTCAAATATTGTTGACCCAGACTAACGTCCAAAGAAGAAGGCAATGTCTTTTCTATAGGACCGTCGCAGAAAGTTTTATATGCAGTTAAAAAGTCTGTGCTATGAAACATAGTGTCTATAACAGTATTTCCAATAGCACCATAGTTTTTAATCATTTCAGCCCACTGTTCATGGGATACGATGATTTCTTTAAAAGTGGGCTCTTTATCCGGAACGTATTTGATGCGCCTAAAAGTAAAATCAGCGAAGTTCTCATTTGTTATTTGAATGTGTCGTTCAGGTGGGAAAAGTCCACTTCGTAATTCCTCCGGTGATTCGGACACATTCTTTTTACCCATGATATATTCGATCCACCAAGGGGCTAACGTTATTCCCTCAGAATTTGGTTAGTAGATTTTCCATACTTCTTGAAACGTCTGATGAGTACTGCTACGGAATCATAATAGATACTTGCAAAGACAAAAACATAATCTCCAATTGGAAACATTCCATCTGGAATGCAATCCTCCGCACATTTTCCATCATTCTGAATATGATATTAAAAAAAAAAAAAAAAAAAAAAAAAAAAAAAATCATAATTAGTAAATATTATAAAAGTATAAAAATATTATAAACGCTACAGATTAAAAATATTTAATTTTGTTACTTACTTTTGAAACTTCTGTTCTTGCTTTCTTATTTGTAGAAGATTCCATGGCATTTCCAAGCTGTCGTTTTCCGCTATATGTTTTACACATTGTTAACTTTTTTTGTTGCTGAATACAACCCGCCGCAATACTGACAAACGAAATGAATCTTGAACTTCGATGTGCGAAGGGTTTAAGACATTGACTAAATTACAATTGAATGGAGTTATCTGAATGGTTGAAAGCGATGTATCCATCCGCTCTAAGGAGTAAGACAAGTTCTGATGCAGAATTCCGTCGCCATCTTGTAGAATCAAGATTAGACAAGCTTAAGCAAAATATCACACGTTGATTATGAATATACTACGTCACAGTTTTTTTTAAAAATAAAAACTCAACTAAGCAGTAGAAGGGGGGGGGGAATTCAACTCAGAAACGTGAGGAAAAAAATTAACAAAGGGGAACAACTCAGGTCACCAGAAGGAGGAAAACAGCTCAACTGGACTACCACATGTGCATTGAAAACCGAAATTGCAGCAGGAGAGAAATAACTCCACTCAACAGCAGAAGGAAACCAACTCAACGGCAGGAGAGAAACAACTCCACTCGATCACCGACTGTGCAGCCTTTATCGCAGAAACGACTTTTGCTATATACTCCTGTGTTAAGCTCCGTTTCTTCCAGAGATAGGTTAATTGGTGCAAGGAAAAGTACTAAGAATGTTTTGTTCAACTGCGTAATATTTAAGCGGTCCAATTATAATTTTTGTTTTACAGTTATTTAAATAGAAATTTGAAAATCAGTCAAAAATAAAAGTTATTAGCAAATGTATTTATACTTTGAAAATTATAATTAAAATAATACCTTTATACAATTCCACAAGATATTTATTAAAATTGAAAAAAAAGCTAAAACAACAATGTATTAAATACTCCCAAACAAACATGATTAAAAAACTAATAAACTTGACATATTTTTATAACATGATTATATAATCCTTTGAATGAGGATCAATATATATATATATATATTAAGAGAGAGATAGTAACAAATAATACATTTTATAAAGTTTCATTCTATAAATAACCATAACATAAGTCTTTTACAAACTTTATAATATTTATAAGTTTATATAAAATTTTTCTCAAACTAATATTTTCAAATGAACGTACTTACAAACCAATAAACCTCCAAGATGCATAATGAAAAAAAAAAATTATATCTACTCTGTACAAAAAGCTAAAACTAATAAATTTCTCTTACATACAAACACAATCGGTAACACACAGAAAAATTGTTTCACTAAGAATAGTATACAAATATATAAATTATTTATCAAACATTATATTTGTTAGACTTAGAAAATTTCTTTATCAAAATTTGATAAAGAAATTTTCTGTTATGTTATCTTAGAGGCAATTTATATTGTATTTGTGTATTTTCAATCTATCTATCTATATATATATATTTGGATAACCTTTTATTCATGGAAGAAAATTTTCACAGTAATCAGGGTAAAGATAGCAAACACCATAACAATAACGTGAACAAGTAGCACAAAAAGAACAAGTAGGAAAAAATTCATCTAATTATAGGAATATGAGTTTTATTTGAAACCAGAAACACAAAACAAAAATAAAGTTTTGATTATTCACATAGACCCAATAAAATGAAAAATAATAGAACAAAACTTACCAATTTTTGACAAAATATATCAAATGTTTTTGATAGTTCATTTTTTTAAAAATAAATGAAAGCTTTTAAGGATTAGATGCATTCCTTATACCAATTAGTATATTATACAGACATAACAGCTCTTAAAAATTACAAGTGCGTTTTTTAAATAGGTGTTAATTTTCATAAATGCTTTCATATCTTATAAATACATTTCCTGAAAACTTTTACACATATTTTAAGATAATAGTTGAAATAACCATGACAGTTTCCAAAAATATACTATAGCATCTATGGGTATAGGATAAAATAAAAGTACATTAAATAATCTGAATTTTTTTTTAAAAAAAACTGTATAAATTATGCAACAATTTTTTTTAAAAAACGTTTAATCGTCCATGCATGTAAGAGCTTGTATACTCTGTGCCAACTGTCCAAGCTGTTTCCACCTTTCCCCTGCAAGACGAGTTGCAGCTTGACTACTCTGAATAAATTCTTCAACAGAAATTTGCATTTCTTGAACCTTATGCTTCAAATTCAGCACTTCTTGGTCCTTGGATTGCAACTGCAATTATACATGCAAGAATGTGAATGTATGTTATAATACTATGGAACAACTTGTTTATATCAAAATTATGAATGATGTAAGAAAAATCTTTATCAATTATTAATTGTTTCTGGGCTAATAATATAAGAAAATTATAGATGAATGATACCTTCTCTAGTAAATAGAGAATTGATGGTTTAATATATTAGTTGATGAATCAACAGAATAGGAAAATAACATTAAAATTAATTTTTTTGATTTCATCTTCTTATTAGAAATCTTCACTCAAGCACAAAACAAACTAATTCTTTTTCTTTTCCTCTATTTCTTTAACATTTACTTAAGGTTCTCTTATTTTTTCACCTTTTCACTAAACTTCTTTTCTTTTTCACTCTTCACAATATAACTTATTATTATTTTAGAATTCATAAATCATATCCCTTTGTTTCTTACAAACTCTCATTCCTTACAGTAGCTTACTTAGCTAATAATATTTTTCCTTAAAATTCATATGAGGTCAGACACGCTTTTTAGAAACAATAACAACTTCGTTTATTCATTCAATACAGTTCCTGTTGCGTTACCTTGGTGATCAGTACAGATTAAAGTTAGCACTCAATCACTCTGCAATACATTTAATAGCAGTTCCTTTCGCGTTACCTTGGTGATCAGTGCAGATTACGGTTTGCACTCAATCATCCCGTGATTCACAACTTTCTTGAGAATCAACTCGCTTACGTCAGCTCCTCTCGGAGATTCCTCTGATCTGGCCTGCCCTGAGGGGATTGTATGATACCCCACACTCATTCCTTTACAAAAAACGCCCTCTATTGGCGGGCTTTAAGCACGTGAGATAACATTCTTTCGGCTTCATTGCTACTTAAATACCAGACCAATTAAAATAACTTATTAATAATTAAAACAAATAATTAATTAGCTTATTTTATCCTCTTACATGGAAATTATGTCACTGATTAATAAAACTGAGTGTTGGAATTTAAAGGGTGTATAATAATATTTTAGATACGAGTAGGACTTTAGATTACTAAGCTTCTTATTTAAAAATGCATTCTACTTTCAAAATTTGATAACAGTTTTACACTATGAATTTTGCATTTATATAATTTATTGCTGATATTTATTGAAAGTTGGCATCGAAACTTTATTATATTCATTTTTTAGCCCACTAAAACATTAAGATACAATTCTTTAAACTTTTTTCAACATTTTAAAATGTTTTGTATAGGATTTAAAACTTTTCGGTAGTACATTTTAAAAAGTCAGCATAATGGTTAAATTTTAAAAAATTAATCAAGCAAGAGAGACTGATAAATCTTTATTTTACATCTGCATAAATGTTGATGTAAGACACTAAAAAGTATAAACACTATTTCTGTTTTAATCTGTGCAAATCATTAAAAACATTGCTTCAAGTCATACTCTAAAAAATATTGGTTATCATCAGAGTCAATATATCTGATTCTTACAATTGTTAAAAGCAATAGTTTCAAGTATAAATAAGGTAAATGAATCAAGAATCTCTTAATACAAATATTAATACTAAAAATATCAAATAGTAAAAATTTATGATTTTTTTACTATACTTTCAATACTTGTTCATAGGATCTTAAATTTTAAAAAATTAATCAAGCAAGAGAGACTGATAAATCTTTATTTTATTTTGAAAAATAGAAAATTTTCATTTGGACAGATTTGTGTTTGAACCGTTTAGATTAACATTACTTATACACTCAGAAGGAATGTGCATTTTTTTCATATCAAATGTTGTGTCTTTATAATTGCCTTTTGTTGTAATCAAATATCCTTTTGAATTTCAAGCAATGATTAAATTTAAATAATTAAAACTACACTTTAAAAACCTATGAACATTTTTTAATATAATAAGAATGTTTGTTTATCCAGTTTATAACATATATATGTTATAAACATATATATGTTTGTTTATATGTTTATAACATTTATATTTTGTTTATATGTTTATAA